>VXBJ01001263.1:380909-442978 GCA_013400055.1 Nycticryphes semicollaris
GTCAGTTATGCTACCCTGGCTTTATTTTTTTACTTGTTTCTTGCTGATAATAGTGTTATGGCAACAGGAAAACACAGCAGATCATGCTAATATCTTGATTGCTGTGTGTTATGATTATCAAGAAGTTACACAAAGATTCATACATATTAATACTACATTCCAGTTAAACAAAATTCATGCACATTAATACTGCTACATATAATGTAGTATTAATGTATATGAATCTTTGCTTGACTTTGCCATAGAGTTAATTTTCTTATTTTGCTTTACCTGCACATGGGACACAGTATTTATTGCCATTATTAATAACTCTATTGGAACCTTCTAGAATCTTCTTCACTCTCACTGCAGAATTTGTAACCAACATTTCTGGTGAAGGACTAATAGTTCATCAAGACATTTCTTGGCTGCACTGCTCCCTTCATTCTTGTGAGAAATTTTTTATTTTATTTATTTTTTTATTATTATTTTCATCACAGTTGGGTAAAGAAGTACACTTTTACCTTGAAGCCATACAGCAAAATATTGTTTCAAAACTCTTGTCTGAATGCCGGTGCACTCATTGTAGAGCTGCTCAAAAGCTCTTAGACTAAAAATGTGCCTGCGCTTCTTGAAAAAGGTCAAGAAGCATCTGTGTTAAGTTCGCCTTGTGAAATTGAATCCCCATACGAAAAGCGTTTTCAGAAGGACTATCAGACTTTGCAGACTAGTTGAAATTGAAAATAGATAAAGTACTGTGGGTCTGTTTGTTTTATTTTTTAAACTTTGTGTATAGTGCTTTCATAGGTGCTCTAACGCTTTTGTTTAATGAAAGCAGCCACCGTAAGTTGCTCAGGTAAAGTAGGCGGCTATGGGGTGGAGCTGACAGTTGCCACACTGATTCCCAAGAGAAACAATTGGCAGCCTGGATTGATTTTTTTTTTTTTTTCTTTTTCCTTTTAACAGAATCAGTAGTAATTTTTCTATAAAATTAGATATTCAATGTAGTCTGATCAATGAGAAATTTTAGTGGCTTTTGGGTACATATAACTGACTTCTGCTTGGTTTTAAGTGTCATGTGTGATATGGATTGTCACCCTGGTTTTGATATGTACATGTAGCGTTTGGAGGAGTATGGCTTTTCTTTTGAGTGTTGATGTATTTCAAGGGCTTTGTATTGGATTCCTTCTCCACGGCTGACTGGGAACAAATGCTGGGGCAAGGACTGCTTGTTCAAAATACAATTATGCTTAGTAATAGTTGGGTGGGGTTTTTTGTGTAAAATATAAAATTAGAAATTTTATTTTTGTGAGCAAAAGTCTTCTTCTTGAAACAGTGGGGTTTGGGGATTTTTTTGGTGTATTGGTTGGTTTGTTTGTGTTTTTATTACAAAAGTGAAACAATGGAAGATTAAACTTAAAGAATATTCATAATAGGAGGTTTATGCTGCCTTCCACTCTTTTTCCAATAACTAAGTAATTATAGTACTAACATGGAGTATAAGTAAACAATTAAATCCCCACTTTGAAAAAAGTGAGACATGTTCCGTATCTAGAGATACTTAATTCACCTTTTCACATTTGATCTTGTTAGACAAGGGAGAAATGTATTTTTTAATCTATCTTAATGAAGCTGTGCTAACCCAATGACTTTCCATAAGAAATGTAAATATCCACTCATTTGGACAGAATTGTATTAGTACACTGTACTGATTAGGGAAATGGAGCCCTAGAAGTGGATCTCTAACCTGAGATCCAGTTTGTATTCCAGAGGGGAAAATGTTAAACAACGTAACTGAGAATACTTCTCACCAGAATATTCTAAGGTATGGAAATTGGAGCATTACCCGTGCAGATGGAAACCCTCAGGGTGTAAAAGTTTTGGGAATTGCGTCTCAAGACAAAGTACTTAACCACAGGGTTTATTGATTAAAAAAAGGAATGCTCACTTAATGAATATTGCATGTTAGGTTTCTTGTGCCTCAAGTCACAGAACGTTGCAAGTCAACAAAATTGTTTAATAGCAAATTTCTTAGCAAAATCTTTTAAAATGAAGATGTTGCATGCCAGAGCACACAACAAGGCACAGTTAGAGATTACCATTGTACTGAGTTACATATTTGCAAATGTATAGGTGTGAGTTAACTCTCTTGTAAATCTTACAGCAAGTGCTGACTACATAATAATGCAACAGGAAGAAATCTTTCCCATGCTTCTAAAGTCATTGAGCTATACATCACTAGGAATTTCATTTCAAATATAAATGATGCATAATACTCATGGGCTAAGTAAGTAAAACCAGAGAAGTTTTGTGTATGTTTCATCTTTTTTTGATTAATTTTGTTTTTTGTTTCATCTAGGATCGAGAATTCTGATTAATTTCTGGTTAGGCCCTAAATGGCCTTTAGCTGTTGTCACAGAACTCTCTCTTAATGGTTTGATTGCAAGCGAGATGGTGAGTCTTGCTTGTAGAACTCCCCCTAATGATTACGGATGATGTGGAAATTCAGAGTACTAACTACAGGTACAACCATTTAATGGCTGTGTTTTCTACAACAGGTAACCCTTTTTTTTTTTCTCCCCTCATAAAATACAAGACTTCCTGCATATTCTTCACGCAAGTGGGAGATTTAAGCTTTAAGAGGCTAGTAGACTGACATACTGCTGACAGAAATAATTTGAGGGTGATCTAGTAGAGCAAAATGGCCTAAACTGACAACATATGAGGATAAAGTATTTTGAATTGGCAAGCTGCTCAGGAAATTTTAGTTCAGAAGAGGCTAAACAGTCTATTAGAATACAGCTGCCTAATTAAGACTCTCAAGTAGCGAATCTTTGAAATCGGCATCAGTGTGAAGCTGACTGTTCAAGATGTTTACAGTGCTTTGTAGGTAAAATACCATGTATCCCCAGTCTCACTGTGTAATCTTAATAAGATCTTGTTTTAAACAGTTGGATTTAATAGTGTCATACAGTGGATGTGAAAGGCTGACTTCAAAACTTATGCAACCTTCTCTAAATGATATGACATAGGATATTATTAAACCTTTCCTCAAATGGTGTTAAATATGTATTGGTTGCTGTGATGGGCTTAAACACATGAAGGTCAGATGACAAATCAACTGCGTAATTCCAAGTACATATTAACTTTTACTTGCTGAAAAGCTCCCTGAGAAGCTGTTAACAAATTCAAAAGATATGCCCAAATGCTATTTAATCACAAATGTATTAGAGCAAGAAAGCACTCCTGTATATATTACTTCAGAAATTCAGCTAATATATTTTAGCATAGTTTCATAGAATCCAGTCCTTTTCTCACTCTTAACATCTTTTATTGGATTAGCATCATGTAACTACCTGTTGGTGTGTGGGTCTTCTGGTTTTTCGTTTGTCTTCCTTTTGTTTATTAACACACACCCTGCCCCCGGCCAGTGATGTGTGTTGTGCTTTATTTGGTTCGTGTAGCTTATTGAATAGGTTGCACTTGGCCTAATAGATCCTTATGGATATGTGTTTCTCTTGGATTCAACGTAGCCAGTGATTTCCTTCCTCAAACACTTTAGCAGAAGACACCATCTTTATGGAGGTTAAGAGAGTTTGTTCCCCATGTCTGCTCATTTATTAATCTCAGGGTGGCGAACAGTGGTCGGAATTTTGGAAGTAATGTGTAGGTCTGGACAGTAAGGGCTGGTGTGGTCTGTGTAGGTTACTGAGTGATATCAGCTGGATGATACTTCTCTATGGAAAGATCATTGTTTATGAAACTGGCACAGCCCTGGAAGAAAAGTTGGACGACTTCTTGTAAGGCCTGGTTAGGAAAGTCTCTTCCACACGTCAGTTTTCGTGGTTACCCTCATGGCAGCTTCTCCTTCATGCAGTGTGTGCATGTCTCAGATATTCCCTTCCATATCAGTGCAATAACCTCCACCTTCAGATGAGATGAAACAATGATCAGGGTTTTCTCTCTGGTATGTTGAAAGGTAGTAGTTTCCTTTCCCTGTAGTTAAGAGCCTGGATAATCATCCATTTTCTTCTAAATAAGGGTGTAAATTCTGCATTGAAAGCCAAGTGTATGATCATTAATGTAAACTGTACCAGCAACTTGCTAAGGACAAAATGAGAACTGTAGCAGGAGGAGGCATCTGATGGTGGCTGCATGGGTTTGCACATGTAAATGGTCAGCTTTGCTAAGGAAAAAAGTCAGGATGTTATTAATGACAAAAAAGCTGAGTGTTGGGTAGAGACTGCTTGTCATCTTCCAACAAGCTGCAGTCCCTAAGAGAAAATTAATAGCGTAGCTATACAGAGAAACCTCTCTGGTGAGGATTTCATCAGCACTTCTGTGAAGGCGGTCTGAGTAATGTAAACATCCAGCAGATAAGGTACAGTTTGTGCCATTTCTAGCAGTTGCAGAAAGGCAATTAGGCCCTTGGTTTTAGACATTAATCATGAAAAAGTCTCTCTGAACTGCAGTAAGGGTAGAAGATGTTCAACAAAACTAAATTAATCATATGCTTTGTTTGGGAAAGTTCATTTAGAATTTTTGATTAGTGTTGTGTGCCTTTTTTTTTTTTAATCTACCATTTTAATGTTTTTAACTCATGCTGACTGGTTAGAAATTCTTTTCTTCTGTGCACACCTGTTTGGCATAAAGCACACTATGAGAATTTTTCTGATCTTGACCTGACCTCAGTCTCAGAAGCATTTTCAGATGTGTTGAAAGTGCTTGCCCTCTTAATATTAATTTGTAGAAGAACTTCCTGAAAGTTTGAATGGCTGGATAAAGCAGAGGAAAAACATTCTTAACTGAAAGGCAAAACAACTATTTTTAGTAGAAGCAAAAATAGACTAATCTAATATTCTCTTTCTCCTTGTCTTGATTGTAATAAACACACAGGGCAAGAGAAATTTAGCTCCATTGTGTATGTACCTGTCGAGCTAATTGTCACAGTTAACAACAGGATAAAATTTAAAAATCAGAGGGACATGAAGAAAAATTTCCAGCCTTCTTCTTGAACTAATGCATATTAAATGTTCTGTAAAACAATACAGAAGAATACAACCACATACAATCAAAATTAATTTATTTACTTCAGAGAATTAATATGGTAAAAAGTGTTTGTGGGGTGGATTGGTTTCGTTTTGTTTGGTTTTTTGCTTGCTGAGTGTATGGCAAATATTGTGGATTTCTTGAATTAATGAAACTACTGTGTAAAAGCAATTTTGAGTGAGTTAATGATAGAGAAGAATTTTTGCCAGAATTGGGATAGCTGTTTCTTTCTCAGATCACTTATTTTGCAGATTTCTGTTGTCATGTGGCAAATAATCAGTCACGCTGAATCTACATGGGCATAAATAATCCTCTGTGCCAAGACATCTTGTTTCCATACAAGCCAGCTGTTTGAAAATTGAAAACCATAAAGATCCCTTTAGCTTATTAGTTAGAGCTTCCAAATACAGACTCTGTGGCTACCCCTTAATTAAGGGAGGGAATTGGATCAGCCATATGTATTATGCTAAGTTCACTGTAGCTAATAGTTCACAAATATCTTCTGTTCCAAGACTATAGTTAAAGCCAGAATTCCTATTTAGTCTGAAGCACACTATGTACAGAATTTAAAAAAGCAGGAAGGAGACAGTAAAACCTCCTAATATTATGCTAGCTGTCCTCCAGACATAACATTTATATTTGAAATAAATTCATGTTTTGAACAAGTTAGTAGTTGATAGTTATTCACCCGTTGTTTCCTAAATACAACAGCTAGGATGGAGCTAAAGGGGACTGAGAGCTCTTCAGCAAGATAATTTTCAGCAATCTAAATTAACTTTCAGTCCAAATTTCCTCATAATAAGATTTTTGAGTATATGTCACAACTTGAAACTGGTGGCAGCACCAAAATTACTACCTCGAAAGTGGGTAAAAATGAAGAACTGTTTGTTTAGACCTCAAGGCTTGGCTTCACAATCTCCTGTGAGTAATTTTCATTAAGTATATAAAGTAAATATTTGGATAAAAGAATGATTTAATCATTCCTAGCAGCTACCCACTTTTTTCCCCAAGTGTGGTCTGCAGCCAGAAGTCACTGTCTAATTGTTTGGGATTTTTTTTTCCTAAAGTGGTATGAGTATAAACAGACCGAAAACATTTGGATTTATGGTTTAAAGGGAGCGGAGACTCAAAATATAAATTGTACACAGCAGAGAATACATCAATGAATATATCATGAATAGGAAAAAATAGTTTCCCTACTACTGTAGGGGGAAAAAGAAATGGTGCATTTTGGAGAAGAAAATTTGATGCATTCATAGGTATGAATGCACCAAATAATATTCCGGCTTTTGTATAGAATGAAAGTAAAATTTAAAACCCTTTCTCTTCCACCATATTATTGATTTTTTTATTTTATTGTGACCTCTCAAACAATACCCAGTATACCCTGGTGCTTTTGGTTTTTTCGTTTGCAATTTATGCAGTCAACTGAAACATAACTTCTAAAAATTTGTGTGCAGCTCTATACTTTAGGAGAGAAAATTAGTAATAGAACTTATGTAATAGCAAAAAAAATAAAAATAAATTTGTAATTAACCAAGCATCCAAATTGAACTTTCCCTTAGAGGGCTGTGGCTGCTAATGCAGTGGTCTGGTCTGTCCTCTAGTTCTTAACCCAGGATAAATTTTAAATCTGCATCATAGTTCCTCAGGTTAGTTGCCATGGTGATTTCTATCACCGTTTTATGGGACAAGATTTCTATGGAAACAATTTTTATGTAGTCTTTTGCCCCATATGTTATTTGTCAACCTCTTCCTACATAACATTTCAGTCCATTGGCTGGATTTGACCAAGGTTATCTTGGAGATAATTGGTTTCTAGTACCTTGTTGTGTTGTATCTTATACTTTGTTGTTTGTTTTAAAGGCACAACTTGTTTTAGGAGGCAGTGAGAGCAAAGACTAAAGAGAATACTGGCAAGTTCATGCATTTTTCAAAGATTCCTTCATTTAAAGGTGGTGATCTACCTATATGGTTCTATGGAAGGACAGATGTAAATGGGATAGCAGTAAAAATACTCTGCTGTGACTTGATACTTGAGCTGCTATGCTTGTGTGGTGAGTAATTTAGTGCTTAAATGGGCACTCTCTGGAAGGCAATATTAATGCAGATAACAGAGCAGCTCATGTTGCCATTTAAGGCCTTCTTTTTTTCCCCCCAGTAGTGGAATTGGTTTCTTTCCTGAAACGACAAGTGATTAAAAGAAGAATAGATGAAGTGATGGTTGAGAGCAGGATGGCACAGGGTGGATAAGCACAACAGTGAGAATAGCATGTCGACTAATCAATTCAGTTTCAATTCATGTCAGTGAAGTCTACTCTGAATGATCAACAGTACTGAACGAGTGTTAGGAGAGCTCTGGAGGCTCTGCAGGAGCAGTCATTTAAATTTTTAGCTTGTTTTCTAAATTGACTACAACTAAATCTGCTGATAGGTTGGGATATAATTGGACTATAACAGGGTATGTGAAAACAGTCTTAACAAAAATCAATTTTGAAGATTTATATTAGGGATGACACTATAATGCAATCATTTCTAGCAGTTCTAGTGATTCTATTGGCTGATACTGTCTTCTGATCATGCAGTTCATTAGCCTTGTGGTATTTAATTATAACATGTTTTTAAAGAGTTGTATTGCCTAGCACAACAAGTCTAGAATAGCTTTTCCTTCTTGTATTTTCACTGTGGGTTTTTTTCAAAATGTTGTAAGTTTGGGACTAAGCGATTTAAGATTGGTCAAGGAACAAAATACAGCTATACAGTTGTTTGTTTGAAATTACTAAATGAGCAAATACACATTTGTTCTCTAAGAATGTGTGAAACAGAACTGGCATGTTGGTTGAATTGTGTTAGCTCTATGTTATTTGACAATAAAAATGATGTTTCTTCGGCTATAGAGGCCTAATTTTTCGGAGTCAGTAATAATACCAGATTTTCTATGGAATTTAATGTAAGAAATTCAGAAATAGTATGTCTCTCAATTTTAAATTTAGAAGGCCTGACCTGGCACAATCTTCTGTAGTTTTAACAAAATTGTTTAACAAAAGTTGTTTTGTGAAAACAAAACTACAAGTACAAGCTACTCCTAGCCCTTAATGTTGATCAGCTTCTCCTAAAGTCAAAGCGACTGTCACAACTCATGTCTTCACAGTAATGGTGATACTGCTCTATGTAGAATTTTGGGAAACACTTTTCCCAGGAAAATAGTGTCCTACTTCCAGGAAGGATAGGGTTTATTCTCCCCTGGCTCTAGCAGGGGCACAAGTATTCCATCCCATGTGAGCCATGCCCAGGAGCTATCCAGGAGCTGGTCGGGAAGGGGAGGGTGACAGGAAGTTGTGGAGGGGCCTGAGGGAGCATGGCTGCCACGTGGTACTCTGTTGCTGTTTGAGGCTAAATCACAACATAGAGGTAAATAAATTTGTTGTGAGGGTTGGTTTGTTCTCTTAACTTGTGACACACAAATTCAAACTGAATTGTTTTTATTTGGATTTGGGCAAGATTCATACAATGGTGAGGAACAACTGAAAATCCTACTAACCAGAAATCTATAAATCTAGAATAAAGGTATGTAGGAAGCTTCATAAGCAGGTCTGTGGGATGATTTGTTTTGTTTTGTTTTGGTTTTTTTCCCCCCACCTCTATTTTAAGGTCACCAAGGTGAATAGCATACATAATCTAAATTTGATGTGTTCAACTATGGATGGAAGTGGTTAAACTGTTTTCAGAGTGGCTGCACTCTTGCTGCTTTTGGCAGTTTTATCTAATAGTCATCCTTAAAGAGCTCTGCATGGCTGATACACTAGAAAGAGGAATCCTACAAAGCATGGTCCTGATAATTCCCTCTGGGTTTCATATTTCATATAATTTGCTTAGGAATTAATAATTTCCTGCAAGTCTTTTTGTCCAGCGATGCTCTCTTTTTTTGGTTCAGTGATGATTCTAGTCTTCATGCTCACTTTCTCATCAGAAGATATGTTAATTATTTGTCATTAAAATGGTAAATAGAATGCTGAGTTTAAAGACCATTCCTAAAATATTCACATACCATTTTCTCCCACCTTATCATTTAACCGCAACATAGCAAAGCTTTACACTCGTGGCATGGGTTTTTTTTAACGGTCTTGTGAATGCATTCTCATCTATGTCAACATCTTTCATATCCATTTCATATGAGAATTTTATGAAATAGCTCTTAATTTTTTTTTTCAAGTGGCTTGTAGGTTTTTCTCACCAGTGATCAGACTTGCAATGTGTTAAGTACAAGGTGATTGCTCTTTAGTTCAGCTGGTTTTTTTTGCAAACATTTTAATAGTAAAAGCCATGATAGGCTTATTACAGGCTCTGTCAAGTGAGATGTACAGTATAGATTAAATTGTGGTGGTGTTGTCTGAAGAGCTTCCTTCCTCAACCCTTCTCTTCCACTTAAAAGCCAAGGTGGAGAGACTGGGGAGGGGGCTGAGAAATTATGCTGCGGGCTTGGTTGTTGCTGACGTCTGAAAATGAAGGTCAGGACCCTGAGGTATTTGCCAGCACTAGTGTGATGCCTCATACATAAGCAAAAAAGCCAGTTTCCCATGGAAACACCTGTGTCTGGTATCTGCCTGCCAAACACTTCAAGACTTTCAACTTTTGAATTTGTTGTTCCATTCAGAGAAGATTGACAGAGAATTAAAACCCTGAAAAGGAGAATCAGGTGGGCAAATAAAAGAAAAGCTGCATGTATCCTCTCTCAGACGGACCATATGAGCTCAAACTTTCAGACTATGGATCAATGTAGGGTAGCAAGAGAGACCACAGAGCTGCTGTGGTCTCCAGATGAGCTTGATGTGCAGAGGTTGCATGAGTCTTCAAGCTACAAAACACAAACTTGGTAGGAAATCCATGTGCTTCAGAACGACTGCTTTGGTAAGCGGCATTGGGGAGATTGTAATCAAACTAGGATGTTTAGGGTACGTGAACTGCCATATGCCAGTGAAGTGTTCCCTTTCACTCGAGCAAGATGCAACCTTTCTGAGCAGTACAGTCAGCTTTTGTGTGGCTACCAGGCTCATTAGCTGTTCTTGTTATTCAAGGTGTCTTTTAGGTTGCATGTCGCCCTAGCCAATACAGATTACACTGTAGAGGTAAAGACCTTGCAAGTCTCTTCTGTTCAGAAGGTTGCACTGTACTCTAGCTGTTATAATAGTACTACAGATTTGACCAAGGTACCATGTTCATGTTGCCACTGGCTTTCTAAGAATTTTTTTTATTATTGCATTACGTTTGGGCACATTTGCAGCGCATAGTACAAATGTCAAGCTCACAAGGGGATAAAGAGGTAATATTTTAAGGGACTGTGAAATGAGGTAAATTTAGGCACCAAAGAAGCTACTGTTGGAGTAAGCTCTTTGGAACTTATATCCATGCCCTCGTAACTTGAAACAGTAGCTACTTATATATAAAATCAGTAGCTCCCAAGAAAGATGGAAAGCTAGTGGTATAAAAAAAATCATACATTACTTGTGGGTTTGGGCTTTTTTGGGGGACAGTATATCTTAAAAAAAAAAAAAAAAAAAAAAAAAAAACCAAAAAACCACCACAACAAAAAACAACCAATAAGTTTCCGATCCTGTTTACCTGAGAGGAACTGGAATTCCCACAATGCTTACTGGGACTGTCAGTAATATTCAGGGAGAAATATGATGACTTCATGCCCTAGGCAGCTTGGAGTGTCCTAGTGTCCTTCTGGCTTTTTGTTCACTCTCACTATGTTTTGTTTGTTTTTTCCCTGAAGTTCATGATTATTGTAATAGCTTTTATGATTACATTTCTGTTGGCCTTTTCTTGAACTGGTTTTGCTGTTCCTGTTTAATTTCTGTCCTTTGAGAGATTATTGCCACCAGTATTCAGCATTGACCAGAGTTATTTGTACGTGTATTTCATGACTCAATATTATTTTGAGATAATGCGATTAATTTCCAGAAGTAGTGTTGGAGTTCTGTGTTGTCACCTGGCAAATATGTCAAAACTGAGGAGAAGGTTTGGGTGCATAAACATGAGGACTAAGCCCTCTTTTGGGCATCTTCATTTTCTGCTGGTACCCATGATTGGCCAATTGGAGGACAATTTCATATATTTATGTTACTTCAGAGATAAAGAGTCACTGAGCTTTGTCTCTGTCTAGAAGTGTAAGTGGTCCTGCAACCAGGAAGTTGTTCTGTTCTACTCTTCTCCTGCTTTCTTTCTGTACATCCAAACAAGTGACAGTCTAGATGCTGATACACACGTTTCCTTGTGAAAGTAGTTTTTTGTTCCTTTGTGTTAACAGGCAGCATATTATTCATAACAAGTAAATTCAGTGCAAAATGTCATCTTTTCAGAATGTAAAATGAGGAGACTGTCTCTGGAGTTAGTGTAGCACTATAACTGTCAACAAACTCAACAGGGGTGCCAACCAATGTCAGTATAGGTTGTTTTAGATGTAAACAGTGTGAGGGGGGAAAAATGCATTCTGGTTTTTCATTGTTTTCTTTCTGCCTTTAATTTGATCATAAATATAAATAATGTTTGATATTGAGGATAAGTACCAGAAATGAAACTATCTTAACCAGAACTGGGAAAAGTAAAAAATAAGGTAATTCCTTCTTCCTTATCTTAACAATTACCTGAAATGTTGCTCATTTAAAAGAGCAATACTCTTCATTCATATACGGCCTCACTGTGATGGGGTAAAAAGTCTGTTTTGACAGAGATGCTGCTCCCCCCACCTCCCGCACAAATAAAAACACAAACCCAACCCAACCAAAACACTGCTGTTCATCATGGTTTGATCCTACAATCTAAAATTCTATTTAATCAGCCCTTGTATCAGGTAATACTCAGATCATCTAATGGAAGCTGAAAAGTTTGTTTTCAGTCAGACAGACTGTTTGTACTTGGTAACTATTAATTTGATAACTTACAAGATGAGATTGGTTTCTTAATGCAGGCTGTGTGAAGATTTCTTCACAAGAAGGAACTAATCTATTAATTGCCTATAAATATAATCTTGTTACCATCTTGCACAGTGTGTGGGTTTTAATCAAATTTAAAACAAACATTTAAGAGATCACATTTCTTGCAGAGAAACAGAAACCAATTTGAATTGGGGTGGCATAGAGAAAACTTTATTTAAAAAAAAAATCACTTCTACAAACTTCATGTGTTTTTTTAGTAATGGTAATATTTTTAATTTTATTTTTTTTAACAGTATGTTATGTAATTGAGTGTGCTTATTTATCTCATTGTTATAATCTCCAAATATTTTTTTCTTCTTTCATAACAAAATTTTAAGGCAGCATTTTAGTAAAGGTAATATTCTGGTGAGGAAAGGACCATACAGAAATGATTTCTAAATTTTTAAGATCGCTATGGTCTCTGCACACCTAAGTTTACTGGGAGAAAGTGGAGAGCTACCGGGGATGTGGCATAGCATTACCTGTTTTCAATTAGAAAAGTAAATGAAGATATACTGCATTTAACTTTTAAACATTTTAACTGGGAGTTTCAGCTAGAAACACTGAGCTTATAAGTTGGTTTTGAAAAACCTCAAGGTGAAAAGAAAACAACTCCAAATCCAAAACTCTTCTTCAAAGGTAGTTGAAACTTTTAAAACAGCTTTCAAAGGCTTACTGTTCAAGTTGTGGCCAGAACTGCAGATTAATACCAAGTATCACCTTTTAAAAAAAGTTTGGAACCTATACAGAGGCTTTTGTATTACCAAAAATAAAAGACAAACTGTAATTGTTTTACTTCACCCGAGTAGTCTGCCTCTTTGTAACTACTTTACTTTTAAAATATTTTCTTAAAATGGTTGTCCTGATTTACACACTGTTCTGCAAGTTAGGAGTTACATAGAAGGAAAGAGAACATAAGGAATATAGCAACTGCTGTATACTGGTATGATTTTTGATGAAAAATAATGAATATTTTATTTGCCAGTTATTAATGTTTCAGACAGGATATAATTATTTTTAGGGAGTGATAATATTGGTAATAAGCTACTTTTTCTCTCAGGCAAAGCTCTATCATAGAAGTTCTGAAATCTTAACTTAGATCAAACTCTGTATTTGGGTAGAGAAAGAGATACACCTGATCTTAATACTGCAAAATATGCATTTTCTGTGATAAAGAAGGTTTTCAAGGTACATAAGTTGCAGTGAGGACTTTGCAGAGTCCTAAGACCAATGTGTTTGGTCTCTTCACTGTTTTTCAACATAAATACTTGTAAAACATTTGTTTTTGTGACAGATTGCAGAATGAATCCCGGGAGGGATGTTTGGTAAGTGTGAAACCTTCAGTGGTTTTGTAAAGAGAAAGAGTGAATTTCTAAATCTTCTGGTATCCAGTGTGCGGGTTTTCTCTTTGAGTTCCCTCTTCTGTCCTTATCTAGGGTGCTTCTGTTTTATTTTTTTAAATAACTCTTCAGGCCCAGCCACCCTGTTAAGAAGAAATGATGACAGAGATGCTGGATGTTGGGGTGACAGTGAGCTCTATACATCTACTATTCTCAGATCTGCTGAAGAAATTGATTGTCTAAGGCTCAGAGCTGTTCTGTGGACAGCCATCAGGGGCTGTGTAGGCAGGACAGACAAAAAGCTCAGAGGTTGTGGAAAATGGTTACTAAATATGGCAAAGAGTTTATCAATCACTTTGATAGAAGGTGTTAGCCTGTTGTCACCAACACTGTAGGGTTTTGGCTACGTTCCCAACTGCTATTAGAGGATCAAATAACAGCAAGAGTCCAAAATAACCTTTTACCACCTTCCCTGGAATATGAATTTCTGTCAGTGGGTGTTCCTGGCTGCTGTGGTTTGTACTTTTTTCACCTGAGAATTGAATTGTCACAAATTAACTCACAGTATCATTTATATAGTTTCAGAAACAGAAGCGAGTTCAGAAAGAATAACTGAAAATATTAGCAGGAAGATCTTGCTATAGAAGAAAGACTTTAAAGGTCTGCTTATATTTCTGTGTATATATGAGGTAAAAGTGGATACCTGTATATTTGCATGAACTACGCGGAATAATCTGAGTGAATTCCATCTTTAAAATGAAACCATAAGGTATTCATATCCATTTGCATAGTCCCAAATAGGAAGACTTATGTGCTGCATTTTCTCTTTAACACTTCAGTTAGATTGTTTGCTGATATATCAATAAGCATAAGAAAGCAAGTCTGGAAGAGATGAGAACAAAACTAAAACAAATCTCTTGACTCACCTTCGTTACGTAACAGTAGACGATTTGTCTTGCCTTTCCAATTCAGCGGCTGCTGCAGAACTCCAGTACTCTACTGACTGGCAGCCTTATAATTTACAACCTAAATGTATGGATGCACCTCTAATAGTCTTTTGTTCTTGTCCTGATATTGCCTTTTCCGCTCCCTGATGTTTAACTTCCTGAAGCATTTGTAGTAAGTGACTACCTCTTTTCTCTATTTCATTCTGAAAAGCCAAAATTCATTCTGTTTCTGCAATATTTTCTAATTTCTCACTGTCTTTTTGTATAGTGGCTATGGGTAGATTGTAGTGTTTTGCTGTTGCATTTTTTTAATTATAATAGTGAAACCTAACCTGCAGTGAGGGGAGAAACATCATTAATATTTCATTTATAAGTTTACTTCTTTTTTTTTTCTTCTCCATCAAAATTGTAAGTACAAATGAATTGAGAAAGAACAGATGAAATTAGTATAAGGCAATTGTTAGCTCATTGAACATAATGGTAGCCAACACTTCCAGTAAAGGG
Source organism: Nycticryphes semicollaris (assembly GCA_013400055.1). Taxonomy (NCBI): domain Eukaryota; kingdom Metazoa; phylum Chordata; class Aves; order Charadriiformes; family Rostratulidae; genus Nycticryphes; species Nycticryphes semicollaris. The sequence goes on from VXBJ01001263.1 coordinate 395,706, forward strand.
GACATAGGAGTAGAAGAAAGTTGAGATCTTTGATACGTACAATGTTTGTTGAAGTGTGTCTGAAAAGGCCACAGAAAGCACTGTATAGAAGCCTGTTTTATTTCTGCACCACTGTGCCCTCTGTACCCTGAATCTCTCCTATCTGTGGCTCATGTTAAGATGAACAGCGTCTGCCAGCTGAGGTGTGTTCTGGGTTTGCTCTGCACAGAAACTTCAGCAAGGGGAAGAGGGCATGTACCAAGTTTGGTCCATGGATGGAACAGGAAGATGCTCTGGCTTGTAGATATAGCAGCTGATCTGTATGAATCAAATTCAGAATGAATGCTGAAGACAAAACTAAAAAAAAAAGAAGCAAATAAGGAACAGAAATTACTAGTAATTGCTGTAGAACTTGGGTCTTTCAGGAAGAATAGGCAATATCTGTTGTGTGGTGAATGGTGTAACTGTTTATAGAAATAGTTCTGATACGGCTGAGGGCATAGTAAAGTACAAGATGCTCTTTGAAGGTCCTTTCAGTCCTAAGATTGCCCTAAGGTTAAGAATTACTAAAATTATCAAGGGTAAAGTTATAGATAACTTTTTGTTTATGCTTTTATGAAAAAGACATAGATGTTATTTTCCAAAATAATGTCTAAATATTATAACACTGCTGTAATAATATTCTCCAGGAATTAAGCACCTTCCCCTACATGTGATGATTCCTTCTTTGACTGAATTAATTCTGTCATTCCTTCTGGCTGGAAAATACTATGCGGCTGTTGGGAGCACCCTGTTATGTTAGTATTGTCATAAACTACATACCTATTATGAAAAGCTTGGTAGTTATAATAGAATGTTTTTTCTCTCTTAATTATTCATTCCTCGTAGTTATTCACTACGTAAGACTTTATTCCCGAAGCAGAGCAGTATTGATACATTGGAAAAGAACCTTAAACTAACTCAATAAAAAGGAAATTGCCATCTCTTCTTAATGTAAATTTTTCTCTAATCTGTTATTGAGGAGTTGGTTTGTAACTTGTATTTTCAGTACTGACAAAATGTGAAAAACACCTTTTGTTTTTGTGAGGGGAAGAAAATTCACCTGGCAATGGAAACACTGCTTGTAAAAAGAAAAAAACAACAACAAAAAACAACCAAAAAAATGCTCACTTGAAGTGCTTTGTGTGACAGATGGGCTAAGCATCATCAGAGTAGGCTCCTGCTGACTCTGTTATACAGCACGTGGCTGTATTGCAGAGGCCTTACCTCTTTAAAGCAATTACAAGAACTAACAGGACAGATATAGAAGTGCACTTTTATATAGCCGTTTAGACATGTTGAAGTCACCTATTTAGCAAGTACCCATTTATTAATTAACCCTGTGAAAGGCATCTGGCATTTGAGTTAACAGTAGAGGAGAAGGACCTTGCTGTTTGTGATACAGTCATTGAGAAGACATTCTGGAAAGGTTATGAATAAAGATTCACTGTAAGTGGACAGTTTATACATTGATGGCTTGTGGCAAACCATAATCTTCTATCCTTAGCCTGTCAAGCAATTCACTGTTCCTTGTGGTTAGCCATCCATCCCACAGGCAACAATTGGCTTGTCCAAATGAGAGCATCATAATGAAATTTTATTCCACCACATGTTACCTTGGTCTAGTTGATAATAGGAAAATAAAAAGTCAAATTTCCACTGACTTGCACATCTTTTATTTTAGAGCCTTTTGGAAAATCCAACAAGAGTTCCTCCCCTTAATCATTCTTAATCATACCCTTCTTAATCATTTCCCCTTCTCACGTTCTTCCTGAGAGGACGAAACATATTAGGATGTCAGTATACATATAGGAAAAACATCTGTGCTAATTTGACCCTGTGGTTATCAGTGTACAAACACTTGTTTATTCTGTTTTGTTTTTCTTTTTATTCTCCATCTCTGAAACTTTTTGTACAGAATTTCTCATTAACACGTTTGTTCTATGTTAGCAATAAATGAATATTCATTCTAAAGCCCCTACACCACCAATACCATAGGTTCTTCTGCCATGTCAATGGCATCTTCTGAGAGGTTGTGGGAGAACCAGGTTCTCCACTTTGGTCCACATTGCAGAGAGCCCTGTTGTTTACAGCTGGGTTGTGTACTCTGGGGTTGATCTTGAAATCTTCACCTCTGTAGCCATCATTACCTTTCCTTAAAAACAATAACAGGTTATTCATAGGTTTAATAAAATCCAATTAGATCTTTCTAATAGAATGGTGGAAATGCTATGTTCAAGATGTAGAGGGAAGTGCATGTGTTATTGGACATGTTTGAATGCAGGTGGTTTTACTTTAGCTGTTTGAACCTAAGACAAAGTAGAAGTTTGACAAATTCATACTGATAAATACTGCTTTTCTCTATTAAAGAGGGTCAGGCTTCATTGAAAAAAGAATGACCAATATCTCATTGTTTAGAGTGACTCAAAGTGGCAATAGGTATAAGCATGTACATTTAAGTGATGTTAAATCGAAGCAAATGGTGAGTGCACAAACCACATTGCCTGTATTTTTTTAATTAGTAACTCTAAGACTTAGGTCAAGATACTTTGATGTGTGTTGTGTCTGGTCTAGGAGTGAATGAAAATAAATATTAATTTGATAATAATTTCAACTAACATGCAATAAATATTGTTGTAAAATAAATATGAAAATGTAACATTATTTCTAAAAAAATTTACTCTTCACTTATAAGAAACTAGAGAGATACCAAATTCATATAGATTTGGCTAAATTTTACTTACTGAAGTGTAACTGGACCAACTGGAATAATTACAATGCCAGTCACCAGTGTTGTGTAAGTTAAACCTGTGAAAGATGAATAAATAAACTCTTTCTGTTATCAAAGCCCCAGACAAGTTTCTTTTCTCAACTGGTGATACTGTATTTTGCTGGCAGACTGTATTGGGAACATACATACTTATTTGAGGAATCCTTGAGAAGCACTTCAAAAATGGTTTGCAGAAACTAGTTGATCTTTCTTCAGAATTTCTTGCAAAGTCAAATTTACTCTACCAGGATACTTTGGAAGAAAGTTTTGTAAGCTTGTTCCCAATTAATATTTGTGAAATATTATATTAATACTGACTGTGATAAGTCCAGCAAGAGGTAAATACAGACTTAGTATTTTCTTACATACTAGTGTCAATTTTTTGTCACTTTACTGTAGTTAATGAGATACAGGTAAAAGCAGAAGTGTGTGTGTGTAACCACATGGAATTCTTTTCTTGCCCTGTTCCTGGACGCTTGCCTCCCTCCCCCCCCCCATGTATCCCAAAATGTTAGAAAAGGTCTTCCAATCACTCACTCTATGTAAATACTTTTAATTACAGACTTTGCAAGAAAGCCCAGTGAGGCCTTTTGTCTCTTCAGTGAGAGACAGTTTTGCCTGCTCATCCGTTTATTAGCCTGTGATTCTAAACTCGTGCCAAAACTGTTATTACTGTATAAATTAATGAGAGCATGCTGGTGCTTCAGAGTCTCAAATCGCCATAATTGCAAATGCTAGATGCTTAATTGAAACGCTTAAAAAAAATTAGTTGCCTTCCCCAAATCTTTTTTGTGACAGTGACATTCAGAACAATTTCTGAAAATTCTTGAACCTTAACTTTGTGCAGTTTTTGTTTAGCTGATAGAGTTAACCTAGATTTTTTTTTCAATAGGAGGAAAGTACAATTTTTCCCAGTGTGCAGATTAACAGATTAATAGAGGCACTGCTGAAGTTCTTTGAAAACACTGGAAGTACCTCTGTCATATTAAAGAAGATTATCAAGAACGTCAGATGCCCTATAGTTTTGTGGGGAATGTGTGCAGGTGTTTTTCCTGGAGAGTACTGAAAGAATTGAATTTTATGTTTCATAACATACTTCTTGCTTTCTCATCAAGTCCTCATACTTGCATCCAGATCAGCTGACTTTTAATTTTGTTGCCACCAGCTTCTTCATGATAGTAGCCAGGACAGTTGAAATTGCGCTCCTGAGCTTTGCAGAAAAAAGCTTTCAGTAAAAACTTCTGCTCTCCACTCTGGCCTTGCAGATGCTATTCATACTCTCAGTGTGCAGATAGTCAAGTAGTCATAGGACAGGTCAAATATTGCCAAATTTCAATAACTGTGTGAAAACCTTTTTATAGTACCGGGCACTTTATGGTCAATGTTGAAGATCAGAGTGGAACTACTTCATGTTTTTCTGTAGCATGCATTCTGTATCACACTGAAGAAATCAACACTAAAGTCAATTTGCTCTGAAAAAAAGAACAGATCAAAAAACAAATTCAGGTAACAGTCTGACCCAATTCAAAATGAAACTACAACTACACATCTTTTAAATGCCTTCAGGGATGGTGACTCAACAACTTCCCTGGGCAGCCAGTTACAATGCTTGGTGACCCTTCCGGTGGAGAAATTTTTCCTAATATCCATCCTAAACCTCCCCTGGTGCAAGTTGAACCTGTGTCCTCTTGTCCTATTGCGTGCTACTTGGGAGAAGAAACTGACCCTCACCTCACTACAACCTCCTTTCAGGTAGTTGTGGAGAGCTCTAAGGTCTCCCCTCAGCCTCCCTTGCTCCAAGCTAAACAACCCCAGTTCCCTCAGCTCTTCCTGCTAAGTCGTGTGCTTTTGTGAACTAATGAGTGATTACCTTAGAAATGGTCTGCATTTTGAAAGTATCAACTAAAAAAAATAAATTACTGATTTGAAATTAACCTGACAAAGAGGTATCTACGATGTAGGTTTCCTGAAGGCATGAAGGGTTCCATGCGAAATTTATTTCTGTAGTAATTGGCTGAAAGGTGAGGAGTTTGTGTGTGCTCACCCCCTAACTGTAAGTTTTCTGAAGGAAATGAAATGCTACCTTTTAAGTCAGTAGTTTAGTAAATTTATTTCCATATGAAAATGATTGTATAATAGTAATGTTGCTGTTTGGTAACATTTGTATAATTGATATTTTTTTTCTTCCTCACCTCTTCAGTGTTACGTGGCAATTTATGAAATTTGATGCCGTGAACTATCATGAAAACTGAGCAATAGGTTGTATAGAATTACATGTACAAATATAAAAAAACCAGGGAGAAATCTAACTTAAAAATCTAAAATTTAAGAATACAATTTGTTTTACATGGTTCTATTGTTGCACAGTCTCTGTTTGTTATATGAACACTTAAAAAAAAAAAAGAGCAAAGTGAAATTAAAAAAATATAGTTGTCCAAAATGACACAGTGAAACATTTAAAGACATCACCTAGATTTAATAACCCAGCACTCCTTTTTTTCTAACAATAAACCAATCAAATCTGTGCTTTCCTTTTAAAACTCTAAACTTCTGTGCTTTTGCTTAGAATACTAGATTAAATCATTAATCTGACTGATACAATCTTTTCCATAGCTATCTCAAGGCTTTTTTAATATGTTGGTAGGATGTATTTGTTTGCATATGAATATCCTTTTAAAATCAAGACTGAAGAATCAAATTCTTGGCCATGATTGTGGAACTAACGGTGTGGAACTATTTTAGTCTGAGGAGTGGGATTTTCTTTGAAATACTATTTGAAAAAGTAATAATTCTTGGACAGTTGAGAGATTTAAATATAATCTGCCTACAGTTATGTAAAAGATCTGCTGAAAGTGTTTATGCAAATACAGGCCATTATACACTTTACTTCTGGAGGTCTTCACTGCTGGTCATGGCAGGGTTGCTAACCATTGCATTAGAATTCAGTGCATACAGTTGTTTTTAGCAGTAATGAATGCCAACCTTAATATTTTATATTCATTTATGAGCTCTATTAATATACTGAAGAGCTGACTGTTAAAACCAGAATTACACTGTCAATAAAATCTAGAGGAAGCATTTAAGGAAATTCACCAAGGTAGCACACTAAATAGAGCATTCTAACTAATTTGATTGACAGAATTGTATTTGCTGCCTTTAATTCATCACTTTGTTTTTTTTCCCAATTAATGTAAGTATATGGATGCACTAGCAGTCAAGCGTCACCTTTTTATTATAATTTTTAATACTGCACAATTACTACTGGAAGCAACCTAAAATAACAAATCACTGAAAGAGAACAATGTTGTCAACACATTCATATATAATTTAAACAATGGCATAGGAAAAGTAATTAGCTTGATAATAAACCAAGCTAAGTCTTCTCAAGATTTGTTCTTAGGATGATAATGAAATAATCAGTAAATTAATAGCTGGGGATCAGTGCTGAACATGTGTGTTTTTTTTAAATCAGAAATCCTCAAAATGAGAAGAATGATTTGTGACTTGATAAATAAACTGCTTTTCTGAAGAGACATAGGATGAGAAATTGGTCATTGGTGAAAACATTATAATGTCAGAACAATCTTTAAAGTTTGGAGAAGTATTTGAAGTATAGAAAAGGCAACATCGCCATGAGGACTTACAAGAACAACTTCACCATTATCCTGGAATACGCAAGTTTTAAGTTTAGGAGGATCCCTATAATACTGTGGTAGCAAACTTGGTGGCTGACTGCAACAGATTAGTATTAAAATATCCCCTTCCTCACCTTTCAACTCCTAACTTCTCTATAAGAAATTACTTCTACCTATGTCCAATAAATTCTAAGTATATGCAACGTATATGAGTATTCTAGCAGGGCTTTTATAATGTGCAGGCAAAGGGATGTGTAGGCTGACAGATACTAGAGGTTTTTTGATCTTATTGAACTGTAGGTATTGGTATGTGTGGGCAATGACGAAATATGAATGTTGCTATATGTATTTTAGGAGGAATTTAGGGCTAGCCTCCTATTTTTTTTAATCTCTCACTATGTACTTAATAGATTTATTTTTTATGCAATTCAGAGTCATAGTTAATTTATAAATTTCTCACTGTGATATGAGCATGAGGGACCTTAAATGCCAAGCATTGTTACTCAGCGCTTTGCACGTTAGGTACAGTTTAGATGTGAAGACACTTGCACAATTTAAAAAAAAATGGTTATGTACACTGGAGACTCTTCTGAAAATGGGTTATACAAATTATTCTTATGATAGGTCACGATTATGATATCTGACATAAATCACTGTGGCTTTTTCTCTTGCATAAGCATATCTGATACTACTCACACAACAACCTACTGAGCAAGCTGTATAATTTTCAATGCACAATTTGCGTTATTGCTGGTAGACTTCTACCTGACTCATTACTGAAAAATCTTATCAGAAATTAGTCTTCCTTTGTTGTTCCTGGTCTTGCAAAACAAGTGAATCTGAAGTTTTTCGTTATATTTCAAAAAACTTGTTCTTTTCCATGAATCAACCTTGATTTCCCATGGCTAATAGTATTTCATTGAAACTGCAAATGAATACATTTCAGTTGTGAAAAGCAGTCTATTCTATATCCCCTTAGAGCATTAAGTAAACTGATCTCAAGGCCCTCTGGTGCCTTTTTACTGTTTTTGCTGAACTCTGGCAAATTATCTGGTCCTGCTGCTCTGAAAATCTCGAGTTGTGTAACTCAAATAATTTTCTGGCAGCTAGGTGATTTGGAGCCATCTAATATCTTTGGAAAAAGCCTCTATATTTCAGCTCTAGTCCTAACTTGAATTTCATTGCTGAGACTGTCTCATGCAGGCAATGTAAGCATTAAACACAACGGCACCATACCTGATGCTGACAGCTGTGCATATCAGTGCAGCATTTCAGTGGCATCTGCACAATTGCTATCTTGCCTAGTTCTCAATTAATCTAATGAGAAAGATGTACCACTCCTAATGTACAAATAACCTAGAAATGGTCCCATCGTTTCCTGATTGCGCCGAAATGCCATGCTTTTTATATATGCAAATATATATATATAAACCTGATAATATGCAAATATATATATACCTGGTAGCAAGAGACATTTGCATGCATTGGGTGCCCAAAGAACTTATCTGCAGCACACCCGCTGCATTTTTTGTTATCATTACTGTAACTGCCTCTGTGTAATAGGAAACATCTCTCTCTTGCCCATTATGTCTCCCCATGCTCTCTTCCCGCAGCTACTGATTTGGATGTAGTTAGAAAATGCCTTTCTAGCAGAGAACAGCCCTGATCTGGAAGAGAAAATAAGAGTTCCAGTAAAAGAATTTTTATACTTATGTGATGGCACCTGGTGGAGGATTTCTCAGAGGTTAAGTGTCAAGGTTTTAAAAAAAAAAAAAAAAAAAAAAAAAAAAAAGGCAGAACCAGCACATTCAATGTTATTTGAGTTTCGTCAGATTTTTAGGAGAACAAAGACAACAATTGAGCTGTTTTGCTACCTTTAAAAAGCATTTCTCTGTTGTTAATTATGTCATTTTCTTTAGAAAATTTATATAAAAATCTTGCCAAACTTACTGTTATGAGGAAAAATACTTTCATCTAACTTAATTACTTGCATGGTTCTACTATTCAAAGTAGCTAGTTTTGTATAATACTTTAGCAGAAATTTTTTCTTTTAAAAGATTCATCAATAAATAATCAGTGATTTTGTTAGTGGCTGAAAGAGGATAAACAAAATATTCAAGCAAGGAAAAAATAACTTACTAATTTCTTTTTTTTATTTAATAACTTGACATATTCTGTATCAGTGCAGCACCTATACAGCACCTATACACCTATAAGCCACATCCTTATTGTCACTGATATTAGTGTAGTTTTTGAAGGTTTGAAAAATAAGTGCTCATAGCCTATGCGTTTTGGGAATTCTTAAATTGGGACTGTTATATTGCATTCCTTTTGTACATTCAGAAATATTAGATACTTTTAAAGGAAGACTGAGTTCAGAAGTAGAAGTTGAGCCTTGTGACACAGCTTCTCAACTTTTAGATAAATGCCTGTTCATACAACAGCATAGCATTGAGCTGCTTGGTGCCAGGCTTGTGTAAATCTTCAAGTGAACTTCCAGTTATTCCTCCCAGACTTGTTCCGTGGTGTCAAATATTTGGATTCTCTCTACTTGTCTTTACGTTGTGTGACTTAATGCTGTTCTTTAGTTGACTGCCAGCACTGTTAGAACAGAACCAGTGATGCATGCTTTTCCTTAGTGCGGTGAGTACCAGTGATGGGACCCAAGGTGCTTGGAAGGGAGAGGAAGTGCAGTGTGCTCCAGAGGCCAGTTAATGTTGTAAGGAGAATCCAGACTGTAAGGCATATCATGAACACTGGAACGGGCTGCCCAGAGAGGTTGTGGAGTCTCCTTCTCTGGAGATATTCAAAACCCGCCTGGACGCGTTCCTGCGTGACCTGATGTAGATGTTCCTGCTCTGGTAGAGGGATTGAACTAGATGATCTTTCAAGGTCTGTCCCAATCCCTGTGATTCTGTGAAGTATAGCTGCCCTGTTAAATGGTTGCAATCATTGCTTCAAAATTTGGGCTGGAATTTTGCTTTCTGAAGCCAGGTAGCTTTATTTTGGAAATCTCTCTATACAAACCTTTGAAAACTTGTGTCTACTTTGATTGCTAATCTCTCAGATGCGAAGACTCAATTGGTATGGCACCAATTGCTGTGCTCTCTGTGTCCAGCTTTACTTTGATTCTTAATGATGTACACTTAGGTGATGGATAAGCAAAAGGTATTTACAGTTCAAAAACATAGCTTAAGTTAGCTTTTTTTATTATTAGAAAGATCATACAAGATATGTGCTGAAGTCATTCAAAAGCATAAAGGAAACTTCTGGGTTTTTTTCCTGATAGGATGTCCCAATTTGCCTATCTGCAGAGATGTTATATAAAACGTCTATTGCTTTACTCTAGGACTGCTATGTTTCTGTGTTCTTAGGAAACATTTTTGTCCTTTCAGAACACTTGTCACATGGCAAAGCTGGACCATGCGGATACTGATAACTGGTAACTTCCTATTACACTAACGCTTGCCCAGTTAAGAAGTATTCTAAGAATCTGTGCTCTTTGTAATATCCCAGGTGGTCAGCTTGAAAATTGGGAAGGTGTTCCTGAAATGAAAAAAAAGGGGAAACTTGCATGTTAAATGATATTCATTTATATTGATAGATGGAATCTCATTTTGGGGATTTCTTGTCTTTGAGGAATGACATTCTGTGCATCACCACAGTAGAATCATTAATTCAATGGTTAAGTCTTACCTATTTCAAATATATCTAGGTTAACTTCTTCATATAGAGCAGTCATCCATACTGAAACTTATGTACTATTCTCATATCATTTAGGAAGAAAGAAGGCTTTTTTGATAGTTGCACTCGTTTCCTGTATTACTATGATTAGATTTCATTAAGCTTCCTTGTCTTCATACTACATAGAAGGCCTGGTTGCAAGATCCAGCCCTACAAACCCCTTCAGTCACTTTCTATTATTTCAGGAAATTCTTTGGATATCCAAAGGGACTTGACATGTCTTCAGGGTTTGGGGCATTCAAGTACAGCTTTTGGTCGTGTCAGAAAATATGTATGTTACTTGAAGTAGGCTTGTATAGGAGCTTAGTCTTAATTAGAAACACTGTGGATGTTACAGCTCTCCCTTATTCTGTTTTGTTCCTGAAATTACTTTCAGAATGGTATTCATTTAAAATGAAGCTTTGTATCCCTGTTCTGTCACCGAGGCTATGAGCCAGACTGTTTAATAACATTATTTAATGAAACACAGACTATCTATGTCTTGCTGTGTTATCACAAAGTGTAAAAGCTTATATTCACACAGCAACAAAGGAAAACCATATTCCCCCAACCCCTCTTCAGTCGCAATGCATCAGTCTCTGTAGTGTCAACAGCTGTCTGAACATCATCTGCAGCCACTGGGAAGACTGACACGAGCTCCACAGAGGTTTCTGAGGTTCTTGGGAATCCTCTCTGGGATCATGTACCTTTGCCATGCTAGCAGATGTCGGCATCCTCTGAACCAGCTGCCCTCCTCCATCACTCTGGCCCAGATGCTCCAGCTCATCCTTTGGGATGCCTTGAGGTGGAAGGTTTTTCTCTTTTTAACCTCTTGGCTAACAGCCCTAAATAGGATAATTTTTTATTCTGGCCTATTTGCTATCTGGATTAAAAAGGGCAAATGCTTTTCCTGGGAACCAATGGGAGAAGAAATGAGTGAGAAGTTTAAAGGCTGTAAACACCTAGCTGTGATAATGACTGGCTTAATTAGAGCTGAGACAGCCTGTTGCTACTCAGCAGCAAAACAGACTACTAATGGTTGAATTGAAGAAGGATAAATGTGCCTGTCTAATATTAAGTGTTGCTTTTTTTCATTAATTTTGTCTAATTTAGCCAGCTTCTCTCTTCTGTAGAGTTCAGGGTAAAAAAAAAAAATTAACTGTGTAATTAGTGTACTTGTATACTGACACATTTAATTGTGAAGTTTGGTGGTCTGCCCACTGATACGAGTTATTTGTCAGCACCTCAAATGAGTTTAAAATGAAATTATTGAGTTTAAAATAAAAAGCTTGGTGGTTTAAGATTTGGCAGCATTGTCTCCTCCTGTACGTCAGCAGTCTGTGGCAGTATCTGATAAGAAAAACACTGGAAGACAGCTTTCTTAGGGAACCCCAACCCAGGTACCAAAACTGAGGGATGTTATGTGGCACTGAAGGATGAATGCATTCTTTGCTTCAGTCTTTACCGCTTGGACCAGCCCTCAGGAGTCACGTATTTTGGTAGAAAGTCTGGATGGAAGACGACTTCCCCTTGGTTGAGGAAGACCAAGTTAGGGAACAGTTAAGTACATTGGATATCCACAAGTCCATGGGTCTTGATGGGATACACCCAGGAGTTCTGAGGGAGCTGGCAGAAGTCATTGCTGGGCCACTGTCCGTTATCTTTGAAAGGTCCTGGAGAACAGGAGAGGTGCCTACGGGATGGAGGATAGCCAATGTCATCCCAGTCGTCTAAAAGAGCAAGAAGGAGGACCTGGGAAACTACAGGCCTCACATCCATCCCTGGAAAAATGATGGGACAGTATGTTCTGGGTATCATCTCAAAGCATCTGGAGGAAAAGAAAGCTATCGGAAGTAGTCAACATGGATTCGCCAAGGGGAAATCATGGCTGATTAACCTGATAGTCTTCTACAATGGTATGACTAGATAGACAGAGGAGGGGAGGGTGGTGGATTTGTCTACCTTGACTTCAGCAAGGCTTTTGACACAGTCTCCCACAGCATCTTCATAAGTAAGCTTGGGACGTCTGGATGAGATGAACAGACAGTGAGGTGGATTGAAAACTTGCTGAAAGACAGAGCTCAGAGGGTTGTGATCAGTGGCACAGGATCTAGTTGGAGGTCCATAACAAGTGGGGTCCTCAAAGGGTCAGTACTGGGTCCAGTCCTGCCCAATTCATTCATCAATGACCTGGATGAAGGGATGGAATGTACCCTCAGCAAGTTCACTTGATTATTCAAAACTGGGTGGGGTAGCTGACACATCAGAAGGCTGTGTGCCATCCAGCAATATCTGGACAGGCTGGAGAGTTGGGTAGAGGGGAACCTGATGAAATTCAACAAGGGTCCTGCACCTGGGGAGGAACAACCCCCTGCACCAGTACAGGTTGGGGGCTGACCTGCTGCAGAGCAGCTCTGAGGAAAAAGATCTGGGAATCCTGGTGGACAACAATCATGGATGACCATGAGCCAGAAATGTGCCCTTGTGGCCAAGAAGGCCAATGGCGTCCTGGAGCGCATCAAGAAGAGTGTGACCATCAGGTTGAGGGAGGTTAACCTGCCACTCTACTCTGCCCTGGTGAGGCCCCATCTGGAGTACTGTGTCCAGTTCAAGAAGGACAGGGATCTGCTGGAGAGGATACAGCAGAGGACCGCAAAGACGGTCAGGGGCTTGGAGCCTCTCTCTTATGAGGAAAGGTTGAAGGACTTCAGTCTTTTTAGTTTGGAGAAGACTGAGAAGGAATCTGATTAACACCTATAAATACTTAAAGGGTGGGTGTCAAGAGGAAGGGGCCAGTCTTTTTTCAGTGGTGCACAGTGAGAGGACAAAAGGAAATGGGATCAAACTTGAACATAAGAAGCTCCACCTGAACATGAGGAGGAACTTATTTACTTTGAGGGTGGCAGAGCACTGGAACGGGCTGCCCGGAAAGGTAGTAGGGTCTCCACCTCTGGAGACATTCAAAACCTGCCTGGACAAGTTCCTGTGCAACCTGCTCTAGGAGGACCTGCTTTGGCAGGGTGGTTGGACTTGATCTGCAGAGGTCCCTTCCAACCGCATGTTATTCTGTGATCACTGTGATAAATTATATGAAACTGAAGATTGTTGGCAGCACTATACATCTGATAATTCTGCAGGTCTTTCTGAAAAACCTTTTCTCTGTTGCCTTCATAATTTGCTGCTGGCAAGGAGAACAGATGTAGAAAATCACAAAGTATTTTAGATATGTTTCATATAAAAACTAATATCTTTAGCATAATGAATGTTCATATATTGAGAAATAAGTAGTTGTTTTGTATTTACATAAGTGATTATATTTCAATAGTTTAAAAAAAATGGATATTTTTAAGAGTTTAAATATGATACATAAGCACATCGAGTGGATACTTTAAGGCACTTCTGAAAGCAAAGTGCATCAACTCTGTGAGCCTTATAACATCAGCTTGCCAAAAAGGATGAATGTTAAGGAAATTTACTAACCTTAGTTAGTATCCTGACTAGCTATATAGCTATAAAATGTGCAGAAACCATTTCTCCAGTTCCTTCTTGATCAGTTTTGCAAATGTTACATATGATGAGTACACAAAATGTTGTTATTCTCTAAATAAAGATAAATTGTAACTCTTATCCTTGTATCAGTCTTGCTTTTTTGTAATATTCACAAATTGTCTATTCTCTGTAGGTGCTATGAAATTTGGCAGTGCATAGTCTGAGACCACAAGACTTTTCTTATGTTGGACCAATTGTTCTATTCCGTATTTCTGTGACCTACAGACACTGACCTTTGCTGACTGAGCGGATGACTGGGGCATAGCGGAGGTTGACTCCCTGTGTGTTTTGCACTACCTTTTAAAGACTAATATTACTCTCTTCATTTTAGTCTGCGGACCCCTAGTTAGTCATGTCTTTATGAAGTTCTGGGTTATTTCAGGTGGGAAAACTCATTTCTCTAAATTAGTGTTCTTTGGAGCAGGGCTTGAAACTCAACAGAGTAAATGCCAGAAACTACCATAAAAGCAATGAGAAAATCTGGGATGGGGGATGATAGCATGGCTGGAGATGTGGAAAAGGGAGGAAGGGAGAAGAAATGGGAGGAGTGATGAGGAAAACAAGGCAGGCTGCTATCAGCCCTCAACTCAATAAGCAAAGGCTGTATTTTTTTAATATCTTGAGCAGCAGCAAACACAAGCTCCCACAGGGAACTGTGCTTGCTTCAGCACTCTGGGGTATCAGACAATACTGAATGTGTGTTACTTTGGTAATGATAGTGATCATCAGGTCGATGCCACTGCTCTTTGGGATGAACAAAAGTATGATGTAACATATCATGTATTATTAGACTGAATGCTTGGGTAGGAAGCACTGGGCAACATATGGTTTTGTAATATTCTCATGTAGTTTCATGAAACACAGATCACATACACTACTAGGATGTAACTTCAAAGTCAGCTGTCTTTCCTGAACTTTCATAAGACATACAACTTCCTTCCTGACATTCCAAAATGAGGGGAAAAACTGCTGCTTCAATCATTATTTTTCCTCTGACAGTGCAACAATGATTTTATTCAAAATTTCATTTGGCAGCATACAAAAAATGTGCAAAACAAATTCTGTGGCATTTTTTTACTTTGTATATCTAATTTACAAGACGGGGAACTGATTTGAATAAATAGTAGTACAAAATTTAAATAACATTTGGCAAAAAGCCTTGGCATCAAGTTTCAGTAAGATATAAATTCAAAAGAACAAGTCTGTTAGCCTCCTCAAATGGACCTGTAACAGAAATCTGTAGACAGATCTGTAAATACAGAAGCAGCATTAGTCACCTCCATAATGCAAAATGTCTAATGTCGTGCATACATTTATCAGGATAATTACATTGCAAAAAAGTTACCAGATGGCACAGCGGTTTATATAGTTTTCAAATGAATTAAGATTGTTGGAGCCCAGAGAGAGGCTGTGAAAAGGCAATTCTGTACATAAGCTGTAAAATCTAAGAGGTAAGCAAAAATACTTTTGTTGAGGGAAAAGTTAAAATAATTACTAAGTAAGTAATGGAACTCTGAGGATCTGATTTTGTCCAAACACGAACATTAGTATAGTCTTGTTAAGATGATGTTTTCAGGAAAATAGCAGTTGGAAAAATACTGTCCTTTGCCTTAAAAAATGCACAAATACAGAATATAAATTATCTAGTGCTCAGCTCTGTCTGTTAAAAAAGCTTTGCTTTATTGATGTTTGAAATCATCTATATGATTTACATTGCTGGGTACAGTGATCAAATGCTGGTATAGTTTAATCTGTTTACTGGTTGCTGAGGGTCCTGTGCCATGTATTTTCTGAATGTTAAATAAATTGTGCATTAATGAAATAGCGAAGTGGTAAGCTTTGACAGCTGATAAAACAGCGAGGGAACATCAGAGTTTTGGTAACAGATGCGTGTCTTGTGTACATACTATTGCCAGAAGGGGAGATAGTTTTCTTGAGCTCGTGTAAGAGTTGGTTTGGACCTGAAGGCTGTGCCAGTGGCAATGTGCCATTGCATGAATGAGTTTAATTGAATGAAATTCATACATGGGTATGAAAGTAACCATGCCTGTGAGTTTATGAGGAAGGCTGAAATGAAAGAGTTTTCTGTCCTGACCGTTTTTCAGCTCGTATTGATGACACTTCTGGGTTGTATGACAAGTATTGGGAATGGCTGCAGTTGACTTGCAGTCTTTCTTTCTTGCATCTGTAATAGATAAGTCTGCAGGTTTTTTTGCAAGCTGGGCAAGAATTCAGTAAAAGCAGAGGAAATTCTTGGAAACACGGAAACGTATTTTGTCAAAGATATCTTGCAAATATCTGGTTTATTGTCCCTGGGGAAACTTCAGGGACAATACCTGGGAAAATTTCAGGCTACAGAAGTAGGTAAGTAGATTATACAGAACTGTTCCAAAGTCATAAGTATAATGTGGGAAGACATCTCAAGTAGGTATAGGCGACCGGCTTTCTGAGAGATTCAAGTTCTTATCCCTAGATAAATTAATCAATGAGTGCATCTCTTTACTAAGTTGGACTAGATTTACTGTAGATTTGTATTACATTAACCTCTTATTTTCAGAGCACCATCTGATGGTTTACAATAGCTATATTGATGTTGGTTGATGTTAAATATAACATTTGTGGTAGTTGCATTAGGTGGCTGAAGAATACTGTTGATCAGAACTGAGAATCAGGTAATACAGCCTTTCTCCCCTAAATATCTTTTTATTGGCCTTCTGTATGTCTAGAGAAAATTTATTCACTTTTGTGTCCTAGGTCTTTCATCTGTTAAAATGAAGCTAATGATAGCGATTTCCTACATTAAACATATTCAGATTGCCAATCCAAGTTGCTACTTAAGAGTTAAGTATCACTTATTACTGAATTCCCCACTTCTACAATGATCCCTGTGCAGAATGTAAGCCTTGAGAACATGCTTCACCGACTTGCTAAATTGAAATAGACTGAAGCATATGTTTAACATCTGTCTTTAATTGGAGACCTATAGATGGAGAAGCAGCCATGAAGCATTTTGAGTTCTCCAAATTCTAAATTTACTTCTTTCCAATGCACACCAAAACTCATGCTTGCTCATCCTCAGGGGAATATTACAAAGCTCGTCTTCTGAACTTTTTCAAGACAAGCAGTGTGTACTGTCTGAACGTTTTATTAGCAAAACCAGTTTGTTAATGTATTTAAATGCTTACAATGCTTCCTTGCTTACTCTGAATGGGACAAATAGCCCTATACTGTTTATTATATTGTGAGATTTTTTCCAGATTGCATCTATATTATTCCCCTGATTGATTCTATTTGTTAATTTTTTGTTAGTTTTTGACTGCTGATTGGGTTGATACTGGTTTGTTACAGAGATCTCACTTTTAGATATATGGTCATGACAGCCGGTTCCATTTTGTTTTGTTTGTCTCCTCTTATACTGTAACATTTTATACCAGATAATAATCTCTAGTGTTAAATACATTGCAGTTTATAAAGTCCTGAATGACTGGTTATTATTACTGCAGTTTCGGATTGTATACGAGATTGTTTCTGCCCTGCTTAAATGAGAATGGGAAATTTTAGCAGATCGTATTACGAAAAAATTGAAATAGCAGAAAAGTAAGTGTAATGTTGCACCCCTCTTCACAAAGCAAAAGTGTCTTGGTTTGGCTTAATGATACTGTCATGATTCTAATTCTGCAACTATTAGTCAATGATGTATAGCCTGTTGTGGTCTGTGAATTAAATATTTTTTTTTTTAATTGTGTTCTTTTTCTAAAAGACAAAAGAGGACCAGTTAAATAAAATGCCAGTGTAATATTACTCCCTAGACTTTAATGTATATTGAGGGATTGTTGTTTGGACTATTTAAAAGAGTATTTTGTGCTTTTAACAGTGAAGCATTTAGTGATACAAATCTGAATGCTTGTACTAGATAAATGGATCCTTACACAGGCTACATGGGATCAGCACTTCAATATTGTTAGAGCAGTATGCTCATAAGTCACTGCTGTTCATTATGATCCTGTAGTAAACTGGGGTCAAGTTTACAGCAGCCACTTAACTATGATAGAGGAAAATGATGTTCAGAAAACTGTTTTTTGACTTACACGTTACAGCTAGATTTATACATGTGATTAATTTCTGGGCTTCAGGCAGAATTTTTTAAAGAATTATTTGAAAATTAGAATGCATTTTACACATAGTCAGCATTTTTAGGGTTTTCATGTGGGTAATAAAATAGGCTTCATTAAGGACATTAAAATAAATTAAGATGAAATACCTGCACACTGGGTCTTAAGTGAAACATGGTTTATAAGAGGAGGCTAGAAATCATATGTAATTTGAATCCAAATTCAACTAAATCAGTGACGATTAGAAAGTAACTGTCATCTTTGCTTTGAGGAATGACTGACATGGTTGCTGTGTTTGCCGGCTTTTATTAAAGGAATTCACTGCTGCTTCTGAATATTTTTGAAAGCACTAATCTAATGATTGAGTAGAAACGTACAGACCATCAGGCTGCTTACTTAGTAAATGAATTTTTTTGCAGTTACCGTACAGAAATGCAGTACAATAAGGCTTTTTAAAGTTGCTGTAATATAACAAAGAGATTAAATGCATTATCTTCAATGTAACAGCTACATTTTATTCTCTAGGGAGTGTTTTGAAGCATTTATTTGCTACCAGAATGAAAAGCTTGTGGTCTGACACACACTGAAGTTTCACATCAGAAATAACAGTATAAAATTTGTAGACCCCATCATGAACAATTCAAGATTTCTAATTTCATTAAGTTAACAGTAAACTTAATGGTAAATACTGATTTGGATAAAATAATGGACTTTTTTTCTTCATAATAAAAATTAAATACTGGGACCAACTCAAAAATGAGATGAAATAGTCAAAGCTTTTAAAGTATTTGTTTTACTTATAGTTCTATCTAAACCATCCAGTATTTGACCAATACGACCAAGAAAAATAGTATTGATTTGTAGAGAATTGTTTGAAAGAAAAGTGTCTACTTGCTATAAGTAGTCCCTATGCAACGTGATTATTGACACCACTCTGTAGCCTTATTTGGACTGAAGCAAGTATTTGTGCACTTAAGCATTCTCACTGTGTTTTTAGAGGAAACTAGACTCTTTAAGTACCTATATTAATGAAATACAATGTAGATTGAAGACACCCAGATAGTGATGGTTCTCCAAATCAGACTAGCAACTCCTTATCACAAAATTAATGAATAAAGAACCAATTAGAACTCTGGAAAAAACTGAGAATTTGTAGACATAAGCTTTAAGAACCCTAAAGATCTGTTTCTGAGCCCCTGTGTGAGTGTCCTTCATTGTTCTAAAGAACTCCAGCTACTTGAAATTCCAGAACAAAGCATTCACTCCAAATCAAGTTGAAATAAGCATGGACTTCTGTGAGGGTGATTAATTTGTTTAATTGGTTGACATTTTATAATGTTTTAAATACCACTGCTTGATATTTGAAAGAAAACAAAAACCCAAAAACCAGACCCCAAAACCACCCAAATCCAACAAAACCCACCAGAAAACAAACAAAAAAACCCCAAATCAAACTGTGATGTCACTTTTACAAGAAAAGTTTCCTATACTTGCATTCTCCTCCTATATTGTACACCCTGTCCTTGGGACTTCTTCAGGGCACACTCTTGTTGGAGACCAGAGGCCTGCTGAGTAAAAGCTTATCTTGCAGCAGGGAGGCCACGAGCAGTAAGCCCAGGGTCTCAAATGTAAGAACCTGAAGTTCTATGCCTGCTAATGTAGCTGATGCCTCATTTGAAAGATGTGAAAATTTCTGAAAAGAATACTAAAACGACCAAAATAATTGCAGGAGCATGTGAGAGTTTTATAACGTGAAGCACAGGTAACGTGATGGTGAAGACTATATGTGATGAGACCACCTGATGAGACCACCACATGCAGGCGAAATGAAAACAGTACTGGTAAATTTCTGAACCTACTATTCAAATCTTGTGATAAAATAATTTTACTAACTGTGCTGTTCTGAGGCACCAATGACAGCATGTCAGAAGGTGGCATCTCTACGGAGGCTTCTGTGTCTCTATTGGCAGGAGGAGTTCAGCACTGCCCTAATTTGCCAGTGCACCGTATGGTGTGTTGAAGTTTCAAGGAAGATAGTGTTTTCTATTTTTGTTCTGTGTTTCCTTTTTTGTTTTTTTAGTGGTAAGAATATCATTGTCTGCCCTGTTCTCTGATCTGAATTAGTCAGCAAAGTAAGCACAGAGCTAGGCTCTCAGGGAGGTGAAAGGTATGTCACTTGACTCTCTCTGTCCCAGGACTGGTATTTATTATGTAAATAAGAGCAAGTTGCATGTAAAATATTTCTATGCTCTTTGTTACTGATATCCCTTTCTGTAAGAAGATGGTCCGTGAAGCTTGAAAATCTGCTTATACCCTGTACAGAATAATTTTAATGTCAGGATATGTAGTAAAAATACATGATTTTAAATGTGGGAGTAGCCTGGTTGGAACTTGGTAAGATCACTTCTACATTTAAGTCTGTATGTAAACGTTACTGAGCTGGTGTTTGTGTAAATATGTATATACTCATGTTGATGCACTTACACATATAAGCTTTTAAGCAGATATAAGTATGTAATATATTAGTAGTTAATATTTAGGTGAGAGAGAGCAGAAAAGTACTGTTTCTAAGTAGTCTGCATAGCAAATGCACAAATAAACAAAAAATCAGTCTTGGGAAACCTGCTGGCAAATATTTGACTTCTCTTTTGCATCTTCTGTATTCTGTGCATGTAACTGTAGCTTTGTTTTTTTATGTTCTCCAAGTCCTGTGTATTTTAGTACCCAGAACAGCAGTAAATTGAGTGTCTGACAGCTCTTGAAATCCATGTTCTGTTGCTTTCAGGTTGAATACGTTCTGAAATCGATGGAAGAAAATGTACAATTTTTATACATGGTTAATATATTTCTACCAGAAAAAGTCAAATGAAGCAGAACATTTCATTTTCAGTGATGTTGTATTTGTGGTGGCAGATGAGAAATATGTCAACCAGATCAAGCTGCTGGCTGAGATGCTCTTGCAATGGGTAGACATGTTTGTGCCTCAATGAATGCAGGGGGGAGATACAGAACTGTCACATAAATAACATGAATACATTAATCTATGCACTTAACCTATGCACTTAATTTACTGCTTGTAGATTCAATATGCTCCAGTTAATTAGTTTTATGTTGAACTGGAAGTTTTATTTTGCCACAACCAAAGTGTTACAGCCCTATTTTCTGTTACTTAGGAAGTATATAAGGTCACGTTAGAGGGATGTGATGTCTAGATGTATGTATATACACACACACACATGTTCTTAGGGCATCTTCCTCTGATTGAGAATAACATCTAAAACATCTGCTTCTTAGGATAATGGCGGGTGAAAAATGTATCAAGTAATCTGACACCTAATATATGCAAGGAATTAAATTACTTTAGCAGTACAGAAATATAAAAAGGGAAGGTAACTAAAAGCTGCTCTGTAATATAATTTTGTACAGGTTTTAGCCAGTAACAGAACTTGTGCAAGATATTTAATTGATTTTGTTTCAATTAATATTGTTGTTTGTTTTTATCTATTCTGCAAGAAGAAAAAACTTCCACCAGCTTCAGTTGGAAGCAAGTTCCCTGAAGACAGTGATGACATATGAAGGAAACAGGAATGGGTTCACTTTTATTTTGTGATTCAAGATAAGCTGGTCTCATAAACAAAATTAAGAGTTATTGGCAAAAGACAGTGGGTGTTATAAACTTTCTTGTGTCTAAGATATTGAATAATGGAGAGGCCTAAATTGAAAACATTCAGGTCTAGAAGATTAGAGATTTCCGAAAGTAAATAATTTTGATTGTCAGTGATTCCCACTTCCTCCTTTTTTAATCTGGGGTTCAAACGGTTGAATGTCCTCAATTTTGCTTTTAGTTTTTGGGCTCAAAGTGAGTTTTTTCTGGAAAAACTTAAGATTCCTGCCAAAAATCATGTGCTAGCTGCAGTTTTGTCCTGGCTCACTAATGTAGAGATTGGACCTCTTCTCAGATTTAACACACAGCTTGAAATTTTACCACCCTATCAAATGTCACACATTGGAAGTTGCAGAGTATCCCACAGATAAGCAAAAACAGTTGGATAGTTTGCCCTATACATTCAGGGAACCAGATCATCCTAGGAAGGGAAATGACAGACCCTGACAGACCCACTCCATCACAGTACTGGTATAAACTGCTTTTGTCTTCAGTGACTGTTGTGGATACATCTTGGCTGCCCCCTTTTCTACCTGTACCAACAAATCAGTTTGTGCTGATGGGCAGACAAAGTCCATTCTAGAGAATATTAATATCTGAGCCAAATTATACTTTGTATTCCGCTCTTCAGTGCAGAATATGAACTACAGTCCAACAAGTATAAAGTTGTTAAAACTACCAGTCCTATGTATGATCTTATTGCAAGAGTTTGAGCAACATACATAAAGAGAATCCTCTGTATTTGTATACATAGTCTACATATCTGGCTTGATGTAGATAGATCAAGCCCCCTTCCTTCAATATTAATCATTTGTGCTGTGGGTCATCTGATCTTGCTGCACAGGATTTTGTGGCTGTGAATGGGAGTACCAGGGCTTTCCACTGATGGTTTTTAAACAAATTCATGCTAAGCAATATAAAGATCTTATTACAGGAAGTGAAGTGAAAGCCTCTGCTAATTCCATTGGGATATTGAGCTCACTATGTCTTTGTGGTTTAATCAGTACCTTAATTGTGGCTTAAGTGGTACGAAAATCTTTGTACTAAAGCAAATCAGAAATTCAATGTGTATATTTTTCTGTGCATCCTTTACCTGTCTTAAAGCCCTTTAAAATTCTGAAAGGAGTAGTTCTTTAACAAAAAAAAAAAAAAAAAAAAANNNNACCCACAAACCCAAACCAACAAAACAAAAGCTTAAGATTTCACTTTAACTCAGAAGGCACAAACCATTGTGTGTGGTAGGATACTTGTGGATTACATCCTTGTCAACCTGCATTACTTTCTGGCACATTTTTGTGCAACTTCAGAGTGTTCTCAGTAGACACAACTGTGTTTTGCTGGAGTATTTCGTGGGACATCTACATTATCATGGCTTGTAATCATGACTGAATTTTAGCTATGAAGGACCTGGGCTTGATCTATAACATAATGTAGTTGAAATAAGTTGGGCTGATGGAAGGTGCAATGCAAGGTTTCACATGCCGGCAGCAGCGTGGTCTCCACCTGAAAGGCAAGGGGAAAATCGTGGGCTTCACACACCTTAGATGGACTTCTAGGATGAGAATAAATTGCTGCTGCAGTATTTAGGAAAAAAAATTTTAAGTACTGTGGCTCAGTTATTTTTCATGCTTTGTGCGGACAGTGACTCTGACTTGAAGGTTACTAAAGACTAGAGTCTGCTTACACTTTTTTCCGTAGTATTTTGTGAACAGGGTTCAAAACCACTCAATTTTACATTAGTATATTTTCACAGGAGGTTATTAATGGTAGTTGATTTTCAGAAGATATGGACTTGAGTTATTAATCTGTCAAGCCTTAAAATGGCTTAAATTTCTGCACCTCACAAATACGATGTCTGAAAACTTACTTTTCCTTTTTTTCCTGAGCCCCTGACCCTTACATTAGGATGCATAAGGCCTCATTTGAGACAAATTACTCTTAAAACCAAAGCTCTTTTCAACCCCAGGAGATGTACATGATTACAGAGTTACTAAGCACTTTAACGCAATCACTCAGGCTGTAAGAAAGAAATATATTAATGGAGGGAGATCAGCAAGAATCAATAATGTGTTGCAAGGCCTTGGAGAGAGAAAAAGAAGTTCCTCTGGCTATTAATTTTTGGAATCAGGATTAAGATGTACTCATCCTCATGAGATTTGCCTTTCATTATTAACAGTGAATACGATTATTTTGTTTGTAAAAAGATACAGGACAAAGATGGAGGGGAAAATGCAAAGATTTAATTCTTGAAATTATTTGAAGAAGACTCTGAGTTGATGACATTTTAAATAAGTTGTTACATAGTTGAGGGTGGTTAAGGTAATTAAAACATAACAGTGGTGTAGCTGCCTGTTCTGTGGCCGTGAATGTTTGAGTGACATATTAAAAATTGTGATGTCTCCTCCTCCCAATATAATTATCTGTATGATCTAATAATTACATGTCTCATATAGTATAACTTGGAGTTTTCTGAGAGCACATTCCCCAATGCTCCTACAGCTGTAAAGATGATCGGATAATAGAGAATTTGACCTGTCTGGACCATAATGCAAATTTCCTAGTCTGGACCATAATGCAAAACTGGAGTCTCTCTCATTTGTGCTTTGGTGCAGGGGATCTATTCATGCTCATACATCTATGTGTATACATATTGAATCACACAAAACCTTTTTTTTTTTTTTTTTTTAAGTTTGCAATCAGCTGTACATGGCCCCAGAAAACTGTTCTGGAAGAACAGATTACAGAATCACTGCACTAAGTTCCCTTTTCCTAGATTTAATATTTTATGGTACCCTTACATAGAGGCTACATATGTGATAAGCAATAATTTACAGCATTACCACATTGTGGTTGAAAAAAAGAATTGCTCCCATTTTGCAGGTAAAGAAGTGAGAAACAGAAACATTAAGGACTCTTGAAATCACTTGGAAGCCCCTGACAAAGTCAGTACTAAAAATCAGAATTACTGAGTATCATTTCAGTGTCCTAACTATATAATCCTTTTAATATGTGAAAAGTTCCCTCTTTCTGAAAATCCCTTATTAATGCATTAGAAGAATGTTCCAGATTTTTCACACCATCAGGATTGTTATAAGTAAAATTAAGCCAACTCCAGTCCAATATGGAATTATCTGATATTTATTAAGGTAGGAAAGCAAAAGCAGCGCTGGGCGGCCGGGGAGTCACAGCTCCACCAAAGGCTCGCAAATTTGAGCAAGTCAAGGAGTCCTTTTTGGATTGATGGAAGAAGTTACTTGGTTTGGTCTAATGTTCCTTTATTAGGAAGTTGTTCAAATATACAATCTCAACTAGTTTTATCTCCTGTCTAATTCTTCTGTTGCATATGACTATAGGTTACTTACTCTGCTGAAGGTGAATCCTTAATGGTATGTCTGAACTTGAGCAAGTTCTTCCATGAATAGCTGCATACTGATATTTTAATCTCTTTTATTCTCCTTTGACCAGTTTCTTAGATTTCATCTGACTAGTAGGCAAAATGATCACCAACAAAATAGTAGTTAGTGGTTTCACATGACTGGTACCTGCAAGATTGCAGCAATCCAGATGGATATGAATATGCTTATTTAACACTGTAGCAGCTGAATTGGGTCCACATTGAGTATAAACAGAAACCCCATTGACAAATGGCTTCATTATCCCCTTTGGACCAGGCCTTCTTCCTCCCAGTCTTGGTAAGCAGACCTCCTGTGCATTCACCCAAAACCACTGTTTTGAACTATAACCTTTATTTTATTTATTTATTGTTATATGGAAAGGTTTGTATTTGGAAAGCAGAACATAACTAGTGGTGTATTCTTTATGCTTTGCTCTTATTTTCTTTCTTACAAGAATATTCAGCTTTATTTAGCTCTATTTTTGACTTTTTCTGTGGTCCCTTATGCTCTTGCAGAGTTTTTTTCAACACCTAATATCACTTTGCATTACATTCGCTTACAAATCAGTGTGCATCCTGATGACCTGCATTAAACCTAATGACCCTTCTTGTAGCCAGAGAAAATCAAATCAATACGAGGACATGAAGGAAGTACAAATTCCATTTTAGACTTGAATATAATAAATAGAAACAGATGTGTCACGGAGGTTACTGAGTCGAAGTTAAATCTACTGAAAAAAACACGGGAGCTCCAAACGGAGTCTTATAACAATTTGATTCCTAAGGAAGTGGAAAGAAATCAATAGAAAGTTAGTCATCCATTTTCACAGATGCCCTACTTTTAGTTTCCATCTCCCTGGCCAAATTTCTGTCACTATTAGGTGGATCAGACTGGCATTTGTCTCTAAACATAAATAAGAGTTGTTCTTGCCCTTGTATTTCTGAAAGCTGTTTGTTATGTTATATGTGATTGTCACTCTCGTGTTCAGATAAATAGTCTACTTTCTAATTTAACAAATGATCTAGCAGAAATGGTTTTGGTATAATATAGTTAACAGGTATTTTGTTTCTCTCCTCTTTCTCCTTTCGCATATACATGTTCCCTCTAATTTTTACAACATGTGCATACATAAAATCCTTTGTGTATAATATTGACTGATGATATGCTGTGATGTCAAGACCTTAGTTTTATCACTGCCTTTCTTTTGGCTGGTAAACACATTCTATAATACTCTATGTATATTGACAAGGCAAAGGCATACTAATTAGAAAAAATCCTCTCTGCAGAGTATAAGAGCCCTTGTGGCACCAGAAAGAATGAAATTATATGCAGATCAGCTAAGCTGTGGTGACTGAGATGTTAATGGAACATGCTATGATGTAAAATCGAACTCTTTATTAGCCCTTCTTGAGGTGTTGGAACAAGAGAAAGGTAAAGAGCAACTGGATGTGCTGTTTTACTCTCTGTTTTCTGATCTGGTTCTCTTCACTTCAGATCCGTGGCTGATTTCGGTTGCATTAGAATATGAAATTATTTATGCAAACAGAATTTCATGTAGCAGACAGTATACAGGGTTTGCAGCTAGTGATATGCAGGTTCTTTTTGGTTGTTGGGTTTCAGTGGTGGCTTTCCACCCCACCCCCACCTCCATCCCACCCCCTGCCCCGGAGGCTAACAAAGGCATCTTGAAAACTGCTGCAACCTCCTTTCTTCTCTGGGGCTGGTAACCCTCTAAATCCTCATGTGCTGACAGGCTTGTGCAACTCCAGCAGGTAGAGTTGAACTTTTATGAGTTAATGCTTTCTTAGTTAGTTTTATCATTTACACCACCAGGCTTGGAGTAATTTGTAAGAAAAAACAAAAAATACACCGGTATTTTTGGATTCCCTACTCTTCTTAATCTGAGATTTAATTACTTGCTATGATGCTTTTAGTGTAAATTTTGAAGCATTTGTGTAAGTAAAGAAAGAATTTTTTAGCACAAACACAATAAACCAGCAAGGCAAAGAGCAACTCAAGCCAGAGTAATGGATGAATTTCATGCTGTTGTTGCTATTATATGCTTTCCAGACTTCAGTAGCTGAGGTAAATTTTCCATTGCAAATCTGGTTTTCAGCATCTCTGAAGAATAATATGGTCCATTCCAGGAGAAGGAAAGCACTGATTGTAGATTTAGGGATGGGATAGAGTTTTTTGCCCCTTTGTCTATTTGGTTTCGGTTTGACTGGTTTTGCTTCTTGGTTTAATGAAAAGGTGGGAGGATTACTATTATAATTTTTTGTGGTGGTTTTTTTTTTCGGTTTTTTTTTTTGTTGTTGTTGTTATGGAACTTGTACATTTTAAGAATAAGCCCTAACCTTCAGATGCTAACATCAAAATGTGGTATTTAAAAACATACATTTCCTTTTAAAGAAGCCTTGGTTTTCATACATCTAAAATAGTACCTGCTAATGATGCCACAATTATTTTAATTGCTGAGAATATGATCTTTTTGTCTTTCACTATTTGCAGTGTTCGTTTACTACCTAGCTTCATTATAGGAAGGACTACATTTTCTGAAATAAAAGACTTTTGAGTTTTTTTTTTTTTAAAAAAAAAGTGGGCATTTAAATTCAAAATATTTAATATGTGAAAATTTCAATAGTAGCAATGATTGAAAAATCTGGTTGCAAGACTGTTGTGCAATGTAACTACACTGATCTGGAACTGTTGCTTTATGTTCTACTGTAACAATACTTTGTGCTGTTCTTGACAATGCTTTGCTTTGTACATCAGTAAATCTTAATTAATACTAAGATAGATATCCCCCAGAGTTGATCTGAAATTTTTTATGTCATAGATTCTAGTGTTCATTCAAGCCTTTTGATGGTCTACGTTCTGTGCTTCTTCCCACCAGTGCCATATCAATTTCTACTGAAATATAACTGCTATCAATAAAGCAATTTTCGTCTGATATTTTTTTAATAAAAAACAGAAAAAACCAAACCCAAAATATAACTCTGGGAGGCTGGAGGAGGCATTTGCTCTGTTTGCAGAGGGGCACATGAATTATGTAATGTCTCTTACGCATTATCTTGTGTATACTTTTCTTTGGTTTATCTTTAAGTTGTTGTGGTGATATATCAAAATTCCTTGATATTTGTGAGGTTCCTGAAGAATGATGGATTTTTGCCATTGCCTTTCTTTTAAGTAGCATAAAAAGCTGTAGCTCTATTTAAATGTCTGGAAAACTGAGCTTGACTTAAGCAGTTGAGCTGCAGTGCTTTTAGAAAATACAGGAGTGTGGCCTTTAATGTCTTCTACATGTGAAAGAAAATTGTTGATAAATTGTGGTCTTTGAAATACACTTGTATTTTACACAAGATAAAAATAGGTATCCATGGTAATTTTCCAGAGAAAATAGATATTTTTTGATGGAGAAGCGTAAAAGCTATGTTGATAGATTTCTAGTCTCTGAATTTTAAACTGCTCTTTATGCTTATGATGTGTCATTCTGAGCTAATTTCACTTGGAAAAGCACTGATTTTTGTGCTGCAGACAAGTAACAAAACCTTTGAACTATAGAGAGAAATATGAAAAGCTTGATATAGCACAGTGTGGTGTCGCCTAATAACTTATTCAGACCAGGAAGTCCTAGTACTAGAGATCTGCAAACATAGGGATTATTTCAGTTGTGGTTTTATGCTTTGTTTTGTTTTGTTTCTTCCCCAAACTAAAACTTTGGGGAATTGATAAGTATTGTGGTTTTGTGTGTGTTTCTGTAGGAATGAAATCCTGAAAAGAAACTTTTTTTGGGGAAAAAAAGATACTTTTTTTTCAAAAAAAAAAAAAAGGAAACTACTCCTTGTTTTGTTTTCTTATTGCTTTGAAAAGTCTAAACAAGGTCAACTAGTAAGAAATTTTTTAAGACAAAAGCAAAGGTGAAAAATGCTCTTTTTGTCCATCTTACCAACAAACATACTAGAACGAATATAGGTTTTCTTCAAAGCTTTCCTAATGCATTTTATGATGAAAGCATCTTATGCTGACATAATCAGAGAGAAATTGACAAATTGCTAAATTTAATGCATGTAATTGTATGCAGAGCTAGTATTTCTCACAAACTGAAATGCCCCAGGGAAGTTCTGGAAAGATCAACAGTAGGCAGGGAAGGGAGAACTGGCAGAGGTGCTGGCCAGTGAAGGTCATTGCTCAGAATGCCAGAGTGAGCGAATGTGGAAAGCCTGGGCTGAAGGGCTCAGATTGTCTTTCCAGATAGAGAACGGGGTTCTGGTTTGTGTTTGTTTACAGGATGTTTTTATTTGGAATTACAATGCCTAAAAAAAGCTTATTCAAACTGATGTCATTGTTAAGTAATGTCATTGCAGTCTGCTGAAATCTGTGGATGAACCTGGAGAGCCCAAGCTAACAGTTTGGAGGGGATGATGGGATCTACCACACAAAAACTGCATTAGCTTCTTTTGAAATGGTAGGAGAGGAGAAAACTGCAGGTGAAGTAGAAGTGTGCTCACTTGATGAATATATATAACCAACATTATAGTCGAGTGTTTTGTCACTTTGCTAACGTACATTAAAACTGATTACCATAGGTTCAAATTTCTCCAGAACCATAAACTTTTGATCTGAAAAGGCACCCATTGGATGAAATCTTGCTTCACCCAGTATTTGACAACAATTTTTTCCAATGACTTTTTTTTTTTGGTCTGTACCATTGCAGGAGTAAGTAGTAGACCTAAGTCATAAACCTTTCTTCTTAAACTTTGACAGATAATAAGTATGAATCAATTTTTTTAGTTAATTTTTTTCCACTGCATCTCTCTTTTTCTAGTTTTCTTTTCCTTTTTTTCATTTCAAACTTTCAGACAGATAGGTTGAGTTACTTAGTGAGCAGAATATCTTTCCATATCTTTGTATCTTCAGGAGGCTATTTCTCAGCAGAAGCATGTCTCACATTTCAGTGTTTCCTTCCTGACTCCATTGCACAATGTAATATAGTGTAGCTGAGGGACTCCATTTAAAACTTCGGCGCAAACTGACTATAGTTTTGTTGCTCTACAAATCTGACTCTCCCCTGTTAGATGAAACCGTGCAGGATAGTTATGATGTTTATTGATTTAGCAGTACGTTTGTACGAAATTGATACCTTAATTGAATAATAAACAAATAACTATTAGCAGTAGCATTGATACAGAACTATATTTTGATAAAGTAATCTATAAATGACATAGATAAACACTATTAAGTTGCTTTCCTCCTGCCCTGGGTATTAAGGTACAATTCTATTCCTCCTGGAAGATACTGTCCAGACAGAGTCTTTCAGATGTGAGCCTGATGGTGGGTTGTCTAGCTTTTCCTCATGGACCCCAATTCTTTTATATTGATACCCAAATTTGGTGTTTCTGGTGCTAATTTAGGCAGCCAAGTAGCAACTACAGCTGCCCAAATGAAAGTGACTTTACATCCCCAACCTCCTTTCTCGCCTTGCGGGTTACAGTAGCTGCATTTCATCCGTTATTTGCTCTTTCAGCATCATTACCTTGCTTTAACCTCAACTCTCCTACCCATTTCTAATTAGGTACTTGGAAATTCTTATCTTGTGTACAGACAGCTTGTAAGTCAGAGTGACAGTATAAACCATTTTGTGCTTACGTCATCTCCCTGGCCTGGAATAGATTTTGTAAATACTCCTGGTTCCTGTCATGGGCCTTTGTTACTTAGAGGTCTGCAGTTTCTGCAGCACCCCTTTCTCACAAGTCTTCTACCTTTTAAGAACAGTACTTAGCAACTGTTCTCAAATTGATTAACCTTTTAACTCATGTCAGGTGCTAGCAAGAACTACTGTTGTCATCATTTGTGTCCTTAAAAAGGACTGAACACTTGCATGTTTTTGGTATCCTTCTCGTATAGCACCAGCTAAAAATGAAGTTGAAAATCAATATAGTTAAACAAGACTGGGCATATTAAGATCTCTGGTTAACTTCTCTGATCTCTATGGATCTGAATACATAATTGTCATTAATATTGATAGAAGTTATGGGCTTTAGCTCAAGGACATAAGACCTGATAGAAAATTAAATATTCATAAAAGGAACATCATAATTAGCATTCCAGGCAGCATGTTATTAAAAAATTGTGACTGTTTAATCCCTCCTTCAAATGTAATGGAAATATTTTTATTATTTTTTGGGCTATATTCACTGGCAGAAATGGTTATATAGAGGGAATTCCTAAAAAGATGCATTTGTCTTCAATCTGTAGCTCTCACAACAATTAGCTGTTTCCTCTACCTGTCTATCAGGTTACCAGGACATGTATGAGGTGGGATTGCTGTAAATATTTTCTGCCTTTAATCTACTTGCTCTGTTTTAACTAAGAGAGAAGTTTGGTTGCCTGCAACTTAAAAAAAAAAAAAAAAGAAAAGGTCTTATGTTTTTTGAGGTTGACAGTGTGTATTAGAGTATTAAGTGTTTTGAAGACAAGTATGGAGGTATTAGATTGTCCATAATTGATGTATAGTATAGATCAAATCCATGGCATTCTCATATTATAGAACGAGGGGGTTTTTTTAGGAGGTTGTAATACAACTGAAGCATATTTTGTGTTTTTATGTAAGTTCTATTATTTTAAGTGCAGTTGTGGTAGCTGGAGCTTGTACAAATTATTTTCGGTCAACTCATCTTTGTGAACAAGATGATCTAGTACTTGATCTTTTCCATTTTGATCAGTATCAACGTGTCAGCTTTGATCTACTTCTTCCACGCTTGCTGTCAGGGCACTGCACAGGGCACTGTATGTGGCATCCATGGAATTTCCTCGCTGGTCTTTTTAAAATCAATCTATGCCTGACTTGTATAAGACCAGCTGTTTGGAAAATGTAGGCGAGTGCATTGAGAGCTAATCTTGCTTGCATGAGGTGGTGAAGAAACAGCATGTAATCACCTCAGGTTTCTACTTCATCTCTTTTCTCTAACTGACGTTAATGATAAGCATGTCATTTGTATGTATTTAAACTTTGCCAACCTGTAAATTATTCACCAGGTAAATTGCCAGTGTTACATGAATATCCTAAAGATAATTATGCCATCACAGAACAGGAGAATAATGGCAAAGTTCATTATAGCACAAACTGTCCAAGTGCTAGAGCAAATTCAGTTCTCATTTCAAGTGAACTTGGTTACACCTGGAGGTTTTCTTTCACTGTTGTTCTGTAGTGTGAACATTAAGAAAAACCCAACCAAGCACTCTGTAATTTGCATAATTAAAAGCATGCAGAAGATTTTGTAGACTCAAATCCTTCGCATGGATTAAAAAAGATCAATTTTTCTTTGATCTGAGTCTGTAGATAGGAACTACTTAATTTAGAAGGAAATAATGTAGTACAGAGTTCAAGTTTTGGACCCTTGTGAAAACACTTTGTAGTAGAGATTTGTAATAAAACTTAGAAGATTTTTATGAATGAAATACGAATAGGGAGGTAAAGCTGTGGAAGCACCAGAAGAAACAATGAAAGAAGGATAAATGAGGCAAGGTTTGATGGTGCCTAGAGCAGCAAGATCACAGCACAGTTACATAAAGGTTTTCAACATCTTGAGATTGGAGAATCAACAGAGTATGAAATAATGAAGAGATGGAAGCTGTTAGGAAATGATGAAGGGAAGATAAAGAACAGGACTGCAACCATCAGACATCCAAATAACGAGACAAAACACTGAGTAAGCAACTGACATTGTCTTATCCTCTTAGGCATAGGACAGAATGGAGAATTTAAAAGTCAGAATCCCTGTCAGCTCTTAAAAGGTATGAATAGCGCAACTGTATCTTCTCCTAAGAAAGCCCTGAAATGTTGATAGCTGGTGTCCCTCTGCTCCACCACAGTATCAGTGGTAACGGACAGGTTACTTCAGTGTATTTGTTTATATGCTTGCAAATGTGTGGGTGTCAGAAACTAAGTAGAGGTGATTCTATTTTTTTATTAATTAATTCATTATTAAGTATATTCAGCTTCCTCTCTTACAGAGGCTTGCCTCTATTCATTTAGCTTTGTTGTCACAATATTGCTGTGATATACCAAGCAAATATTATTATAGACTCAAGAGTTGTCCTGGTTGATTTATAAATAATTGCAAATTCTGCTTTACTGTTGGGGAATCAGTATAGTATAGATAAATAAACGGTTCTGAGGCAGATTTTATGAATGGCTTCTCTGTAATGCATTTTATTTATTTACCACAATTACAGTTAAAAGGTGTAAAAATGTCAAAAAATTCTCTGAAGACCAGCAAAATACAGCATTTTCTCCTCCTTTCCATTTTTATTCAGTTCACCATCTCTAATTACAATGACTTTTAAAAGTGTCCTCATCGTATAGCTGATCTGACTTGCAGAGTTTTCTCATATTTAGATCCGTAACCACAGAGCTCTTGCTGCGAAATGTATCAAATATGGAATTGGGCTTTGCACCTTGATTATAGTTTTCCAGTTACGTGATAATTACACTTTGTAATTACAGGTATCAAAATTAATTGCAACATTTCAGTTACATTGTTTTATACAACGATCCTGTTATTTGCATGGCATTTTAAAAGCGCTTGGAAATATATTGATAGAAAATGTGAGAAAATTTCCTTTCTCCTGGAGTCTTTGCTTGGGATTCAGTCAAAATTTGAAGAGTGTTGAGGATATTCGAGGAAACAAGAATAAGAGCATAGAAGACAAAATATGATACAGCTCCTGACCAGAGCAATGGCATGCTATTTATTTTTTTTAAGCAAGTTAATGAATAAAATAGTAGGCAAGACAAAAAACTTATTTCAGAATCTGAAGTTGTTCAGAGGTAGCTGCTTGAGCAAAAATCGGAGAGAGGCTGTGCTTGCTTTGGTTCCCTGGAAGTTTGGCACTTTCGCTTCTTCAGGTACTTAGGTGTTGTTTTGAGGGAAACGTGAATATATTCTGTGTAAATACAGCACAGACACACATGTAGTCTGTCTCTTTTCTATGTTTACTCGTTATCTGTTCTTTGTGTAAACATGGTGAAGACCATAGCATCCCTATATTTAGCATTTTATTTGTTTCATTATTTGATTGACTTTTTTTTCTTTATATAATATTGTCTTATTTGTGTGGGGTTTTTTAAGCCAGCTGTCATTAAAATAAATGAGGGTACTTGTACTCATTTGAATGGCAGTTAGTGTCAAAACAAAATTTCTTAGAATCTATTTTACCTTGTAATGAAACCTGCAATGCTATATTTGCTGCATAACCAAGACCATTATGAAAATTAACGACTGCACCTGCTTGGTACTTAATATTCATTCTTGCATAAAAATATCTGGCTCATTTCAAGTATTTTCCTCACAGCACCCAAAGACCTATTTTGAAGAGGATGGTTGGTAGACAAATTTTAGTTTAAATATAGGACCTCTCTTTTACTTCAGGAGCAGAAACAGCTCCAAATCAGGCTACAGTCATGTCTTGTGAGATTCCAGTATGCAAAGCCATTTAATAGTTTCAATGGTTTTCTGACACCTGGTGTACTAAATTTTAGGTTGCTGAGATCTGAATCCATTCAGACAGCAACTTTGAAAATTTCTCTATAAAGGAAGCAGCAGCTCATATTTACATCTCTTATTGCTGCTATGGAAAAACAATAACATTTTGAGGTTAATGAATCCTTTCTCTGAATGAGATGTCACTAAGCAGATATTAAGTATACCAGAGTCTTGACAAGTTTTTATATATTTTAATCCCAACCATGGTTACTTGCAGAACATTGAAGATTATATAGCATTTCTAAATACATCTAATCCCCAGAGTCACTGAAGCTTGTGACACTTCATAAGCATTCTTATTAAATCTGCAGAACTTCTGTCTGATTTTGCTTTGCCAGACTGTGCAAGTAGATAGCAGTCTGAAAAAGCATTGATACGTCTGTGAAGACTTAGTGAATAACAGGGAGAATTGAAGGAATACACGATGAAACAGAGATGCTATGAACCATATCTGTGTGTTCATTTGAGGTCAGATTATGCACATACATATGTATAGTATAAAAAAAAATATTGCTGTGCTGGACTTAGTGTATTTGATATGAACAGAGTGCAGATAGATTTTGCACCTCAACAGCCTCCAGTTCAGTCTGAGGACAGACCAAGATGATGCACAGTGTTACAAACCCATTTAGAAGGCAGAGGATCTTGGCTCATAATAGAGCACTTCTCAGGAAGATTTCTTGGAAGATTCTGGGACAAATAGATGGGGTTTGGTTGTTTTGGTTTGTTTTGTTTTGGTTTGTTTTTTTTTAATGCTGTTGAAGCTCTATGGATGCTGACTTTGGGTTTACGATGCAGTTTTCCCTTGACTACATTTTTTTATAACGCAGTTATTATTGTTACTGGTGAAATTGTTAAAGTGAAATGTGCATCCTTCTCTTGCATTGCTGATAACTACTCTCTTGTTTATGGGTCTGCTTGTGCAATCATATGGATGGTTTCTTTTAGGTCTTCCATGTGAAAAACAGTTGTTAAACTACCCCTCCAATCTCAAGAATGCTACTTTCCCCCCTTCGTTTTTCAAAGTGGTCTTCAGTTTCTTCTGGTTGGTATTTTTTTTCTTTGAAAAATCTGGAAGCTCTAGAAACGTCTTGAATCTCTGCTATCTCCCCTCAGTCTGGCCAGTGATTAGTTCTCCTTTCTGTTATTACTTGGGACAGTTTCTGTGGCTACATGAATTTACTACTGCAGCTTTTAGTTGCCAATTAACTTCTGCAGAGAGCTGCATTCTCTTTCTGCCAAAGTTTTGATATGCTGCTCTGTAGCAGGCTTGGACTCCCAACGCTTTTACTATATTAGCCAAATGGATCCCTGGGTACATTAATGTTAATTCATGCCTTCCAACATTACAATTGAGACTTGTAAATACCAATTAAAAGAAAGAAATCAATACCAAGGAATTCATGTCTTCACACCATGATCTAAATCACACTTACAGCAACTTCACTGATTTTGCTCAGCATAGATTGAAATTTCATTCCAGACTCTTTTGTTCTCTCTAGTTAAAAATTTAAGCTATTTTCCCCCTTATTTCTAACATTACTAAGTTTGGAAATTAAGCCACTGTATTGGGGGTTTTTGAAATGACTTATTAGTCTACTTTTTATGTACATTGATAACAAGTGAATATAGAAGCTGCAGCATTTGTCTTACAGGAGGCCATATGCAGCACAAAATGAACCCTATTTGAACAGAGCAAACAGGTAAATTTTCCTCTGTACTCAGAGAGAGGGAATAAGGAGCAAAGGTATGAGATTTGAGGGGTTGAAGTGCTGGTGCTTGAGGTCTTTCTGATAGCTGGCTGGAGGTGTTCATGTGGTGTTCATAACCAAAAGACCACAATTATCCTTATGAGAACAGGAAAGGAATATTGGCCTCAGCTATCACCTGTAAAATAATGCATTTTAGGAAGCTAGAAAATGAACATATGCTAGAGAATGTCTCCACTTCCATCAATGGCATTCCATAATTAAATAACTGGACAAAATAACTTGGGAAAAGAAAGAGGGAGCCACTTTCCTGAATGTTTTTTTTCAGTCCTATGTGAAGACTTGAATTAGTTTTAGGAGCTGAAAAACAAAATTTTTCGTAACTGGAGCAGTAACACCTGGAAAATAAGATCGTTGAGAATAAATAGGGTGCGTAGGATTTGTGTAAAGTTTCCTTTCTGACTTCCTTGGGATTTTTTTGGAGGGAGGGGTTGTGTTTGGTTTTTTTTTTTCCATTTTTAGCTTTCATTCTTCCATGAATCTTGAAAAGCAAGTTAAAACTTGGGTATAACTTTATCCCTAAAAATGTATTTTTGATGTAAGGCTAATCTATGTCTTAAACCTAGGAAAAGTTTTAATGACATTTATGTTGCTTTATTTAGAGACACATACGTATGTGCATGCACACACAGCACCAAATACCAGATAACATGTTTCATGCTACCAATGCTGTATGATTCAGTAGAGCATCTGTTTTTTAAAAAATCATGCAGTAACACCTGGAAAATAAGATCGTTGAGTGCAGTAAGGATTCTAATAAGACCACAGGCATAAAGAAATTACCATAATAACCTTAAGAAGTCATAAAGTTTTCTGAGAAATTCTTCTCAATTCTATTTTATCTGTTAAGTATACCAAGGGAACTGTGTTTTAATGGTGCCGATTAAACTTTCCGCTTTTTTTGGTCAGCAAAACAAGGTATGGAAGAAAGCTGAGTATGGCACAGGAGTAGACTCTGTACCATCTGCCAAACTGTAACTAAATTAGGAAAAGTAGTCTTCGCAATTGGATGGTTGTTGCAAGATGTGTCCTTTGAATAGAATTAGGTTTTGCCTGAATTAAATTATGCACATGAAGAATGATTATAGGCAAGCCCCAAGACTAGAAAAGATTAATTATGGGCCTATTATTAGAAGCTTCTTTTGCATAATCCTATTAGTTTGATCATAAGTTCATTTTCCCCCATATGTGTGGGAGCATATTTACTAATTTCATGTAATTGAGTACACTACCATTTATTTGGGGGTTTTATGTTGGTTTATTTTAGCTTTATTTGCCAACGTCATTTCAGTCTCGTCTCCCTCTTCAAAGATGAATTTACTTTTAGATATTACACAGAACAGTTAATTATGATGAACAATTGACTATCCAGAGCATTGTGTCTTCCCCTGATAGTGACTTACTGTATTGGTACATTGGGGTTATTAAAAAACAAACAAGTGTAAAAGGTTGAGTTTGGTACTTTGAGATTTATCACACGGTAGATGAACAGTTATCACAATGTCACTAGTATGATCGGCTCTGACTTCTGCTTCCAGGTGAAAAACCAGTTTATTTTGCTGGTACAGTACATTTCTTAGAAACTATAGTATTCTTCTTTTCAAAAATAAATTGTATCAAACATTGCATTTTAAGCATTTGGTTTTCTCAAGGCAAGAATATGAATCTGTTAGGCTTATTCTGTTCCTACCATGCTTGACATCTTCCGGCTGTCAGACTGTAGGCAGATTTCATGCAAAACTCTCATTCAAGATGCTACAGCTTGTGCCATGCTAATGTACCGGAGACAGATACTTCTTTGTAAGGAATACTAATGGAAGCATCAGGGAGAAAAATAGGAAAGTAATTGTTTTATATATTCAGTACAGGATATGGATGCAGACATAATGAACTGGCCTGGGCATTAGCTTCTTGTGTATGGAAGTCATCTGTTGTGGGCACTTGGACCCAAAGTTTCAGAGGGGGAGGAAATCTAATATTTAAATAATTGTATGACAATTATGCAAGAAAAGAGTAGTATTCAAGTAGAATTCAATAAAATTTTTTTTCTTAGTTTTTGATGGTACTTCCAACCTTAATCTGGAATTATTTCTTGGAAGTAAATATCAGATCATGTAAATTGGAAGCAAGGGCACAGACTCTTGAACAGCTGTCACAGGTTGAGAGCACTCCAGGTAACAAATGAGGTCACACTGAAAAGGAAGGGATGCACACAGGCTGGGTTGGAGCTACAAGCAACAGAAGAGTTGCATCTCTTTGTGTGCTTTGCGTCATAAGTAAACCCATGTCTGGAGCTTGAGGTATTGCTCTGAAGATCTACAAACAGCTGTTTCACATTTAATACCTTGAGCTTTCCAAACACCAACCTGCATTTTAATTATTTTCACTTGAAAGTGTCTTTCCTGGGTTTTGTGCAAAATTCTCCCCTTGAGAATAGTCATGATCTGTAGCCTGTAGAAGAACTATTTTATTCTGCTGCTATATCTTCCCTTGAGGTTGAAGTAGATAATATGAAGAAGAACATAGTTCTGTGAAAAACCTTCATACCCCTTCTCCCCTGCCCTCCCCCACCGCCGCTGAAAGAATACACAGAATACACATACCTATATAGTACATACTTATACCCTGAAAAAGCATTATAGAGGTGGAGAGACTGCCCTCACTGGTTTTGGTGCAGCAGTAGCTGTTACACAGCCAGTAAACAAAAGAGCTGTTTGGTTACTATCTGGTTTTTAAACACCATCTACAATACAAATCCTATTTAAGAGGTTCAATTTCCTCAAGCAGTTAGAGTTAGTGGGAAGAAAACTTTTGTCATTTCCACCTTGGTCTTTATGGCAAGGGTTTCTGCTGCCTAAAAAAGGAGCATTGCATCTGGTGTGAGTGAACGACTGTGTAATGAAAGGAAGCAGTGTAAAACACCATCCTGTCCCATCAATATGTTTGTCCTGTCTGTCTCTGTATTCTTTTTTTCTGGTTAAGTCTGGGGTTGGGGTTTTTTTTCTTTTCTTTTTCTTTCTTTCTTTTTTTTTTTCTTTCTGTCTTGTAAACAAAGATCTAGCCCAGGCTCTGCTCATGACACTTTGGGAGGACAGAGTCCAGTTGGCTCCATAACTCCTTTTGGAGCGAGGTGAGACAATTCATTGCTGGAGGTAAGGTGACAAGAGACTTCTCTTGGAGTTTAAACAAAAGGTGCGGTGTGTAATCCCTGGACATGCAAAGCTATTTTTTGTCATTTTTGTGTGCCGGTTTTGTTTGTTTGGTTGGTTTTGTTTTGGAGCTGTGGGTATGAAAACTAAGGCTATTGTTTCAGGCAGTCCTTTAGCACAGGATATTTACCTTAATGAATAAAACCTACTTGCAAAAATTTGATGATATAAAAGTACAGAGTACCTCCGTAAGAGAAAGGGCTGTTTTCTTAATTTTTCTGTGCTCACTTTCCTGGAGGAGTCATTACTGCTTGTTCTGAAGTGTCTCTGGCTGAAGCTTCTTGAGTTGAGAATTCAAATGGATTTTCTTCTTCTCCAAGTCTTGCTATACTATTTCATTGTGGTGTATGCCTTGATTTCTTTTCTGTTTGTCTAGTAAAAGCCCTGCAATGAGAATGATCTGTCTTCAGTTTGCTATTCTTTCTCATTAAAGCAAATAAATTGCTTTTGTGTGTTGGCTCTTCAACGTATT
Source organism: Nycticryphes semicollaris (assembly GCA_013400055.1). Taxonomy (NCBI): domain Eukaryota; kingdom Metazoa; phylum Chordata; class Aves; order Charadriiformes; family Rostratulidae; genus Nycticryphes; species Nycticryphes semicollaris. The sequence continues at coordinate 435,570 of VXBJ01001263.1, forward strand.
CCCGTAACTGAATGTATTCCCTACTGTATCTGGAAATGACATTTTAATACCTAGAGCCATACTGAATTAGTATTAACTTCAGCTGAGTAAAGACAGGGAGCAATAACATAAGCTTTAGAGGTCTGGAAGACACATGCTTATCTATGCAGTGGTTCTCTAGACCATCCCAAAATGCGTATCTGTGGCTTCACTGTTATTCCAGAAAAACCATCAATAGCAATTCTTGACTGGCCGTCAGTCCAGAGATTTCTCAGTGATTTTGTAGAAGTCATTTATGGGCTATCTAAGTGGAATTGTAAGTAAGATGAAAACTGGTGGGAGGGGAGCAAACAAAACAGACAAAACCAATGACTGCTGTTCTTATAAGATAGCAGCCTTGAACTTGTGGAGGGTGGGGCTGGAGTGGTATACAGAATTGAAGTCCTAGGTTTCTGCATATCTGTGCTGATGTTCTAATAAGTAATTATGGGATCACTGAACAATATATCTTACTGTGTGTCTCTCACTTTTCCAAATAAAACATGTCCTCAAAGTCAGTATTGCTGGAGGTGCTGTACTGAACCTTTAATAGGCTGGGTGGAATATCTGTATAAGAGTTCTGTGCTTGCCTAGTCCCGGTGGGACTGGAGAGCTCCCAGACATAATTTAGGGATTTCTGCAAGGCTGTTTTAATTTAATTTAATTAGGACTGTCTTGTTAGCTTCTGTAGCAGAATAAGAAATCTTTGCAGTATTGCACAGTATAGGTTGCCCAAGTGTAACGTACCCTTGAAAGTTGTAATTCTACTTGAAAGTTATTTTCTGACAGTAATGAAAGGACTCACTAATAGATCAAATGACTGTTTTGCAAATGGCATATTTTAAATACCAGAATTCGGTGGCTTTTACTCTAGCTTTCCCTCTTTCTCTGTGAATATGTAACTCAAGCTGAAATGACCAGGTGACTGAAGATTTGGGTTTTTTCATTTGTCAGTTGTATTTGCTCAATAACTAAAGTGAAGATAATGTGTAGAGTAATGATAGTTCAGCTCTCCCTAGAGCAGCATTAACTCTGGCAGTATGAAGGTAAAGCTTATCACCAAAGAGGAGCTGACTCTTCAAACTGAAGGAATCGGGAAGAAAATCTGTGTCTGTGCAGAGCATTTACTCTAGAGGGAAGCCCCACAACAACTGTAAATATGACTTTCAGAAATGTCTTACACATCCATGTTAAAAATGCACATTACAGTGAAATTTGTATGACATAAAATAATGTGACATTAGGAGAGGTGCTCCTTTCTCTACCAACTATCATCACTAGAAAATTCTCAGAACTAGTAGGTATGTAGTGGTGCTGTTTATTCTGTTTCAAAGTTGGGTAAGAAAAGTAGAGCAAGCCTTGATTAGAGGCATCCTCAGTTCAATTACTTCATTATTATTATTTTAATAATTTGAGGTAATTATAGATATACTATTAAAAAAATACCAGAAAAAACCTATTTTTCCTTAACATTACTTTCTTTGTGTGTGTTTGGTTTAGTTTGGGGTTTCCTTTTGGTTGGAGATGAGGTCGGGTGTTGCTATGTACTTTGGGTTTTTTATAGGCACTCAACATCGCGGTAACCTATTTTTAGTAGAAGTAGTAATAGGTTGACATAAAGAGCTTCTAAAAATCTCATTTTTTCTCTAGCATAAATTTTCTTAAGTCCTATACTGCAGTCAGTGGAGGTTCTTTTTCACATCTGTGTCATAGAGATTCCCTTACATATAGGCTTGGTCAGTTTGCCCTGCTTGTATGGGTCTCTTCCACATCAAGCGGAAAGGAAAATGAGAGGTAGAGCAATTTGTTTTGTGAAAATGATTTAATATGGAGGTATAACTGTGAAACTTCACAATAGCAGCAAGATTTATAGGTAGTAAAATACTACTTCTGTTTTATGGAATTAGATTTTAAATTGCTATATATAGACAAAATGGGGTTTTTTTCCTTATAGATGACACAACAAGATATAATTGACACTATTATGTTAAAGGATGAGTGAGTAGATTCTTGAGTAGATTCCTGTGTTGGTGGTAGCAAGTTTATTTAGCTTTTTTTTTTTTTTGTAGAAAACTTCATGCTCTAAGCTAACAGTATTTGTAAAGACTCAACTTCCTTTTCAAGTCTAACTGTAGAAATGTAACAGCTTAGAGGGCCCTTGGATATCTTCCAACTTACCCATCAAATAAACCTTTATTCCTCTTAAACCAGCTGTTAGGAAGCAGAGAGGAACATGATGTTTTATGATGCTGATTAAAGCAGTAATCTAGAGTCTGCGTTATTCAACATATAAAGATGTGCTGATGAGACAGTGATAAGCAGTCAAATTACTGCTTCAGGTTAACAAACCTGCAATCAGTTCTATTTTTTTCTACCACTCTAGTGACTTTTTTTTCTTAGACTCCTTGAACAACTGTATTTTAGTCTAACCAGATGTTTAATCATTGCTAGATACTTAGTGATAAGAGATTTCACTGTTTGAAGGCCTGACCTTGAATTCTTAAAATCACTGATTTTGATATAAACTTGGTATGTAAGAAATGATAACTCAGATGTTAATTATGATTGCTTTAGCATCTGGGAACCACAGACAAGTCTTTATAAGTAAATTGATTGCATTTCGCACAAGTACAGTAATCTGTCCAAATGTAGGAAATTGCAGGCTCATGGCCACAGATGTTTTAATTTAGTATAATATAGTGAACAGTTTTGAGATCTTCCTTTATGTAGATTTCAATGCTGTAATAGCTTTGAGGTTTGTGCTAATTTCTCAGTAAAAACTGTCCTTGAATTGATATTCTCTAACAGCATTTATGTTTTAATGTAGCTACTATTTTTAATACACATCAAATTAATAAATACAATCTTCTGTTATATTTTCTTTTTAAAATCATATAGAAAAAATATATCTCTTTTCATTATAGTTTTTTTTTTTTTTCATGTAGTTGCTGTTTTCCTTATATATGTGGATTAGGTACTAGTAATAGAAGAATTCTGTCTTTTCAGATCAGCAGAGGTACTTCTTAGTACTTTTCGGCTTGCCTTTTGAAAAAGAAATCTGTATGAATCAACGGTATAGCTGAAATGTGTTGTCATTTCCAGATGATTTAGGACTTTGAGTGATCTAGCTGGTTCAGTCCAAGAACTTTCTTGCAATTCAATTAAAAAAGCACATTCTGTAAGTTTGAAAAGACTTCCTAGTTTCTTTTCAGAAATACCATCAATACAAATCCATGAAACCTTACTTTTCAAAAGAAAAATAGAGGCATCACCTGCAAACACTCTGGTTAAAAACCTGTTTTAAAGAAATGGAAAGAAAAAACATGTTTCTAGATATCTGGACAACAGAATGTGTCACAGCTGTTAAGTTAGGCATATAGTTCCAGCACCCTGATCCCCAATTTATGCTTAGTGAATACATATTAATAGGATTGGACATCTTTACCTTTCCTGCTTAATAAAGGTAGACCTGATTGCGAATATCCCTTCAATGAAGAATAGCTGTTGTAACTTCCCTAGGGCTGATGAGTATTCTGATACCCACTGCATCAGCTCATTGCATTTGCATGAATTATAGGTTAAGGAGATATTTAGAATTTTTGTAAAAGCAAATGAAACAGTGTAAGATCATAGTCTTCATAGATTACCATAAATTCATATTTAGTAGCCCAGAAACCTTGATGTTGGAAGTAAACACCTATAAGCTTGTAGAAGAATGGTAAAAAGAAAAACAAGTTTGAAGTCTGACTAACTAAACTCTGTAGGAGCTTTATTGTGTTTGATTTTTAAATTCTTTCAAGAGATGACCAAGAGGTATGATTTGTCTCTACAGAATTTTTACTTTTAATCTGCACTACATAAAGCCAGATTTGCAAAGAACCTCACCTGGTCTGTTGCAAGTTAGTAGACATGGACTTCAGAGTTTTTCCAGAGCATAATAATGGATTTATGTTAACAAAATAACATCTGGAATATCAAGTTCTTAAAAGCAACTTAAATTAAAAAAAAAAAAAACAACCAAACGAAGTTGTCCCATACAGCCAAATTATTTTCTGTGTTTGAAATTTTGTTCCCATGAGATGATGAAAATAGATAAAGAAAAACCTAATTCAGTCTATAGCTCTCCTGCCATGCGGGGATCTGATTTAAAGTTTTTGGAAGTGAATTGGAAGGCTCTGTTTTATTTGATTCAGTGTGAACTTATCTGAGAAGATGAATAAATTACTTGTAATTTATCAAATAGCTAATAATTTTGATAACATCTGAACTGGTTATATATGAAGACAGGCTAGAATTTTTCAGTGATATTTTTGGTGAATTCTTTTATTATGTGTAATTGATTATTGCAGTCTTCTGTACCCTAGCAACAGAAAAGATCAAGACTAAGAAATCGATTGAGTTAAGGTTTAGGACGGGTGTCAGAATTCAGACACAAGTGCTGCTTTTTCAATCACCTCCCATCCTTAGAACTGTAATAGTTTCCAAGATTTTCAACCTCTTTGCATGGAAGTCAGCTCTTAACTGTCAGAATATTGAGTCTGGCGCTGCTCTGAAGTCCACTGTAGTACAAAAGTAGAAATTTTTTGGTAGAAAAGCCATAGACAGGTATTTTATGCCTGACTCTTCATAGCAGACAGGTTAGTCTTAGTTAAGACCACCCGTTTGGAGAAGCATATTTTACTTCTAGTACTCATTAACTTCCAAACAAATACCATTTTGTTGTGGCAGAGGTAGATGGAAATCTGCTATTTCTTTGACTGGGAATTCATTGGTCTGTGGTGGGGCTTCTTTGTGTTTGTACTGTCAGACACGTAATCTCTGTAGGAGATACAAAACTACTACTGGGATGGGTGATGAGGAGTAAATTAAAAGCTACATTCTCTCCCCCACCCCATAACCCCCAATAAATAAATAATAATTAAAACAGACTTTTTACACTGAGAAAAAATCTTGCATCTGGAAAAGCAGGAAAAAATAGTCTGATGCAGTTTCTACACAAGGCGTGGCTCATTCCGAAAGACCAGGTCCTACGCTCTGTGTCAGCAGCAGAAAGACACTGTCAGGCAAAAATAGCAGTGACCCTTAAGGATCCTTCATGGGACTATGAAATTTTGTTGGTATCTCCATCATTTCCCAGACTTGTATGTTTTCTCCAGTTATGTGTGTAGGGTGGGAAGGTAAATGACCACAGTCAGCTTATTCTTGGCTGAGTTCCTTATTCTGGAATTGTATTTCAATAGTCCTTATCACCAAAATAGTACAAGATGACTGTGACTTATGAATTGATAAAGGAATCCATTTCCTATTGCCTTGTTCCGTACTATTTAGCTGTATAAACATGATATGGTATTATGCAATGTGTAGTCCGTTGTAGTTCACAGATGTATGTGTTTGTGTATATAGGTAGCTGTAGTACACAGACGTTACTTCTGTCAGTGGTCATTTAAGATCATATTATCTAAGCAGACTTAAGACAGTACACTTATGAGGATAATTTAATATTTAGGCAATAGGATCAATAAAACAATGCCAGTTTTTAAATAACACCCTGTTGATATTTACATAATGCTTATTTTTTTTTGTTCATAGAGATAAAAGAAGAAATATTTTTTGGATCCTGAAATGGTATAGCACAGGTAAACTATCTGATGTTTGGTTTGTTGTGGTTTTTTTTTGAAGACCAAAAGTTTGAGAATAAGGTAGCGAGGTCGTTTAACGTAACAGAAAATAACGTGCGAATTTCCTAAGAATTGAAGTATTGTTTGCAGCAAAGTGAGCAATGCAGTTCTTGTTTTCAAGGATGCTGGGAGCAAAAGCAGTCCAGCGTAGGAAGTCAGGCAAGTGCTTCTTTATTATTACTTAATCCAGGCTGTGATAGAACTTCATATGTACATAGAACACGTTTTCCCTGCAGCGATGTATATTTTTGTATGAAATACTGTTCATACTTGTGGCAAACAACTTAAAATGCAGTCCTTTTTAATGTAGACTATCTGAAAAAGTTTAAAAGGAGAAAAAGTTGACTGAGTCTGACTGAAACTTTTTTGGTATATGCATCTATTTATTTTTTTTTCTTTAAAAGCATTACATTTATTTTTAATATTCATTTACCTTAATTAATTTTGGAAATAAAACTAGCAGTTATTTCATTATCTAATACTAATTGAGTTTGTGTTGATACCAAGATCTTGAAATCTGGGTAAACAATTTCAAGTTGCAAAGTAATAATTGCAGGTAGCAATTCCAAATGAAATAAATGGAAAATAATTGTTAAAACAATGTCAGTTCTTATTTACTTTTCTAATCTCATACAGGAATGAAAAATATGAGGCCATGAGAAATAAAATACTATCTACTTGAAATCAACAGGTATTTTTTTTCCTGATAATCTCCATACAAAATCTTTTGTACTAAGGTGTAGAGGTACCTGTAGGGTGCCTCTCCCTCTCCCCTCCAGCCTTGACAAAGTAAAGTGGACACACAAAAATCTCTTCTGAGTGCAGGTGTAAACACTATGTATAAATGGATTACCCTCAAATGGTGGAGAGCTGGGTGTAAACTTCTGGGAAGAAGGGGCACTGTAAACTTGTAACTCGTATCTCACACTTCATGTTTGAGGGCGTGTGTGTGTGTGTGATTAGGAATTCTTGGGATTAGTTAGAGATGAGTATTTAGAAAATTAGAAGTATTAACATTTTGTAAGTGTTGAATACTGTGGTTCAGCTGGTTTGTTGGAGATATTGATCCTGAAGGTCTAGTTCACCAATTCCAGTTAATTATGTTGTTAATGAATCAATAAAGTGCTCCAGTTCTGACTGGACTTTAAACCCTGAGAAAAAAAGCAGTTTTTTCCCTGCAGCATTGAGGAATCTTTCATTAAGTTTTATAAATGTACACATAGTACATTTTAAAAAAGTGAAAAACTGCTTAACACAAATGTTTATGCTTTAGTTTTCATAGCTTGGGAATGGGTTTGAAAAAGAACTAACAAGTTCTAAGCATCATCTACTTTAATGCTGCATCTTGTAACCTTAAGAATCCAAGGATGGTCTGCAGTCAGTCTTTTCACATGTGGTACCCTTGTGACTAAGAAAAAATAGGAAAAGTCAGTCTCTTGAACAGACCGTTCAATATGGCCGTTTATTCAAAGGATCCTAGACCCCATTGCTTCAGCTAGATTAAAATGTGCAGTATGTGTTAAATTGAGGTGAGCAGTGATGGTCACACTAGGAATTAACGGTAACAAAAATAAATGGATTTAAATTCCAAATTTTATGGATCACTAAAATTTTTTTTCATATCAGGGAAAAGTTACGTAGCAGTCATAAATTTTAGACATATTAAAAAGAAGTAAGAATAAGTATATAAAAACCACCAAAACAAGTGGGGGG
>VXBJ01001263.1:443011-552222 GCA_013400055.1 Nycticryphes semicollaris
GGAAAGGCAGATGTTTTTCTTTTTTTTTTCCTGGCACCTGCTATGGAAGGGAAAAGAACAAATCCTGAATGAACTTGCAGAAAAGCTAAACTGACACATTTTTTAATAAGCAAGATGTTGACAAAAACCTAAAAAATGTATTCTATGTGTGAGCAATAAGTTCTAATCTTGTAAAACTGTGGGTAATGAAGGGTGACCAGAAGTATTCGTGGATCTGTGCTGTACCTACCCCTGATTACTTTCCAGACTCCTACAGTAAGTTTAAACTCCTGTTGGAAAGTCAGTGGTCCGAATAGTTTTTTTTGTCAAGGATGGAAAATCGACAGATCAAATGATCTGTCACACATATTAGTGGCTATAAGTGGTAGAGATCTAATATTGCCTGGATCCTGCACCCACCCAGTGGAAGCCCTTGGTTAATTTGGATTAACACAATATACCTCTGATGCAAAGGCGAAGTGAGTTTCTTTCTTCTAAAGACTTTGGATGAGCACAGATCACTGATAAATTGACTATTGAACACTTTATTATTTTTTTTTTATAGGGATTCATATGCACAGAGTCTCTTTCATATTTTTAATTTTAGATGATGACGTCTCAGCTGCCCTGCTTGAGTTCAGAAAATAGCTTTTCAAAAGACTAGAAACTTAATTTCTTATTTAAGTTATTAGTGAGCAATTTGTATTGATTTGGTCTTTGCCAGTATTTACACTTTTTAAAATTCTGATTATTATTCTAGTGGAATATAATATATCCTTTTTTATAGATGCAATCTGAAATATTCATAAGGCCTAGGAAAAATCTTCACCACAAACCATTCTGGTGCCAAGTTTTGTTCTGAGAGGATTACTGCCAGAGCAGAAGTACATGTCATTTAGTTAAATAGGTTGATATGAATAAGAATTCAAGTTGCATGAAAATTTTGGACAAAAAAGACCACTTTTTTCACCAAAATAGATGTTGTCTTGACTATATCTCAATTAAATTTTAACTGAAAGGATGTATGAAAAAGGGTTGTTATCTTTAAAAAATACTGTGAAAATGGAATTTAATTTTTGAACCCCTTGTTTTGTAAGAGTAATGTGTATTGTTGTCTTTGACAGTTTAGTAGTATCCCTTCCTGTAAAACTAACCATAAGGCCATTAAATCATTAAAGGTAGCTTCTTGTAGTGATTAAAAACTTACACCAGAGGGGGTGGGTTAAGTGCCCTTCTCTTTAAAATACAGAAGATGAATATGCTCAAACACTGCAGATGCATTTATTGCATCTTCAGTACCGTCTGAAACTTCAGACTTGCTGCCATTCCTTGTGGTAGGCAGCAATGGAGAAACCAAGTACTGGAAGTTATTAGCCAGGGTTCAAATCTCAGGATCCAGTAGGGTGGAAATGGGTAAGTGAAGAAATTGAATGAGGGTCTGCAAAAAAGATTCTTGCAAGTGAAACTGTACAGCTACGTGAGTCAACACTTTATGACTACAGGGTTTCTTGGAAATTCAGTATATTATAACAGCTGTGTTACCAGTAGCCAGGCCTGGAGTCCCAAAGCTGCTCCAGTCTTGAGGTGTCCATTGATTGTGCATAGCTTCAGGAAGATGACTGTGTTGGTTAGTTGTCTTCCAGCACCCATTCATCTTCCCACCTGCACTGATGCTGGGTTATAATTACTGTCTTCATCTCTTTAACGAGTCTGACGGTGCCAGAAACATCTCTAATGTAGCCTGAGTACCCTCTTGTTTTCTTGTACTTTAAGGGCATGGGTTTTCTTTTACTTCGCCACAGACCATTTAAAGCATAAAGGAATGTTTAGATTTCCTGTCTGCATTTCCCCTCCGCCCCTTTTTAATTTTAGACACATAGGAAAGCAAAAATAGATAACATACTAGGAGAATCTATTTTATATGAATTAATGAATATTTAACACTGTTCATTAACAGTCTGTATTTACAACTAAGTGGATTTATTTTTTTTTAAGCAGTTAATGGACTTTCTCCAATGGCTGTCTGCTTGGTGTTTCTTAAAAGATGAGCTCTCCCATCACATGAAATAGTTTACTTGTTGGTTCACAAAGCTCAAATTTTGGGTTATACCTTAAATTGCATAAATCATAAGAAGTATCTGAATATGGAAACCAGAGTTCAAGGGTAGGTAATTTTAATTATCTTTATTTGTAAATTCCAGTATTTTATAAATCAGTGGATGAGTGCTAAATTCAGTGGCATTTTTTTGATTTTGATATATTTGGGTTATCTTTTTCTAAAGCAAAATTGTTATCTCCATTTAGAACCAGCTGCCCATGGTTTGGACCAGTGTACTGTTTGCTGGGTGAGAAACTGGCTGCATTTCACGGTCTAAAGTGTTGTGGTGGGTGACTGGAATGAAATCCAATTGGTGGCCAGTTATGAGTGGTGTTCCCCAGGGCTCGGTACTATGGTCAGTTCTGTTTAATATCTTTACCAATGATCTGGATGAGGAGATCAAGTGCACCCTCAGCTGGTTTGCAAACAACACCAAATTGGGTGGGAGTGTTAATCTGTTTGAGGGAGGAAAGGCATTGCAGAGGGATCTGGGCAGGCTGGATCAATGAGCCAAGGCCAACAGCATGAAGTTCAACAAGGCCAAGTGCCAGGTCCTGTACTTGGGTCACAACAACCCCATGCAGCGCTACAGGCTTGGGGAAGAGTGGCTGGAGAGCTGCCTGGCAGAAAAGGACCTGGGGATGTTGGTCGGCAGCTGGCTGAATACGAGCCAGCAGTGTGCCCAGGTGGCCAAGAAGGCCAATTGCATCCTGGCCTGTATCAGGAATAGTGTGGCCAGTAGGACTTTGGGAAGTAATTGTCCCATTGTACTAGGCACTGGTGAGGCCCCACCTCAAATAATGTGTGCAGTTTTGGGATCTTCGCTACAGGAGGGACATTGAGTTACTGGAGTGTATCCAGAGAAGGGCGGTGAAGCTTGCCAGGAGTCTTGAGCACAAGTTTTATGAGGAATGGCTGAGAATTGTGTAGCCTAGAGAAGAGGAGGCTCGGGAGGGACCTTACTGCTCTCTAAAGCTACCTGAAAGGACTTTGTAGCAAGGTGGAGTCAGTCTCTTTTCACAAGTAACAAGTGAAAGGACAAGAGGAAACAGTTTCAAGTCACAGTAGGGGAGGTTTAGACTGGATATTAGGGGAAATTTCTTCATCTAAAGCGTTGTCAAGCTTTGGAACAGGCTGCCCGGGAAAGTGGCTGAGTCCTCATCTCTAAAGGTATTTAGAAGATGTGTAGAAGTGGTGCTTAGGGACGTGGTTTAGTGGTGGACTTGGCAATGCTAGGTGGGACTCCATGACCTTAAATGTCTTTTCTGACCTAAATGATTCTATGATTCTAAATCAACAACAAAAAAAACCCCACAATCTTTTGTTGTTTTTCACTTAATCACATGCATCTAGAACCCCCTCCAGATTACTGCATATTGCCAATTGTTCATATGTATAAAATCTTTTTAGCTTTTATAAATTAAATTTTCTTTAGATTATGTTGTTTTTTCTGTTGCAGTACCTTAAAAAAAATAAATTTGTCTCTCTAAATGACTTTACTCTTTCTGATAATCCAGTTGATGAGGCAAATGTATAAAATCCCGCTAATGTAGGCTGAGACATGTCCCTATGTAGCTTCCTTCTCTAGTCAGAAAATCATAGAGCACTTAATAATCCTTCAGCCTCCTTGAGAAATGTATAATGATATTGTGTTTGATCAGATAGATTTTATTTAATCCTTTCAGAATATTGCATTAGGCTTGGAGACTGTATTTACTCTTGTGTGTTTCCAGTTAGTGAAGGATAACGTTGGAAATAGGAATTTAGGTTAAATTGACTTCTAATAGGAAACTATACTACTGAAGCTCAGAAGTGCATTTGTGTGTGATAAAGAACTACGTCATTTTGAGTTGCAGTCATATGACTGAATTCTGCTATTCTGCTTGAAGATATAATTAGGGATGTGTTACATTCACACTATTAGCATATGAGTTTGTTTTTTCCCTTTCCATGTGTTAATTGTACTCTATGAAGAAGCATCAGTTTTTCAAACTATGTACATGACTTGATTAACTGCTTCTGCAGCATTTAAGTGGAATTTGCCCTGTAGCAGCCAGACACAGAAAACTCTCACAAGGAGCCAGTAGGTAAACATGAATCAATCTTGTCACTTTAGTAGGTTGGAAAGTGCTTACCAAAACTATAAACAAGCTTTTAAGTCTCTTGATGCTGAAAAAGCGAGCTTCATATGCTACCAGAGCAGTGCAGTTTCTGAGTGAAGGATTATTTTCTGTTGACCTTAACATCATCTACAAATGGTATTTTTTCAAGGTCAAACTTGTATGGAAATCATGATTGTCTTCTAATATCAAATGGGTGGAAAAAAACTGAGCAGACAGTAAGAGACTCTGCATAAGATTGTAATGTGATATACATCATAAACAAGTACTGTTAATGTGGCTCCTGGTACCTTGTAATATAGAAACTTGAGAACAGTTGGTTCCCAGAGAACTGTGGCTCTCGAGAAGCTGAAATTGACTTTCCTCTGCTCCAAAGTGCAGTGTTAGTGTTTTAAAGTTGCTTTCTAGGAGATTCTAGGAGTTTATTCTAATTCTACACATGTGCACATGTACAACTTCTTTTTCAGTTGTTATGATTTAAAAAAGATACTTATTTTTGTTTTTCCTTCCTCTGGTGGATGAGTGAATGATACTTTAATACAGTTGTTTAGCTGAAAATGGCTGGTATTTGGTAAGTACTTGCCATATGTTCATAACTTTCCTAAGCATCATCTTCTGGCTAGTAATAGGAACAGGGCACAGGATTAGACAGTCCCTTGTTCTGGCCCAGGACGGGTGTGTTTTCTAATGGTGTCAGGAGACTGTAAACTTTGCCCAGTGATGAATCAACCTCATCTACACCATTTCTGTCAACTGTTTGTCAGAGTTGGTTTCTTTTCTTCTGACTTTGACAACCAGCTTTGCCTGGATATGCTTAGGAGAGCATCTATGTTATATTCGCAACTTTATACAGTTAGTTCTTCAAGTAATGAATAATAGGCAGCAATATACCAACAACATACGGGATGGGTTTTTTCCTGTGTATTAAGACATTCTGTAATATTTTAGTTCCTTATTCCATTCTGCTTTGTGACCTGGAGTGAAAAATGCATGAATAAACAGAGAAAGAAATTAATTCTGCTAAGAATAAGCTTGAGGAAAATCTGCTAGGCAAAATTCAGCACTGGAGAGAGAGTATCAAAAATAGTAAACATCTCTTGTTAACATACTGTTATCATGAAATCTTGTCTTGAACAGTAATTACTACTTAAGAAAAAAAGGATTTTGAAATGAAGAGCTATTTCTGAACTGACTTTTTAAAAGCAGCATAGACTCTGTTAACCTTTGTGGGTTAAATAGCTGTTGCAGATGCTGGCAGGAAAATAATTTCTCTTCAGAGAGTCTTCACTTCATCTGGCTTATTGACTGCACTTAGATCACGGACCAGCTTCAAGGTTTCATTGCTAGTATTTGCTTTCTGTAGTTTCTGCTTCTCTTGTCCTGTTCCACCAGCTTTTAGGTGAACAACAAGTAATACACATGGGGATAGTCACCTTATGGTTCTTCCACCGATTTCTTGGAAAACGGACTTGTCCATTAGTTAGCAAGGATCCCTACTTGCATCTTTTTCCAGTACCACACTTTCTTTTTATAACAAGAGAACATTAGGTACATGAAAGCCAAGCAAACATTCTTTGCTTAAAATGTTGGTAGAGAAGCAGTGGAAAGACTGAATGACATTAGATACAGCTTCCTGTTTCTAGAGTTTCTAATAAAAAGGAAAATTCTTGGGAAAACTTATTTTAAAGATTTGAGAAGTCTTTATGTGTAGTGATGTTTTTCTTCTTCTTTGAGGAAAGAATGCTTTCTAATGAAAACGTAAAAGAAAGATCTTTGAATGCAATACTTAATTCTTATTCTTGTTAACCGACTTTCAGAATGTATTGAATCAGTAGGCTTTTGTTTGCTTTGCTTTTTTATCAGAGCACTGTATTCACTTAAAAACTGTTTGGAAAATCTACTGGGACAGCATTACTTTGAATTAAACTGATAATGGAAATTGATGAGGGAAAAATAGTACAATGTTGATGTGAGTAATAGCCCTTAAAACAATCAAAAGGAATTTCAAACACAAATGGGTTTTCTAATCATGTTTTCCTTAGAATTGCATCATATACAAAAGGAAATAGCACATTATTGAAGTGTATTGCATGTCTAACTCAAACCAACAGCACAATTTACCGTATGTCATTAAGTCTTACACAAATAGATAGTATTTTCCCACAAGGGGAATATTACTACTTCTTGAAATATGAAGTAATAAGTCTAATAAAAGTAGGAAGGTGTAATATATTGTAAAGCTATTTTGTGTAGCAACAGAATTTCCAATAATCCTAGCTTTTGTATTCAGTAGCTCTGTTGTGAATAATTTACTATGGTAATGGATATTGCAAGGTTTATGCTGGAGAGAAGGGAAAAATATGGTTATGGGTCACAGCAGTAGACTTGATGTATGATTTTATTTTTTTTTAAGGTATAGGAATTGTAAAATAGATGTAAGAACTCTTCAAGTTTAATTGCAGTCTTAGCAGTGTGCTTACTTTTGATATAGGGGCACTTGGAGAATAAAGGATAGGGGTTTGTTTACACTTTTTATGAGAATGCCTGAATTTGAATTTAAGAAAATGGTTGTAGCAGACTTTTTTTAAAGACCAGTATGAGCTGGTGGTATGTGGTGCCTGTTCCGGAGGAATTAAGTTAAAGATGAGAATTTGTATTTAACAAAAAAGAGGTGCTGTTTTTACTGCTCAGGGCTGATTTAGTTTCATGCCCATTAAAACATTTTGAAGAATGCACAAAATGTGTATTAAATTAATCAGAAATTCTTTGATTTCTCCACAAGCAAATTCTTTGTTACTGTAGCGATCCTTCTTGGCATAAGCTTTCATTTCAAAGTAATTTCTTTCCTTCAAGTTAAATGTCTAGAATTGCATAAAGAATTTTTGATAAGGGTTGAACAGGAAAAGAAAACATTGAAATAGCTGAAAATACCTGCTGCTTCCCAGTGTTTATTTGTAATGAATTAACTGAGGAATCCTAAGGCAGCATGTATAACTATTACATATGACACCATTGAGTCATAGTTTATGACGCCTCTAGGTCATGGTTTGCTTCCAATTAACCTATGTATCTGAGATCTTGTTCCCTTCAAGAGCATCCAGCTGAATTCCAAAAAGACAAAAAGTGGTGGTATCATACCATAGATAATACCTGCCTTCTGTTCTTTTATTGGGGAAATTGTTCTTTGAGAAAAGAAAACTTAGTCCAAAGTGACGTATTTTTGCTTACCTAGTGTTGCATTTTATAAAATATTCCTTTTATATCTATAGCTTTAATTATTTTATAATCCAAAATTCCCATTATAGTCTTCCATATATTTGATATTAAACTAATTACCCAGATCCTTTCCAAATATTTTAATTTACTACTTAGTTGTAAAAAAAAAAAAAATTAATTAAAAAACTTCCTTTTAAAAATATTTATTACAGAAGTTATTACTGCATATGCAAATGCATGTATCAGTTCTTCCAGGTTCTTGAACTCAGATTATTTCATGTTGAAGGTATGTGTAACACCTCTTTGTACATTGTTTCAAATTTGATTGTAGTAGCTTCCTTCTCAGGTACTTCTCTTTCAATTCTGTATGCCTTTGCACTTGGATTCCACCTTATCAGTATTTTCAAAAGAGATATTTTTAATTTGAGTTCTGCTTCCCTTATCTTTAAACTCCCATTTCTAGCTGTGTATGTTTTTCTTCTTTTACTGCATATAATATTAGGATTTTATATTGTAATATAGAATTTTCCTAGTTTCATGAATTTCTTTCACATGTTTAATCTATGGCAATTTTGATTTTTCTTTCCATTGTTTTGGCAGTTGTAGTGTCACTTGTGTTCTGTTGATAAGAATATTCATCATCTCGGTTTATCCTAATTATTTTTCTGCACAGTACTGTGATAGCATCATGATCACAAAAATGTCATTTAATGCAAACCTGATAGTTATCTCTAACTTTTAAAAATATGCTGAGTTGTCAGAATATGTGTCAAAAACCACTTCAGATGTGGGCATAGTGAGAACAGTACGATTCCACCTCTTTAGGCAGTAACCTAAGTTTACTGATCACTATAGTAAATAATGTTTTACTATACTAGATGTTGTGAAGGTATCAATAAAATTAAATTTAGGAAAGTTCTGGTCTGGTCTGCTGTTGTTCACATAAGCAAAGTTTCTAGCACTAAAGGACATTTCTCCTTTGCCTGAGTTCCTAAATTGTTTTTTTAATGAAGTAAAGGAATTTATAGTATCACAGTGGTTTGGGGGATTGTTGTTTTTATTGTGATTCTTTCAGGTTTTGAGGTGTTTTTTTTTAACCTCTTTGGATGTAGCAAAAACTATTTAGCTGAGTTTTAAGCTCAGCAAAGAAATCTTGCAGAAAATTTTGTTTAAATATTTGGGATGGAACCATCAGGATTCCAAACTTGAAAACTAGGAAAGAGGTTTTTCTGCTCTTCAAAAGAACAGCAAAACAAGCAAACCTGAACAAAATCCATTCAGTCATTGTTTCACTGTAGAGACTCACCACTTCCAGCTAAAACATGTGGGACAAGTGTACATTTTATTTATATGTAAAGAATTTAAAACGAGCTGGGGTTTCATCAATGTGGCTTGAGTAAGGGGAAAAGACAATTTGCTGATTCTGTAACACTGTCCCTCATGAACTTTTTTTTTTAATTTGACAATCTGGTGAGATGAGCTGGGGAAGTGAAGAGGTGAAATATACTGTCAGATAGGTATTTTACACCTGCCAGTCCCTGTCCTATTGCTGTACAACAATAGGGACCTTAATTGTGGACAGATCCATGGATCATCATATAAACAGGCCAAAAATAGGGACTTTGTAGGCTTTTCTCTGAATAACTTGCCAAAGTTAGAAATGGCTATGTTGAAAGGCAACACACATTCTTCCTTGAAGAAGTAAGAGGTAGGGAAACTAGTGAGAGGAGCTTGCAGAATAATGTAATTTGCCGGAGTCTTTGTAAGATCTTACTATAAAAAATTATTATGGGTTCTTTCATGGGTATTTGTATACATTTTTTTTTTTTTTGAGAGAGAGGTGGGGTTTAAGAGAGAATAAAATTCTGCTATTTGTCTAAAAATTCATGGTCATTTATTTAAAGTGAATTCTCAATGAGCAGATGGTGAATTTGGCAGAAACTCTGGAATAGCACTGATAGAGAAGTTTGACTTTTAATTTACTGTGGCTTCACCGACAATCTCTACTTCTTTAACCTTACTAACTGGAAGAGACAAAACCCCTGGCCAAGAGATAGCAGAGATAAATTGATGGCACTTTAACTCCCTGCTAATATCTTTGTGAATGAAAGAGTTCCTTTGAAGACAGAGTGCAGTAATCGGATGACAGATCCTGTGATAGTCGGGTGCTTTCTAATGGCTTGGATCCTGAGGGGTCACGGCTCCACAGCTGGAGAAAAGGTAGCATTTCTGGAGGGACATGAGTTCTCCTGCCTTAGAAGTCATCTTCTCTTCCTGGATGACTGCTCTGTAATTGAGTTAAAAGAGCAGCTGTATTGGTTCAATAGAGGTGTTTTTATAGAGAGTAGTACCATTAATTCCTTAGAGGAACAAATATTCTGCTGGCAGAACAATGTTACATGGTACTATCTTCCCAAGTCAAGGATAGGGAACCAATTATAGAACAAAAAAATAGAGAGAAGTGTAAGGAAATGGCTAACAGCTCAGTGAGCTGCAGTTTCAAAGTAGCGGAGTTATGAAAATAGTGACTTTGCCAGGTCTGGATAAAACAGGTCCGGAATTAACAGCCTGTGGCTGTACTGGGCTGTACTGTGGTGGTGCCTCTCTCTCTCTATCAGGGGTGCTCACGATGTGCTTATTTAAAGTGAATTTTTTTTTTTCTCCTTAGGTTGTGCTTTAGCCAATCATTATTTCACACCAAACCCATCTGTGGATGTTTGGGCTTTATCTCTTAATCCTCCTTGTTTGCTTTGCTATTCTCTGGTTCACAACCTTTGCTATTAATAATACTGCCAGTAGTAATGGCCAAGAATTCACTGCAGTTAAGCTCACTAGTAAGTTCTCCTGGATAACTAAATAACAATTGTAATAAGGCTTGTACAGGTTTTCTCAGTCATAGCTGATTTAAAGAAGGGAATGGCTGAATGGGCCATATGAGCTACCCAGGTTCCTAGAATTGCTGGCTGCCAGCAAGTTGCCTATGAAAGTACTTTACTTTGTACCTTTCAGTATTTCCTATTCCCTTTTCTGGGTTAAGTATTTCTATGCTGGACTCCTTTCTTACCAGCAAGAAAAGGCACTTTGGTCATGTTCAATCTCTACAGACAATATGAGAATCTCCCTGCTCAAGGGTGCAAACATTTGATGAGTGGCTGACTCCTCCCAGGCATCCAGCAAGAAAAACCTTTCACTGCAGTGTGCAAAGTCACTGTCATACTGCCGAACAATGTCCTGTTACTCATGAATGTGTCTGACTTCTGGATAGTGCTCAATCTTTTGGATGTCCCAGCGGACTGTGAAGGACAATGGGGATACAGCTGTTGATCTGCAGCCCAAAGGAAAGTTGCACAAGCCACGGGGAAACTGAGCCAACCCATTTGTAAAAAGTTTTCTGCTGTATTTATGACTTAAAAAATATTTTTTTTTTTAATAGATTGCAATCTGACTTATGTACCTGAATAAAACTCCTATTCAAATCAATGGAGGTTTTACTGCAGAAAGTTAAAGTAGTAGCAGGAAAAACTGGTCTTAAATGGTTTTGAAAACACTGTCGGTCTTTTCAGAGATAAATGTAATATCCTCCAGAGGGTACAGTTTCCCTTTATGAAACATGCATGACTTTGTATTAGTTGCTGTTTATTGCGCCTGTGGTTAGTACTCAAGTGGTAACTGAATAATTTAAAATTGCAGATGTGAGTCATTAACTCTCCTGTCTTCTAAGGTTTTATCAGAAACTGACCTCTACTGAGCCTGTCTGAAACAGACAGAGGGAAAAACAACAGTGAAGCTTTGGTTGGTGCTTCTAGCTATTCTGCAACCAACTTCACTTCTTTGATTAGTATAGATGACTTGGGAAAATAAAATACAATTCTTACAGGATTTCTAGAACATTTTATCAAAAGCTTGATCACAGCACAAGACACATGAGAGAGATTGGTTAAGGTTTGGGTTCTTTTTAATATTTTAAAATATTAGGTGTATTTTGCAGGGGGAAAAAGGCATGTTTTCTCTTATTTCTGCCTGTGGGTAGTGGTATTGACCATAGTAATAGGGGGCATCAAAAATTTTGGACAGAATGTCTTTTCCACTTGCTAAATAATTTTGGTTTGTGTACTTATTCTTTTGCTGGTTGAACGTGCTTTAGAGGCTTGAAATGAGGCTCAATTGTTGTAATCAACAGTTAAAAGAATTTTTGAAAGTTTCTGCTCCATAGGTTATGCAAGAATACAGTCGAAAACTTGCACACTGGGGACAACAGTCAAGACCACGCTGTGCCACCCTTGCGTTCATTGGCTGCATTATGATCATTGGCACAACTGACTATAGGACTATTGTGTGCTTCTTGACTTACTTGCCTCTTCTTGCAGCATTTATTTTGGAGGGAGTAAGGAGTCTGTGAAAGTTCTGGGACACTCAGCATATCTTAAGTGTTTAAGCACAATTGCCTTGTATGATACTCACCTGTTATAAGTTGGCAAGTGGTAACACTGAGACAGGTAGTGCCACACTGAAAGTCTTCCAAAGCTTCTAAGCAATAAATACAGGCTGCTGTATGTGCTTTCAGATTTTGCCAAAGCAAGCACATCCTTAGTCTCATTCACAAATGATACTATAGAATGGTTCAGGTTGGAAGTAACCTTAAAGATGATCTAGTTCCACACATCTTGGTGTCATCAGCAAACTTGCTGAGGGTGCACTCAATCCCACTGTCAATGTCTCTGACAAAGATGTTAAACAGCATGGGTCCCAGTATTGACCCCTGCAGAATGCCAGTCGTCACTGGTTTCCACTTGGACATTGAGCCATTGACTGCAACTCTTTGACTGTGGCCATCCAGCCAGTTTCTTACCCACTGAGTGGTCCATCCATCAAATCCATGTCTCTCCAGTTTAGAGACCAGGATGTCATGTGGACAAGTGTCAAATGTGTTGCATATGTTCAGGCAGATGATGTCAGTTGCTCTCCCCTTATCTACCAATGTTGTAGCAACCTTGTAGAAGGCCACCAGATTTATCAGGCATTACTTGCCTTTTGTGAAGCCATGTTGGCTGTTGCCAACCACCTCTTAATTTTCCATGTGCCTTAGCAGAGGTTCTAGGAGGATCTGCTCCATGATCTTGCTAGGCACAGAGGTGAGACTGACCAGCCTGTAGTTTCCTAGGTCTTCCTTTCTTCCATTTTGAAAGTGGGGGCTAGTTTCCCCTTTTCCATTCAGCAGGAACTTCACTAGACTGCTATGATTTTTCAAATATAGCGGAAAGCACCTTAGCAACTTCATTTGCCAGCTCCCTTGGGACCTGTGGATGGATTTCATCAGGTCCCATGGACTTAGACACCTTCAGGTTCCTCAGATGGTCTCAAACCTGATCTTCTACAGTGGGCGGTTCTTCTTGCTCATAGCCCCTGATTTTGCTTTCTGCAACTTGGGCTATGTGGTTAGAGTCCTTGCATGTGAAAACATCAGTCTTCTCCGTATTGTGGGTGACCAGTTCTCCTGTTTTTACATCTTCCCTGGTCTCATCCCTGTCATACCTATAGAAGTTTTTCTTGTTATCCTTGATTTTTCCTGCCCAGTTTTAATTATATCTATGTTTTGTCTTACCTAATCTGGTTCCAGGCTACTTGGACTGTTTCTCTATATTCCACCCAGTCTCACCATCCTTGCTTCCACCCTTTCTAGATCTCCTTTTAGCTTTTGAAATTGTTCATCCATGCAGAGCTCCTGGAGCTCCTTGTTCATCCATGCAGACCTCCTGGACTTTTCACCTGACTTTTTTCTTGGGATGCACCACTCCTGGACTTGGGGGAAGCGATCCTTGAATAGTACCCACCTTTCTTGGGACCCTCTCCCATTCAGTACTTTCTCCTGTGTTACGCTGCCAAAGAGGTTCCTCAGGAGGCCAAAGTCTGCTCTCCTGAAGTCCAGGGTAGTGAGCTTGCTGCATACCTTCTTTGCTGCCCTAAGGATCTTGAATTCTACCATTTACTGCAGTCAGGGATACCCTTGAGCTTGACATTCCCTACCAGCCCCTACTTGTTGGTAAGGACAAGGTCCAGCATGGCTTCTCTACCATCTGAAGAAGAAAGTTGTCATCAACACATTCCAAGAACTTCCTGGATTTCTTGTGCTCTGCTGTGTTGTCACTCCAACAGATATCTGTGTGATTGAAATCCACAGCTCAGGGTCTGTGAGCACAATGCTGCTCCAGTCTGTCTATAGAGGGCTTCATCTGCCTCAGTCCCTTACTGTAATGTCACCTGCCCCTATGTTCCCTTTAATCTTGACCTATAAGCTCTCTGTTACTTCATCCATCTCCAGGTGGAGCTCCATGCACTTCAGCTGCTCATTGGCATAGAGGGCAACACCCTCTCCTCATCTCCCCAGCCTGTCCTTCCTGAAGAGTCTGTATCCCTCCATTCCAACACTCCAATCATAAGAGCCACCTGCCACATCTCTGTGATACCAATAAGATCATAACCCTGGAGGCATGCGCGCATCTCTAGGTCCCCCTCAGGTACACAAAGGTTGCTATTAGGTCTCCTCTTCTACAGGCTGAACAACCACAGCTCCCTCAGCCTGTCCTCGTAGTAAATATATGTTCAGGAGCCGAAGAGATTCATTGTGATAGATTATTAGTTCATGGCACATACCGTGAAAGCAGCACTCTAGGAGTGAGAACTGCTCTGAATCTCGTGCTAATTCATGCTCACATTTCTTGTTGAGAAAGTCTGACAGGATGGATGTGGAAGTCAAATGTAACCATAATATGCAAATTTCTGAAGATCATTATTCCATGATCTCATGAGGACTACGTAATATTGTTATTCAGCATTTTGATGGTGATTTTCTAAATCTGGAAAGCAAAGGGCAGGTTACATTTTTCTGTATGAGTTTTTTTAAAAACAAGATTCCTAAATATGTTTAAGCTTAACAGTTCAGTGCTTTATTCCTGCCCATAATTAGAGCAGTGACTGGATGTGAAATAACAGAACAGAGTGTTAAAAATAATTCCTTGTGGTTTATCTTCCGAGAAGAGAATAATGGGCAAAAAGACTCACCATCTTCTTGTTTTTCTTTTCAAAACCAGGTCTAAAGTAGAAATTGTTTTAAGATTATGTGGACTGTAAAATCATGGCTTTCATAGGTTATATTCCTGGAGTTAGTTTACCTTATAAAATACAATATAAACATAGTATTAGTTATGTATAATATACATACATATCTATAACTAATCTGTATTCAGACAGCAGGTTGTTTAGATGTCGTTTTACCATTCTGTTAAAAGGTTGTCATCTGCTAACCTCTACAGGATTTTTTCATTAAGGTGTCTAATCACAGAACAGAAATAAGTTTGTATTAGCATTTGTGTTGCTCATTTTCTTGGTCTTTCAACTTGTAGTAGTGGCTGTCAGTATTTTTTGACCTGGCCACAGGTCCCAGCTCCCTGGCCCACCCAATGTGAGACTAACCATGAAATGTGACTTTATCAGGTTCTTAGTTCATCCTAAGAAATTGTTTGCATGCTGGAGGACTAGTCCTGTCTTATTGGCCTTGTATTCATGATTTTTGGAATATGAGTGATTATGTAGTGAAAAGTGCAATGGAAGGAAAAATGCGCATGCTATTTGCAGAGCAAAGGCTCCTGTGGGATGTGCATAATGTGCAAAGTCATCTTGATGCACGTGGCCCAACCATTCAGAGAGGTCACTGAAAGGCCTTCAGGCAAGAGCAGCTGAAGGGTACTGCAAAATCTGCAGCTTTTAAGAGCTGAAGTTCTGGACCAAAAATTGATTTCTTGTCTTAGTTTTAGCTCCTATCTTCCCATCCTGGATAGCCAATACTTAGCGAAGTTACTGTTTTTAAGGCCAGGCAACAAGGCAACAGGGAAGAGAAGCGATAGTACAGATGAAAATAGGCTTTATTGCACGTTCCACAATTCTGTTTGTGCAGTCACCCTCATGGAGTATTTTTATGCTATGTTCCATAGGTTTGGAAAGCCGGGAAGTGAAAGGTTACAGTAAATGATTTGTCTAAACTTCCACAATGAGTTAGAGTACTCATTAATTACTATCTACTTGCTTAGACAGACATAAGCTCTGTAAGGACCCAAAACTAATAAGCAGCGAAATAGTATGTGGACCCTATGTTACCGCTTTCTGCACACAATTTCTAGATGTACAAATCTGCATTTTGAAGAGACAACTTCTAAGAAGTTTGGCTGTTTTAATAAAAGCAGTAGAGCACCTAAAGTTTAGCAACTCAGATTCATTCTTGCCATTTTTGGGAAGACTATAAAATACTTGTTTACAGAGTAAATTTTATCTTTACTTTTCTTCCCTTTCCTTCAGGAAAATTAGCAGGTCTTCTGACAGGGCAAGAGAAATTTGACCTACTAGCATCTAATCTAGTCAGGGAGCAATATTGTGAAAAAACTGTAGAAGCAGAGAAATTTCACAGGCTAGGAGGTTTTACAGCTTCTTCCTCTACAGCAATGTCTAAGAAACAAGTGGATTTTAGTGAGGGAGAAGGGAATCCAGCTGATTTGGAATAAGTAGCAGGGTGGATATATCTGA
Organism: Nycticryphes semicollaris; assembly: GCA_013400055.1. Classification (NCBI taxonomy): domain Eukaryota; kingdom Metazoa; phylum Chordata; class Aves; order Charadriiformes; family Rostratulidae; genus Nycticryphes; species Nycticryphes semicollaris. Next base: position 458,999 of record VXBJ01001263.1, read on the forward strand.
CATAAAAATTATTGGAGCAGTTTTTGAAGGATTTTGACTGTGATCAGAAGCTGGTGTTCTTGATGTCTTCCTACTGAATGTATTTGGCATGAGAAAACTGAACAAAGAGATGCATAAGTGAAAATAACTATAACTGAGCAAGATGTGAAAATAAAGCAGATGAGCACTGGAAGGAAGACTTTTGGAGTTCTCTGCCAGTTGTGACCTTCTCCAGGTCAGATACCTGTGTACTTGACAACTGAAGTAATTTCCTGGTGCTTTTGAATTGCCAAATGTATCTGTAATGGAAGATTGTTTCCTGTATTTTCTTTTGTGATGGAATCCTTACTACTGCAAACTCTGATTTCTGAATCTGCTGATTTTTTGTTTGTGGCACATGCAGTTATGCAAAAATATTCAAGGGTTACAGAAGCTTCAGAAATCTTCTACCCTGCCTCCTAGCAGTTTAAATGACCTAAAGACAGCAAGCAACTTAAATATAGCAAGTGATACTTTTTATCTGAAAGCCAGTGAATTCAGGAAGAAAAATCATCCCAGGAATTTATCAAAAGCTTGATTTTAATCACAAATGAGTGCATGGTAGGATGAGTATAACAAACAGTGCATGGTGAAAATGACAGAGTACTGAAAAGATAGCTGTACATTCCCAAAACAGGAAAACAAACAAGCTTGGAAAATGTATAGTAATTCAAAGTGGAGTAGCTTATATTCTCTGGGGGGAGTTTTCTTTTTCATACTATGTAAAGAGCTTAACTTGAAATAGAATTTTGCACAGGAGTGGACGGAAACTACCTCTAAATACTTACCAGAAAATGTGCTCTCCACACTAAGGCATTTCAGTGTCATAAATAGTGTGTGTAATGTTATTGGTGTAATGTAAACTTAATGGTGATGTCACTTGGTATGTTGCAGTATTCCATTTTGTTTCCGCTCCATTGTTTTTGAATAAAGGAGCATGCTTTTTGTCTTCATTTACAAAGCATGGCTTCTCTTACACCTAGTTGGATTTTCCAACAGAGACCTAATAGCAGCCTTCCAGTATCTGAAGGGGGCCCACAGGAAGGCTGGGGAGGGTCTGTTTACAAAGGCCTGCAGTGACAGGATGAGGGGCAATGGCTTCAAGCCGGAGAAGAACAGATTTAGATTGGATATTAAGAATAAGTTCTTTACTATGAGGGTAGCGGACCACTGGAACAGGTTGCCCAGGGAGGTGGTGAGGCTCAACGAGGCCCTGGGCAGCCTGGTCTAGTTGGGGGTGTCCCTGCTGACTGCAGAGAGGTCAGACTAGATGACCTGGGGGGGTCAGACTAGATGACCTTTGGAAGTCCTTTCTGGCCTGGATCATTCTATGATCAAAATTAATCACTACTTTAAAAAAGGACTGTGTCTGAATTAGCTGGTTTTGAGACTAGCTGTAGCTTTCCTAAAACATTAAACCCTCATATGCTATCTAAGAAAAGAAATGAGTGATTTATTTTTAATGTAAAAATGACAAAGAGTGAGAATAAGCATGTCGGGAAAAAATTCCCATCCATTTTGATTTAGAGCTAGTGTCCTTAAATGTTTCCAGGCTGATTTGTCCAATCCTTTTTAAGAAGAGATGATGGAGGATGGAGTTTTATCAGCACTTTAGGGATCAATAAAACTTAAAGTAGATTGTTGTTTTAAATTAATATCTGTGGTAGCAACAGTATTTTTTTACCAATTTAAAAGCGCTATGGAGGCATGTGCTTCAATGGGACAAAGTGATGGCCATCTTTCTGGTTTGGCTGATGACACACAGATAAAATAGCCAGTAAGTTGTTTGTATTTTAGTGGGTTTAGATGAGACTAGGAATTGAAGAATGCGATTTCCTTCTCTGTGTCTTTTTGGGTTAATAATATCAACTTCCCTTGAAAATCTTATTTTGGGCAGGTTTGTCATCATCTTCAGTAGACCCAGGATTTTTCTCCTTGAAGTGTGTAAAATGCAGTCTTGCCCATTAAAGGCTGAGATACAAGCCACTTCTGTGAAACACGTAAAAATGTTTAGATGAAATTCCAGAAATTAGTCTGAATGCAATAAACAGTATTACCTTTTGTACTGAATGGACTCCATGCCAAATAGGAAGTATTCTGGTATACTGCTGTGGTGTTAATGATATGAAACGTGGATGTGTTCTTTATGACTTTGAAAACATACTTGTATAATATATATACCATAACTTCTTACTCCATTACTCAGCTAAGAAAACCTAATGTTTTGCAGAGACTAAAAATATTTTGCTTTATTTGCAGCTGTCATCATGTATACTTTTGGGCTTTGTCTTTAATCTGTGGAACAATCTGTTCTTCATTGCCATCTGTAAAACAGTCTTTCCCTGAAATCGGACTGAAATCATAATAATGCATGATTGTAAAATTCACCTCACAATATCAGCTCAGGAAATTCTTCTTTCTTGGTTTTTGAGACTTAAAAATTAACAAGTGAAACTTAACTGGTACTAAGTACTGAAGTAGGGGGAAGTGAAATCCATAAGGGAAGGTGGAAAATTTTAATACTACATTAATTGCTTAGACTTAAATTTAGATTCACTTGATCTGGAAAGTTTAAATAACTGTTTTGGAATTTCTGTCAGTAAATTACTTAGTACAGTTGTAATCTGGGAATTCACTGGGTAAGGTTAAAATAACGGACAAACCAAATACAGAGTTGGACACTAAGAGCAAAAGTGCATAATAAAATCATGCTTTATAGAATTCATTTTGCACCAGGAATACTTCTGTCATGTATTCATGAATTTAACGCAAGCTGAAAATATGAAGGGAAAAAAAAAAGCAGCAGCAATGAATATATCATTTTTTCAGACTGTACCTACAGAAGAGAGAGAGAGAACCATTTTACTTGAAATGTTGTCTAGTTTAGCTGGGTGTCTGTACTAGAATTATTTTTGGTCTCATTCCTATTAAAATAGATATTTTCAGTCAAGTAAAGTTGACGTGCTCCACATAATGAGGACTTAAGATGGAAATGAATATGATTTTTATGACGACAATGGAGTTATTTGAAATAGGCACAAGTTTTCCAAAGACAAAATTCTAAATTATCTGAGATATGCTAACATGTTTTTAGGTATACATACACAAAACATGGAAAACAAGCCAGAGAGGAAATCTGATAACTGAGAGGGAAATCTAATAACTTTCAGAGGTAAGAGATAAGGCATAAACCACATAGGATTACAGTCTTTGCAACCGAAGAAAGCAGAACTTCAAGATTAAAAGTAGTGATTAAGATCTTAACTTTTTAAAAATATACAGGCAATAACCACTTTGTGATTTAGCAGATCAATTAATACGAAGTCAAGCTCTCTCTAGAATTATTCAGAGCTATTTGTATGTGTACCAGAGATTTTAGACTTTATATTTTAAAAATAAAAGTGTACAAAGTATGCATTACTCAATGAAAATAACAACCCCCAAACATTTTTCATATGAGCTAATTACCCTACTCAGACCTCCATAAATACTAGAGATAAGAACTCAATGTCAGTAAATTACTACTCTTCTGAAAGACTGAAGAGGTACTTCTTACTGCCAGAGTATACTTTCAACATCTCTCTCTAAAAGTCCCATGAGGTGATTAGTGAAGAAATAGTCATTGTTCACTTGCTTTAGATGTTTCTTTAATTGTTTTTATCCCTTTCCTATTGTTTCAATCGTCTTTTCATCCAGAAATGGAAAATTGAGGAGTAATTAGATTTATTTTTGGGAAGTTTGAAAGTAATACTGATGGAAGTATTTCAATGCTACTAATGCTTCCTCTGTACAGCTTTTTCTGCAGGCTGGGAAGAAGTAAGGGTATGATACAGCACAATATTTACAATTGCTTCTTGAGGGGATCCATTTTAATTTCTTTAAAAGACCACCAGACCTCTTTTGTGAAGATATGTTGTGACAATCCTGTGCAAGATGAGCTCATCCTGCAAAACCAGGAAAGGCTTGAGTGCAAGCCTGGGCAGCCTGTAGGTATTTCTGCAATCTCTGTTATCAGACAGGTTCTCTTTGGAAAATGCCGCGTGGTATCAGTGAGGACTGGTTTTAGTGTCAGTCTGTGACAACATTCTGCAGTAAACCCCCTCAGTTAATAGTCAAGTGTGTATGTGATGTCAGCATGCAGAGATGTCTGATGTGGCATAGAGCAGAGTGTGTGCAGTGGGAGGCTGCGTGTTGGAGTTGGAGATGGTGGTGCTAAACTGACGGGGAGGGAGTGTGGGCCTCCCCAGGGCTTTCCTGTGCTGACTGCTGAGCAATGCTTGGTGCAGGTCCCGGTCACCCACACCTGTACGTATGTGCAAGTGTGAAGCTTTCCCTGATGAAACCTATCTCCCACTTGGTCCACTAAATAAGTGTCCACTTGCTGTGTCGCATTGCCTGGTGATCCTCTTTCCTCCATTAAGGAAAGAGAGGGAAAGAAACCCAGAAAAGCAGTGCAAATTTTGTAGGGAAGACTAGCAAAATTGTGCTTAACCATTCTTGATTATGATGATTTATTCAGAACAAGAGCAATACTTTTTATCCTCTTTTAAATTGCTGGAATTGGGAGGCAGACTGGAATCTATGCCAAAATTTTAACGATAATGAATCTAGCTTGTTCACTTTCTTTTTCAAGGTAAGTGGTGGGTACACTGCACAATCCTTGCATGAGCTGAGTGTGTGTATATGTATAGTGTGTACGTATATATGTGTATATGTATGTGCATATAAATGCACATACAAGTTTGTCTACAGGGAGTGAGAGGAGCATAGGAATATAAAGCAGTACATAGATGCATTGACATCCTCAGTACACTGTTAATATAAAAAGATTTTTGAAGTGTTGCAACATCTGTTTTAATAAGGTGTAAGCTGCTGTACCACTTTGACCAGGTACAGTTTTCTAACATACAGGGAGAACAGACATTTGTAGATACCGGTCTTAATCTGTAGCTAAATACATGTTAACCCAAAGACAAAATATAAATAAATTACACAGTATGAGGAAAGAGAAATAAGTATGTTTTATTCTTAGTTTAACATGGGTAGCATAAATGGAGAGAGACAAGCTGTGTGCCAAGCCACTCAGCTGAAAATTAGGAGCATAGACCCACTAAGGTAATTCGTCTAGGTAGTTAGCTATCATCTTGTACTTAATGCATATGTTTGCGATTATAAACTTAGACTGCGTAATGACAGAGGTATAGATACAGAGCTATGACCTTTTTCTGTTTACCTGAAGATGCTGCTAAGCCCTTCCCCTCTCTTCTTAGCCTTTATTTATTCCTGATTATGCTTCCGTGACCTACTAAATGTGTTATTTTCAACAATATTTATTTTTCCTTGCTGTTTAATTCTTCTAAATATTTATAGATGGCTATATTTTAACTCAGTAGGCATTTGGCTAATCTATACAAATTTATCTCCTTGACTAATTATTTCTTCTAGCCCTTGCAAGATTACATCTAACTGAATACAAATTAAACATGCTTCAAATCTTATCAATCAGCAAACCAAGAACAACAGAAATAGCATGGCCAGCAGAACTAAAGAAGTGACTGAGGTTTAGACTGAGTATCAGGAGAAATTTTTCACCAAAAGGGTTGTCAAGCATTGGAACAGGCTGCCCAGGGAAGTGGTGAAGTCATCATCCCTGGAGGTATTGAGAAGATGCGTAGATGTGATGCTTAGTAATATGGTTTAATGGTCGTCTTGGCAGTGCTAGGTTATTGGTTGGTCTTCAAGGTCTCTTCCAACCTAAATGATTCTATGATACTAACAACTCATCTTGTTAAAGTGTGGCACCTTCAACCAAAAGAATGGAAAAATTAGGTTTTCAAGAGAAATTATGGATTTGGCAAAGCAAAACAAGTGCCCATTCCTGCACTGATCAGCCACCCAATGAAGTTCTGGAGGTCGCTGCTGCTTGTTTGGACACATTTCAGTTCTGTTTGAGATCTGACCACTAATTTGAACCTGGTTCACAGAGATGGGCTGCCCTATGGTGACCATAAGCATTTTAAACAGAAGGTGCTCCTGTGCCCACAGAATAGTAGGGCCACAAAACCCTGTATAGTAGCAAATACATAATACAGAGATGCTTCAAGTGTTTGTTAGTTCTTTCACTGATGTTAGAGAGTTGGTGGCACTCTTCTGCCTGAGGGCAATCTGGAAGCTTTCCAATTACTGACAGCCTTTGGATTTAAACCAAAAAAACCCCATTGCAATGTGAACAAAATTACATATATCAAAAGATTTTCAGAATATTTTCTTTTTACTCTTAGTTATTTTGATCCTTCAACAGCAGCAAAATGTAACTGTAAAAAGTGTTTGAGATTTATGAAGCATTTTCTGTTCCCTTTTTCTTTTTTTATTTTTTTCCCTTTTTAGTGGAAAGCTTTAACACATACATGTGGATTTTAAAAGTTTGGAGCTCTTATTTAACAGATTTCCTGGGGGGAGGGGGTGGGTGGGAAGGAAATCCTTGAAGAAATCCTTGATTTTTGCTTGCAAATATCCACTGTAGGAAAAGATACAAAATAGTACGATTCACGCTTAATTAAGTAGTGACTATCAAGCTTACTTTTTGAGATTGTCCCTTCTTAAGAGTATTTGGGCTTGATTTGACTCAGTATCAGTTTAACTGTGCTATAAGTAAAAGAAAAGTTAAACTGCCTCTTGATATTTAGGAGCAATGGAGTAATGTCAGTGGTGTGGGAATAACATCTGTAGGCAAAATCACTGAAATCAACTGGAATGTTCCAAAAAGCTTTGTGGCTTTGCATCAAACCTGTCTCTATAAGTTTGGGAGGAAATTTGCATGCACATCCATTTACCCATGCAGATGTCTGTTCTGTATTCAGAATAAACAATTGCACACATCAGCAACTGTTTTCACTTGCAAATATTGGTTACTATGCATATGGATTTTATAGGAGCTTTAGGGAAACAGTCCCATGTAATAACATAGCTGATGGCACCTCCTATTTCAGTGGTGTTATTCTGGACCAATCATTGCTGTCACAGTTGCCTAACAGTTGTGAAATTTTATTTCTGAAATTGCATGCTTGTTGATTACCTAAAGTCAGTTTTGAAATAGAGCAAGACAAACAAATAGTGGTTCAGTGGTTAAGTTTAAAAACGTAATATTTTATTTGTGTTTAGTAACACTTCAGTTTACCCATATGAAAAGGGTAAGGTGAGGCCTATAACCTCACTTAGTCACCTAAACCCTCAAGGCAGCTAAATATAGGTAAGGTGTCACCAGAAGGACTTTATGGACATTGCTATAAGATAAGTCTGTAAGACACCTGGTGGGTCATAATTTCCTTTAGGAGCTGCTTATCTTCCTCTAATTATCTAAAGGACTGAAGGGACATGAATTCATCTGGGGATGAGCCTAATACAGTTCATTTCCTCCGATATATTTATTTGTATATATATTTTTCTAACATCAGCATATGGCATATGTTTCTACAGAAGCCTGGAAGGTTTCTTTNTGTGGGAAGTAGAAGATAATAGAGCAAGTAGGAAGGAGCACAAGAGATGCCTTACTTTGGTGTAGCTTTTTATTTTCCTTCACTGTAAGGAAGCTTCCTCAGGAAGCTGAGCTCTGCAAAAATTGTAATCATACAGTTTTTTCACATTGTCACGTGGAAGATAAATTTTACATTTTAGACATAGCAATGGGGAGCTCCTGCACCACTGGAAGATCATTAGAATGAAAGCCCAATGCCCCTGAACCAGCCTCCTCCCAGTTTCCACCCGTTACTCCAGAGACTTTGCAGTTTGCTGATGGCCTATGGCAGCAAATAGTTGGGTGGCCTTTGTTCACCCTCAGTCGCTGATTCAGCTGCGGTGAGAGGGGACTTCTTGCTGCTGTGAGGCTTAAGAGCTTACAGCACTGGCATGCCCAGAGAGAGTGGTCGTATTGCTTGCGTTAGTGGATGGAGGCCAAGTGACAACTGATCCCCAGTCATTTACAAATATGTTTAGCTTGGATTCAAATCCATAAATATAAAATGGTATTTTTTCTAAACCAGCTCACAGCTGCAGTGGTTGAATATCCCCGATCAGCATGCAGACATTACATTTTTCTTTGTCTGTGTAATGCCTTCTACCCATGAATCAGAACAAAGAGGGTCTTTATATATCATTTATTCTTTCTGTTTGCTGGAAGCACAAAGCCTGTGCTGTATTTGTCATGGAGGCTGACAGACAGCATATGGATATAGGTATTCCTTGTTGCAGGCAGACATGTGCTGCTGACAGAACCCAAGAAAAATCTTCAAGCTGCTCCAATTTTTCATACTAGCTGCGTTTGGCATTTAATGACACAATTGTAGTAATTTTGTTTTATTATGCAGAATAGAGGAGGATGTTTCATTTCATAATGTTTGGAATGGCTGCCTATTTAACATCTTGTGGACAGACTGGAAACCTTTTTACTCACCAGATTTAGCCTAAAATTTCCAGAAAACTAGTAGGTGTTCTACAGTGCAAAAGCATTCCAAGTAATTTCTTGGTTCCTTTTATATATAGGGCTCTAAAAGGACACGGCTCATCCCAAAAGCCTTGATGTTTGCTGCTGTGAGTTAGCTGAATGTATGCAGGCTTTTGCTCCACGCATAAAGCAGCTTAATTCTCCAGTGAAAAGGAGGGAGATAGGGCAGATAGGGAGATAACCTCAACAAATATTATAACTGCCACAAGATAGATGCCTGTACAATGGATAAAAGCTTTAGATGCTCCCAAGGGAGAGAAAAGATTTGCAGCTTCCATCTCTACTCTGTAAAGGCTGCAGGAGCAGGGCATGGCATCAGCGCCCTGATTTGAGGGGTGTGATATGTTGCAGGAACACGGGAAGCATAGGGCCGATGGCCTATTTTGGCTAAAAGGCAGATTGGTCTGCTCTGTTAATAGAGCATGTAATGGGTGGGGAGAGGTGTGTGAAATTAAGGAATCTCTGCTGCCCTCCATTGTCAATTACTGGAATGGGTCCCGTCATTATTTTTATTTTTATAAAAATTAGCAGCTGGTGGAAGCAAGATGTTAGGGTTTTTTATTCCATTATCTGACTACGCCTATATATTCATGAAAAATTCTAAGTTGATTGAAAAAACAGCAGAAAGACTGCATGTAGAAATTGCTGCAAACAACAACACTGAGTGTCAGATTGGTTCAGATTAAGGGTTTGGTGCAATGCTGGCTGAGAATGAGCAGGCATCACTAGAATGATGTTCTTACTGTGTTTAGTAAATGCTGTGTTAATCTTCTGGTCTTTGGATAATTTTTATGTTTCAGCTTTTTTTTTTTTTTTTTCTGATGATAGAAATCATAAGCATTTAGGTCAGATGACTTCCTTTAATTCTAAATACACTTAGATAAAATTTCCACACTCAAATTGCATATTCAGTTCAAATATCCATTGATTGTCCCCTTATCAGTGTCTTCTGCCCATATAGTATATTTTCACTTTCAAATGCATCAAAAATTAAGTGTGAAATACCTGTCACTATTGTATTACTCTGAAAATACAAGACCACCCACAGTTATCATCTTTTTGCTATACATGTTTGATAATGGAAGTGCTAAGGGGTAAAATATTTAAGAATGCGAAAACCCCTCAGCAGTTCCATTTTGACATTAATTCAAAATTGCCAATAGCTTGATGGATACAGGGACAAGAGAAACCTGGATCTCTGAGATATATCCCTGTGTAAGACTAAGTGTAACACTCTGAGGTGCTCTAGACTGATCTCAATTATATTCTGAGCCCTTCCTAATAGAAATTTGACCAATCTTCCCTCCTCACCCTGCAAATTACTGTCTGGTCATATCTGCAAAAATCTTGTACCTGATTGGAAGCCAACAACATGAAGAGCAGTTTTCCTTCATGCCCCATACATTATCTGTCCCTTTAGTAGAACTGAAAAGAACAGGTAACAAATTCAAGCAATGAAAAGTTGGGAAAAAAAAAAAGCCACATTTGAAATACTTAGTCATGTTAGTGGTTCCTACTGATGTCAGAAATTACGTTAAGGACTATCAGAAACACTGGTATCAAGGAAAAAAAAAAAACAACCTGCTGTTATTCTACATTTTCTATATTTCTTTCCACCCTGCAATGTTTAGATGGAGCTTTTTTCCCTCCATTATGGAAACTTTATGCAGTCTGAATACAGAAATAAATTATAGGAAGCTGCTGAGGTAATATTGACCATTCCTAACACAAAATGAAAGTTTCTAACATGATATAAAAGACCCAAGTATATTATGCCATCTGCGTTGTACTTGCAGATGGTCACCTTATTTGTCCTTGACTTTCAAAAGCATCCTAGAATTAAGCTCAAAACCCAGTTTGTCTATCTTTTCCTCTGAAAAGTGACATTTTCCAGTTTCATATATTCTGAATACTTGATATTATGTACGTTCTGGAAATCTAGAGATAAAGGTCTTTCCTTTTAATCCTTCCATGTTATATCTAGAATAGTTACTATACTCTATATAATAAAGTAATTAACTTGTGTGGGATGGGAGGTACAATGACAATAAGAATTTTGATAGCATCAACAATTTCACACATGGAAGCTCAAGTGTCTGAAGTTGTTTAGCCTGTGGACTTTAATAGACAGTCTCCTAGAGAATCCTTCAAACATGTTCACATCATCTGCAGTAGGAAAAAAAATATTATACTCAGCAGCATATTAATATTCTGAGTGTAATTGGGAAGATGTCACCAAAAGATACTTTAAGAAATAAAAACGATAGCAGCATTCAAACCTGTCCATTGCATGGTAGATGGTTTTCTAGAATACAGTGAGGAGACCACACAAGCTTACCATTTCATCCTGTGATAATTTTTCCCTCTTGCATATTCTTCTGTGTGAGCTTTTAATAATAAAAAATAAAAAGCCAAAGTGCATAGGGATGTTATTAATTGTATTAATTGCAGTACTATATATGCCCAGGGATTATTTACGGAACTTTAAAAATTCTCTTAAATTTGAGAATGTTGATGATTTAATTATTTTCATTAAATGTCATTTGAATGGATTAATTCAGTGCACAGGATTGCCATAAATATTCAGTTTATTTTCAGTGTAAATTGCTACTTATTTTAAGGGGCTTTTTTATTGTTTTTATTATTTCAAGTAGTGGATGATGATGGCAATGTTACAGGAGTGCCTATATATAACATTAAATTTGCAGGTGTTTCACTCTAGCCTTTTCTGATTTTATGAAATGCTGCAGTACTAATTTCTAATTCTTTCATGTAATGCATACTTTAAACTAGGCAAAAGAAATCATCTCAAATCATTCATTTTCTCTATATGTGCTAGTTTTTAACACCATAAGCTTTACAAAAAATATAGTAAAAAAATGTTTGAAATATCTATGCTTTTGGAGGTGATGTTTTAATGTAACTACAGCATGAATTCTGTCACTCAGTTTTGTGTCCAAAACCCAGAGAGAAGGGAGAATTAGATACTGTTATATGAGAAATAGTTTTACGTACGTTTGTTGTCATTGTTGACAGATCAAATAAATATTTAAATTTTAGACACTATAATTCAGTCTTTAAAAACATTAAAAATACAGAGCCAGCCAACATTTGTAATAATATTTGATTAACTTTTAGAGATTGTTTTCCTTCATCTTCCAAGCTGTTTCCAGCTTAGTAAAACGTACAGGAGTGGTAACATCTAATAGCATACAGTAAAGTAACAACGTTTTTTGGAGTCTTTGTCTTGCAATCTACGTATTATTATGAGGTGGCTCCTCAGGACTTCATTCCTTGCTTTTGAAGTTACTGATTTTTTCCTTAGAAATGTTAAGAAATATCTATTTTGAAGGTATAGTAGATACATATTAGATTAGAAACTTAAATATTCGTAAGTAAGGTAAAGCGTTATTTGAGAATTTTAGGCTAATTGGCTGATGCTGGAGACATAATTATTCAGTGCTGGTGAACTGTGTTTAACAGCATCACTGAGGCAGATTTACATAGTAATTTAGAGGATGATCACTAATGAAAAATTTGATGCAAAAAGTTAATTGTTAGTTATTTGTGGGTAAGAGACACATTTACTACTTTTATTTTTTTTTAAATATGATGATGACCTTTAAATATGTAAATGAACAGGGCATTTGTTTGATGCCAAAGAAAGGCTGCTTAAATTCTTAATGGATAATTTGTATAATGTGTGGTGTTTGTATCCAATCAATGTCATTGTCTTCTCAGGGCTAAAAATTGGGAAAACGTGCTGCAAAAGGATAACATTTGACCCAAAGAGTTTACAGTTTAAATGTATGAGCAGAAATGGAGTACGTTTGCTACTGTATAAACACAACATGATTTTAAGATAATGCAGTGTTATAGCTATAATTCCATAAACTTTAATAGCTCTTCTCAACATGTATATAATGAAATCACAAACCTTTCCTTTCAAGATAAATCTCTGCAATGTCAATTTGAAGTCCATCTACTCTTTGACTTTGTCCCCTTCAAGTCTAGTATAAAACTTAAAGGTAGAAGTACAGTAGAGGATATTAAAAGGAGGTTTGGAGTTTAATACTGATTAAAATATTCATTAATGTTTGGGACAAATCCTCTGTGTGTTTGAAGTGTTTGAAGTTTTCAACAACTGGCATAAACCAAGTCAGGGCTGTATCTGTATAAATAGGGAACTAAATGCCTTTCAATTGATATAACAAAAATAATACTAACTTAATTGCACAAAGAAAACGTACTTTGGATCCTAATATTACAAGATGTACTACATGAATTCATGTCCTGATGGACTGCTGACAAGAACTTCTGTTCTTCATCATTTGGAGGTCATGGAAGAGCAAAAAGAGTCGGGATGTATTTGTAATTTACTGTGACCCATGTATGTGCTGCTGCCAAGAGAAAATTAGTGCAATTTTCATATACCAGGTGTGGTGATTTCCAGCATAATCAAAGAAATACTGTAAAAGCCATGTGTATGCTTTCATTTAGATTACTGTAAGCAATCACCTTAAAAACATATATGACTTCATTGGACTGCATGAACGAAAGACCTACTAGTCTGTTTACAGAAAGGACAGTATCTGTTGTAAAAGATCTCCAAAGAAGTTTTCTAGGCTTGTTTAGATTAACAAAATGAAAGTTGAGGAACTAGAACAACATCTTATGATTACATTAGTGAAGAACATACTAAGATTAGGCAACAGTTATCTAGTATATAATACTGGTACAGAATTAAATGGTTATAGACTGGCCATGAATGCATTTAAACTTGGTATCAGTATAAAGTTTCTGACTACTCAGAGAGAAAATTTCTTAACAAACAAAAATAAAAAAATTCATGAGTCGTACACAGATCTGTGACATCAGTAATGCCTTTAGATCTGTACTGCATGTTTTATTCTTGTAAGCTACATCTTCAGTTGCTATGCTTTGTTGTATAACATCTCAAGCCTGGTCTAGGTAGTGATTTTGAGGGTGTAGTGTTTTACCACAGATACTTGGAAAACTACATGTTGTTGTGGGTACCCTGAGTGTTGCTTTGTGTATGAATAATAACAACTGTATGTGGCATCCTAGGGACTCTGAGACAAGAACATCTGGAGAAAGGTCATTGGTAGCAACTCTATGAGAGATGGTCTAGGTTCCTCCATTGAGAAGAGTAAAGGGAAGGAAGGCCAGTACATGTTTTCGAAAAAGGAAAAAAAAAAATAAAGAAGATAAAAGGGATTATACAGATGTATGTAAACCTTACAGTCAGCAAAAGAACCCTAAAAACCTGCTCACAGGAAAAGAGTACTAACCAGGTTGTCTAAACCTTCCCAGGAAGCGGGATGATATCGAGGTGAGGTGGGAAAGGCATGGGTTGCATTACAGCTCAGGACATGGACAGACAGGCCATACCGGAGGGTGGTGTGCTGATCCAAGCAACCTGCACAGCACAACCAGTTTTTTTACATGTAAGTGGTGATTGTCCTTTTTGAGTGTTGTTCTACTAAGGTTGTTCATCAGTACTGGACATGGGTGTTTCTGGGGACCTCCATTGGTGGTGTAACTCCCAGGCCGACTTACTGCTGCTTGGTGTGAGGGAGTGACGTTGAACAGCACTGGACTTACTAGTCCTGTAGCTGTATTGGTGTAAGATGGTTTTATTCTGACTAAATGGAGAGCTATGATATTTGCATACCTTAGTACCAAAATTCCTGTAGCTGCTGTGTGAGATGAGAAATTTGCATTTGTCTTACACCCTTTTTCTTTGCCTTTAGAAGAACTAATAGCCCAGAGGTACGCAGACTCACAGTAGAATTTAGTTGCATTTGAAAGTTATGTGCTGAGTTCCACACAGGTGAAATGAAAGAATTAAAGATTACCTTCAGTTGCCTGTAATTACTTGTGTTTTGTTTGTCTCTGGAGACTCTTTACGAAGCAATGTACAAACACCCCGTTTGTACAAATCCAGCTGTTTATCCTAAATTTACTGATGTATTTATTCAGTAGCATCTAGATGTTTTTTTCTTAGCATCTTTTAGTGTTGTCATTAGCTTTGATAGGCATTTCCAGCAATTTGACTGTAATTACTTCTGTCGCACATGTAATTATCAAGTGGCTTCTGTTTTAGAGAAATAAGAAGATTTAAAAGAGCACTGAGAATCACCCACTTACTCAAAATGCTCTGAGCGTATAGTTTTCATGAGAGTCCAACCAATTCATCACGGAAATATCTCTCTTTGAAGGCGACAGCACTGCTTGCCAGACAAAATGCAGCAGCAGTGCAGCTCGTGTTCCTAAACTACCTTCAAAGGAGCTTGCTATAAAGAGAAATCAGTAGCACCTGGCTGGCCTGTGAAAACACCTCAGGGATCTTGGACTTCTGAGAAGGAAGGTGATTTACGTACTTAGAATGAAAGGTCGACTGGACATAGTATGTGTAGTCCTATTTGTCAGTGAATCTTCAATTCAACCATTGTTGACCTGCTTTAAGGCCAAACTCTGAGCCCCACAGTTATATCAAAGAACAGAGTTGTCATGGACGTTTTCAGATGCTTTTATTTTCACAGAACCATTAGAAATGATTCATCACAGGGAATACAAATACCACAATTACACAATTATCTGGTGATTTTAAAATTAAGCTTTTTAAATTTGAAGGCATTATACCAGTAAGATGCATTTAATCAGGCATGGAAATAGACACTCCCTTAGGCTTTTGCCCATGTTAGCACTGCTCACTGTAGCATGTGCTTTGTTTGATGATAGGGTCATGTTTCTCCTGCCCTTCCAGTCAGAATAAGACTATGATAGCCCATGAATTGTTTTCATCCATATCATTCTAAAATAAAGTGATGTGCTTAAATGGTGCACAAAGACTGATCATCCACCAAAGTTGAACTTCATACTTATTTTCTGCAAACATGTTTGAATAATCAATCAGTGACCATGCGGAACAGAGTTTGATGACAGAGTGTGCGCAGACTTAGTTCTTTCTCATTCTACAGTGATACCTGTCTCATTATTCACAACCAGAGCTGCATTCAATTTAAAAGCCAAACCTGAAAAAAAATGCACTGGGTGAAAATACTAACTGGGATTTGTATTCCACTTCTTACAAATGCCACAGGTCTTGATTATTTGCAGTAGACTACTATCTTATTGGTTTTTTTTTTTCTCCCATCATTTTTACGTGTGTTCATATTACAGGTTTTATGAAGTGCCACCATACTGGTTTCCTATGATAAATCAAATGGTACCTTATAAACGTAACCTCTGTCTTTTTCAGAAATTACAGCCATTAGTTCTGGGTTGCTCTCCTATTACAGACATGCTTGTTTTACAAGTTAGGTTGAAGAAAGGGAACTGCTCCCATTACCCACCTGCTCTAGCAGCTTCTGGACCTAAAACTAGATATTCAATGCATGTTTGTCTTCAGATACACTCCAGATTAAATACCGGTTACGTATGTAGCAATATGAGGAGATACAGTGAGCCAAAATCAGACTTTTCTCCGTGCTTTCATCCACTTCTCATTTGGTCTAAGCAATGAATATGTGAATTAAGTACAAAAATCCAATTATAAATCATATGTAAACTCTAATCCAAGATACAACTTTAATCCAGAAACCAGAAATGTCAGTCATAATTTGAGCACAGAAATTTCACATAACTGGGATAGATATCTGTGATAATAGCATTGGAGTGAGGACAGGGCAAAAAGGCTGAAACCTGAAGGATATTACCTTTTTAAAAAATATGGAAAGTTCATACCTTTTATATCGTTTCAGGTGTTTAAATCAGTTTGTTATATCTTGCTTTAGCTCTGTCAGGTGTACTTGATGCATTTGGTGCACATATGCACTTGATGCATTGCTTAGTCTAATTGTATATCTTGTCTCATATAAGAAAGTCAGACAAGTTCACAAAATCTCTGAGTTTAAAATGTGTAAGTTTATATTACAAACTAGAAAAATCATCTTGCTCCCAGTTTGACACTTTGATAGGCTTTGATTCAAAGTCACAATCAAGTTTTCAATATATCAATTTCATATACACTGTAAGATATGTTTATTGGAGAAAAGAAGGCTGAGGGGAGACATTATTAATGCTTATAAGTGTCTGAAGGGTGGGTTGATGGAGGATGGAGCCAGACTCTTTTCTGTGGTTCCCAGTGACAGGACGAGGAGCGGTAGGCACAAGCTGGAACATAGGAAATTCCATTCAAATATGAGAAAAAGACTCATATTTACGGTGAGGGTGACAGAGCACTGGAACAGGCTGCCCAGGGAGGTTGTGGAGCTCCCTTCCCTGGAGATTTTCAAGGCCTGCTGGAATGCAGTACTGAGTAATGTGCTCTAGGCAATCCTGCTTTAGCAGGGGAGTTGGGCTAAATGATCTCTAGAGGTCCCTTCCAATTCTGACAATTCTGTGCTTTTGTGATTAGCAAGTGAGAGGGAGGAATGGCTTGCTGGGCTGTAACTTGCGAACTTCCATAAAAGTGAGTTGCTTTTGTGTACAGTTTGCTGCTTCATTTTAGGCAGAGAGCTTTTGAACTGTAGGAGTAGCTTGAGACAAAGATAAATGAGTCTTTTTCTTTGGGGAAAGATATTACACTTGTATTAGATGTTTCTAAGGTACCCAAGTTCTACTATTAAGTAGGAATATTTTTCTAAACCAGTCAATAGGTGGTACTGAAGCAAAGTGTATGTTGATGCTACACTTATAGCAACTTCTCTTGCAAGATCATCTGTGCAGAGGAAAACATGTTTTGACTCCTCTGAAAGACCTTGGTGCATGCTGTTAAAGGTCAGTGGTGCAAGAAATTTATACATTTCCTAGGATGGATTTAGATGATAATGAAACTGAACAAGAACCCTGCAAGTTACTCAGAGAAAACAGTCTCCTAATCTTTTTCTCATTAGGTGTCTGAGGACTACTCTTGTTCCATCATGTTAAATTTTTAATTGAGTGGAGGGGGAGAAAAACTTACTTGGCTGCAAGAGAGGTTTCTGTTGTTGTGGGTCCACCCCAACTGTATTTCAAATTCCTCTCTAGCCACTGTCACGGAGGGAGTTGCAAGAGTTACTACTTTAGAATAGTGCTTCTCTCTTTACAAGCAAACAAGACATAGCCTAAAGATACTTAGGGGGGAGCATCACCTCCTTGGGCCAAACTTTCTCTCTTTGTGCATACTTGGAAAAAAAAAGGACTTGAAAGACGTGCAGTGTGTCTGTCCTTTTGTATTATTGTCGAAGATTGCTGTCTTAGTGACCTGAGATGTGTGTGATTATGTAGGAAACTATTTTTGCTTGGCTCTGTCCTCAGTGTGCTGGCTTAAGCTATTTCACACAGTAACCAATAGAAGGAAGATGTTTGATTGCACTGGCTTCCCTTTCTCCTACTTATACTCAAACTGCCCATCCTGTCAGGACACAAACCAAATTAAATAGTGTGTAATTTCCTTGGAATTAGATTAATCTGCATTTTAGAAGGCTTTACTTCTAAAATATGAACCCCTGTCCATGAACCATTTAATTAAAGCAAAGCAGCTTTTCTGTGTGCTCATCTTGAGTTGTGCCACTGGAGGACAACAGTCAAATTGTCTGCATACCTGCCCTCTCCTCTGCCTTCCTCACCCAGGGGATTCAGAGAGAAAAATACCGGCATCACAAAAGGGTTCATGGCCCTTATGCCAACTTACCTTTTCCTGTGAATGGGCTTTCTGAAACAAGGATTGTGCTGAATTTTCACTTTCTAAAAAATGTGGAAGATGTTTTCTGTAGCCTGAAAATACATTTTCTAAGTTAATTCCAAAACTCAGTGTAGTTTGCCTGAAGGAAATAATGGGTGGAAAAAGTAAGTCTGATTTTAGCGAAGTGATATGTTTGAAAGTCAAGTTATTATCAACACTCCATGTTTACTTACCCTTGCATAAAGGAAAAGCAGTGTCATACAGTGTCATACATTAATGTCTATTAATGTAATCTTTTTCCCCAACAATAATGTTCAGTGATGCCATTGTGTAAGAGGGTGTCATGTCTCTTTATGGCTTGAAAAAACAGATGGATTCTGTGGTCCTACTGTAATTGAGAGGCACTGATTTTCCATCTCTAATAACCCCTTTGGATTGCAGCTCACATATCCTGATGTTCCTAAATCATTAGAAATTTTTGCTTTTATGATATTTCTGGCGTGTTGGACCACAGAATCATAGAATACCAGGTTGGAAGGGACCTCGGGGATCGTCTGGTCCAACCTTTGTGGCAAAAGCATGGCCTAGATAAGATGGCCCAGCACCCTGTCCAGCTGAATCTTAAAATGGTCCATTGTTGGGGAATCCACTACCTCCCTTGGGAGATTATGCCAATGACTGATTGTTCTCATCGTGAAGCATTTTCCTCTTTTGTCCTATCGGAATTCACTGGGAGTAACCTGTACCCATTACCCCTCGTTTTCTCCATATGACTCCTTTTAAAAAGGGAGCCTCCATCTTATTTGTAGCCATCCTTTAAATACTGGAACATGGTGACAAGATCTTCCCTAAACCTTCTGTTCTCAAGGCTGAACAAACCCAGCTCTCTCAGCCTCTCCTCATATGGCAGACTTCCTAGTCCTTTCATCATCTTGATGGTCCTTCTTTGGACTCTCTCCAGGCCATTTACATACTGAACACAGTATTCCAGGTGTGGCCTGACAAGCAGAGTCAAGTGGGATAATGACGCCTTTATCTCTCTTGGTGATGTCCTCATTGAAGCCAGCACCCTGTTGGCTTTCTTTGCCACTGCAGCACACTCTTCGCTCACATTGAGCTTGTTGTTCACCAGAACCCCAGGTCCCTTTCCACAGAGCTGCTCCCCAGTCAGATAGATCTCAGTTTGTGCTGTACTGCTGGAATCTGTTTGCACAGGTGCAAGTCCTTACATTTGTCCTTGATGAGCTTCATGAGGTTCTTGTTAACCCACTCTTCTATCCAGGTCTTCCTGCAGGGTGACTCTCTTCCAACACGTATATGTCCCTGCTCAGTTTGGTGTCATCGGCAAATTTCATCAAGTTACACTTGATCCCATCTTCCAGATCACTTATGAAAATAGAAAACAGCATTGGGCCTATTACTGATCACCTGGGGGACCCCAGTTTTGGTAGGTTGCCAGTTTGAAAAAGAGCTATTTACCACCAACAACTGTTCTTGTAGATGGGGCTGACATTAGCCTTCTTCCAGTCTTCTGGGATGTTCTCTGATCTCCACCACTTCTCACAAATTATGGAGAACAGCTTTGCAACAATGTCAGCTGCCCCTCTGAATGCTTTCAGGTGGATAACATCAGGGCCCATCAATTTGTAGAAGTCAAGCTCCTGTAACACTTCATGTACCTATTATTCCTTCAATGGAGGTGAGTTTGTGTTTGCATCAATCAGGATTTTTGTTCCCAAGGCCTGGGGCGCAACAGTGCTGGTAAAGACAGAGAACCTCTGCCTTCTTGGTGACCAATTCACCTCACCTGTTTAACAGCGGGCCAATATTTTTCTTCTGTTTCTGCTTGTTGTTTATGAACCTGAAGGACCCTTTCTTGTAGTTTTTGACATCTGTGGTGGATTTCAATTCAAGCTGAGCTTTTGCTTTTCTAACTGCGTCTCTGCATGCTCTGGCAATGCTCTTGTAGTTCTCAACAGGTGGTCATCCACTTTTCATCTTGGTGCGCTTCTTTTTTGGTTTTGAGCAGACTTAGAAGCTTGCAGTTAAGCCAAGGGGGTCTCTTGTTCTGCCTACTTCCCTTACCTTTAAAAGGGATGAACTTCTTTTGTGTTTCCAGGAGAGCATCCTTGAAAAACTCCCAGTACTTGCTGTCTCTCTTATCATCCATCGAAGTTTCCCATGGAATCCCTTGCAGCTGAGCTCCAGGTGAGCTGAAATTTGCTCTTCTAAAATTTTAGTACTAACCTTCAGCATGCTCAGCAGGATCCTGAAGTCCACAATATCATGATCACTGCAGCCAAGGCTATCACTAACCAAGATATTACAAAGCAGGTTTTCTTGGTTTATGAGTAGCAGGTACAGCAGTGCCTCGTTTCTGGTTTGCACCTAACACTTACATGAGGAAGCAGTTTTCTATGAATTCCAGCAACTTGATGAACTTTTGGATTTTAAGCTTGTTAATGATGTCAGCCTGCATTTCTCTAGCATTTAGCTCTGAAAAAAGTAACAATCTCCTTTGATAGCGATTCAGTACTGCAACGCGGAATAATGTTCTTTAAAAATATATAAAATCACTCACCATGTTTTAGTGCTGTATTTTTTTTCTTGCTATTTGATCACTTCAATAAAGAAAAATTTTGTCTGCATTACCCAGATTTGCCTTTCATATTTAAGAGTTCTAGAGCTGCATCTTCTAAAATTGATTTATGAAAAATACATGTGAATATTATCCAGTGTGTGTCCAATTTTCTTGTCTCAAAACCTGTCTTTTCCACAGTTACTGGGACACGTATGATGGAACAGATGCCACTCTGTGAGGCACTTCATGCACCTTTTGCTTACGCTTATCTTTTGGGGAGGGTTGACAGTGGTTTATTTTATGTTAACAGCATCTAAAAATCAAAGTGGTGTAACAAAGCAAGCATATGTGTCCTATGAGGCTGATCTCTAGAAGAAGTGGGGACCAGAGTCTGTGGGGCACTTGCAGCTTGCCAACAGCAATTGAAGCTGGCAGCAGTGAGAGCAGACTGTCTTGAGCCCTCCCACACTATTTATGTGCTAAGAAACCAATCTGTTTCTCTCCACTCTGCACTGATAGTAAAGACCACCTCGCTGTTGATAAATAAAGTGTACAGCTTTGAGTATGCAAAATTAAAGAATTGCCTAAGCCAATATTTGAAATCTGTGCTTCTGTAGATGGCAAGCCAATTTCTGTGCAGATGCTTAAAAACCATTGTATATTCGAGGGTTTCTTGAAGAACAAAATTCTGTTCCCAATGTCCCTTTCTGTCTGTCTGAGCAGAGATAGATGTATAGTTGTCCAGCTGAAACCATGATGATTTGAATTTAGGAACACAGGCCATCAATGGACAGTTTACAATACTTTCCATTTTCATTATTGTTTCTGTCATCATGATAGTAGTAGATACGTGCGTCATTTAAGCCTCCCTTTTCAAGCTTTCACATAGAAATGATACACAAGTATTTTAATGCCTTTTTTTTTTTTTAGTCACAGGAGTATGGTATATCTCCTTCCCCTTTCAATTGACTGCTGCTTATTTTTCTTTTGGTTTGTTATTCCCCCCCCCCCTTTTTTTTTTTTAATTTTCTCTGAAGATTAATTGTCCTCTGGTTAAAAAGTGATATTGCCAAATATCATATCCTTCAGAAAGAGAATACTAAGAAGATAAATTCAACACTGCCTTCTGTTGAATTTCTGTTTGTTCCTCTTTCCTCAGAAAGACATGTACATATAATTAAGACATATATATCATGAAACCATTTTAGACTGTGCAGTAAGAAGTTACTATTGTAAAAGTAATTATTAATGTTCTGTAGTTTGAAAGACTCAAGTTCAAATACCTGTATGAATCAGGGATTGGCAACAACATGGAAAGACTTTATTGTATCACTAAACAGCTCTTTATTTGGCCAGTTATAGTATGACTGAAGGGTGTTCAGCAAAAACGTTACNCTCTGAAGGGCTAGGAATTGCACGTTGACTTAGAAATCCAGTTGTATGTCATACTAGTGACAGAAGTTGTGGAATAGAGCAATTTAGTTTATGATCAAATGTGTCTCGTGACCAGTATCACTAAGATTCTCTCTGAAAGAGAGACTAAGGTCTTTATGTAACTTTTAATTAGGCAATGTTGATACCGTTAGCTGTAATGTTGTTCTTAAGGAGAAACCAAAGAACCCAGGCAGGAAAATTGGTAATGTACACAAGTCTGTGTACATAGCTTGTTTGCGAGCAGCAGCAGATAGAGTAGATGATCTAGGAATAGGGGCAGGTAAGCCCATGTTTGCTGTCAGTTGCCTTACAGCTATTCCAGCCATAAGGAAAGAGAGAGTAATATTTACACATTATTACTTTGATTCACCAGTTCTAATGGCTTAGGGGACTTAGTTTAGGTTTTCTGAGCTCCAGCTTCTGGTAAATGTTAAATGCCTTGTTCCCATTGCACAGGCATTTTGCATTATAAAGACACAAAAATATAGGAAATGTTATAAATAGGGAAATAGTAAATAGAAAGATACTATATATCAAAACTAATGCCAACAGGAATAGGCAACTGAAATACATGATGTACTGAGCTCTCTATGTAAAAATCACCAAGGTTGCAACAGTTACAAGAAAAAATATTTCTAGTGTAACAGTTACTCTGTTTAGTGGTGGTGCAATTCATTTTGTTTATCTTTAAACTTTGAAATAGACCTATTTTCTACATCTTCAGCTGATTAAATAAAAACAAAAAGCACAAAGACTTATCAAATGTATTTACTGAGTGGCAGGTTGCAAATAGAAAGTGATCTGAGTGTGAACTTTGAAGCAGAGAGAGATATCATTAAATTTGGACTTGGTAAAGAAAAGTGGATTGTTTAGAGATAAATAAAAGCAATTAAACAAGGCAGGACATGATATCATAAAACTCAGCTGGATGGCCTGAAGGTTCAGGCAATGTTTTAAATCTCTGTGTGGTATTTCCCTCTTCATAGGTTAACAGAGACAGGTGTTCTTCTGAAAAAAGGGAAAGATTTCCAATGACCATTGGATTCTAGTCACTCATCATAGATTAACTGTACAGGACATGTGGGAATTCTGCAAAGACTGCAAAGACTGCCACGAGTAGCCTACTGTAAGATCTGAACATCGTCTGTAAAAATTGCTGCAGTTTATTTTATTTACTTGAACTTACGTCCTGTTTGCAGATTCCCGATTCTGCAGAACGCAGAGCCTGATGATGGGGATAAAAACATGTATTAAATCAGGAGTGATTACTACAGAGGAAGAAGTCAGACTTGTCAGCAACTGGAAGTTTATGCTGACGATATGTACTGGTAATGCTTCATTGTATAGTTTTCCAATTTTTGAGGATCCATGCTATAAAGTGATGTTGAGGGCATGGCATTTATGAGTGATGATGTTTAATTTTTTATAGTTCTCTCACAGTATTGAAAATGAAATGTGAGGTAACTCTAAATGGGGAAAGGAAGAGGAAGGGAAACTTCCAGCCTCCTCCATTGACTAACCGATCAAAGATGTGTCTTATGTCCCTTGTTTTTTTAGGCATTATGTTATTTTGATGCACAACATCAGTATATGAGAGATGTTCCTTCCCATAACAACTTATCTCTAAGGATTACCATATGGGTACTTTTTATTACCACTTAAGTATTAAATTAACCAGTAAAGTACAAGCCTAACAGACAAATCACATTAATGAGCACATACGCTAGCAAGATGTCAATGAAAGTTCAAGTAAATCACTTTGCTTATTCATAGCTCAAGAAACTTGGGGCATAATAAATCCTCTGCTGCAGCTCCTAGAATGCAAATATCAACTAGTACAATGGTATTTTACAGTAGGCTACAAACATTTGTTTCTGAGAAACAAGGGGCATGTGGGCTCAACTGGAGGCTCTTCAGGAAGGAAGCTGTCATTGGAAGCTGGACACTTCCCATCCCAATAAGCACCTTAGATGCTACTTTTTCCTCTTGTTATATACTCTTTAACTTGTATTTGAGCTACCTCATGCTAAACATGAGTTGAAATTCAGAATATGAACTGCAAAAACTCTTGTGTTAAAGTGCCTTGAAGCTGTGAATTTCTAGAAATTCAGGAAGTGCACTTTTCAGCTTTATGATTATCTTCCATCCAGATGGGTATGCTAGGAAGGCTGACACTTGTTTCTTAAGACTCATTATATTGGTAGAGGAAAGTGGGAATAAATTATATTAAGCAAAATACAATCAGAGACATCGCTGCAACATAACTATAATACCCCAGATAACAATGCCAATTAATTACTTCAAAACAACATTAACTTTTGTGAAAACTAAAAGCACTTGTCACCATAGCATGCTAATGTGAACCTCATGGACAACTCAGAAGGGAACATTAAAAAAGCCAAACTTACCTTGTTTCTCTTGTACTAAAGTGATGTCTTTTTCTCATTTTTTTTACCCTACTCTCTTCCCCTTTATGCCAGGTGCCAGCTCCATAAACATAAGTAAATACAAGTAATAATACTTACTTGAATTTCAGCACTCAAGTCTGATTTGCAGTGTGATCTTTTTTATTAAAGAAACAACAACACAAAAACCACAGAATAAAACAATGATAATTTCCAGGTATTTTCATTTTCTTTAATGAAAGAAAGGGAAAAAAAGAAATGGTTTCCAGATTAGAAATTCAAATCTAAACATGTAATAGTGATCTAGCAATATTACTGTCTCATCTTCATCTATGAAATTAGTATGATGAATATTATAAGAGACCAGGAATTTTCACAGAGGATTTAAGGACTAGACAGACAAGAAGAAGGAATAGGGAAAAAAGAGGATTTAACGACTAGGCAGAGAAGAAGAAGGAATAGAGAAAAATGCAGATCTATCCTTAACTGAAATACTTAAAACATTTTTACAGATAAGTGGCTTTTTGTTAGATAATCAGCCCCATGAAAAAAACTCAAAGTTCAAATAAAAATGTTTCAAAAACCAGAGAGGCCAACCCAAATATTGGTATGATATGTGTTTTCCCCATCCCGTGGTAGAGTAACTGGTGGTAGACAGGCCTATATTTAATGAAATGGTAGAAAAATATTTAAAATTGTCAACTATCCATATGCAGGTTTTGGTTCTAGTATAATGGTAATATATCATATTTACCAAAACAGCCTATACTAGTTTTGTCTTGCAACATGAAGCACTAGAGAAGAAAGAGAAACCAACCCCAAAACACAGTAGTCTCTCATTGTACTTAAGAAGTGTGTTGCAGAGCAATGCCAGTCTTTGTTCTTCATGTGCTGTATCCCAGGGTAGCCTTCTAGGATTTGACATTTTTCCTTTTCAAGACTATGTGGTTGTACACAGAGCAAGTGCTGCATTGCCTTTAACAAGATGCAATCCACAACTGTAACTAACACCAGGGTGAGTGGAGCTGTTGTCATGCCATAGGGATAGGATTCAACCTAGAGGGACATGGACAGGCTCGAGAAGTGGGCCCATGTGAACCTCATGTAGTTCAGCAAGTCCAGAGGCAATATTTAGACGATATAAGGAAGAAATTTTTTTACAATGGGGGTGGTGAAACACTGGAACGAGTCGCACAGAGAGGTGGTTGATGCACTATCTCTGGAAACATTCAAGGTCAAGCTGGACAGGGTTCAGAGCAACCTCAGCTAGTTGAAGATGTTCCTGCTCATTACCAGGGAGGTTGGACTAGGTGACCTT
This sequence comes from Nycticryphes semicollaris, assembly GCA_013400055.1. NCBI lineage: Eukaryota > Metazoa > Chordata > Aves > Charadriiformes > Rostratulidae > Nycticryphes > Nycticryphes semicollaris. Next base: position 484,946 of record VXBJ01001263.1, read on the forward strand.
TAAAGGTCCCTTCCAATCCAAACTATTCTATGAATCTCTTCATCAAGGTCACAGTACCATGCTTTTCTACCTCTCTGCCTCACCCTCAACTTTCTTGTGCCTACTCAGCTCTCTTATACTGGTTTCCTAATCTCAGCCTCCAGGTCTTTCAGCTGACATGCTACAGCGCCCTCTCCATCCCCTCTTATACTATCCCCTTTGCTCAGTAACAGAAGAACTGAAAGAAGGAAAAAAAAAAAGCGAGGAAATATTAAATGTTATTTCCCATGTGTCCTGGTTCAGGCAGTGATAGGGTTGATTTTCACAAGGAGCTGGGACAGGATACAGCCAGGTTGGCTGACCTAAACTAACAAAAGTGTGCCATGTGATGCCATGCCCAGAATATAGTTTGAGATCTGGGAGTGGGGGGGAAGGAAGGAAGAATAACTGCTCAGAGCAGGCTGGGTTTCAGGTTCCAATCAGTGAGCAGGTATACACTAATCATGCTTTGTATATTCCTCTATCATTATTTCAGTATTCGTGGTGGTGTTTTGATCTTTCTTTCGCTGTTCCATTAATTCCGTTAATCTGCCTTTAGCTCAACCCACGAGTTTTGCCTTTTTCTTCCAATTCTCCCCCTGGGGCCGGGGGTGGGGGTAGTAATCCAATGACTGCATTGCTCTTTGTTGCTGGCTGGGTCTAAACCACAACACTATGTAAGCCCAAAGATTTTGTTTGGTTGTTTTAGTGCATGCAGATTATACACCTCCTATTCAACCAACATAACTGTCCTTGACTCAGATGGAATACAACTGAACAAGGATGTAGACTAGATCACCTTCTTTCTTACAGAAATACTTCATATGAGGTCACAATCAACAGCATGTACATCCTTAAATACGCATATTTGAGTTGGTGAAAGAAAACCGTGACAGAAGGTATGTTCAAAATTAGTAGATAACACATTACTCTATTACAATTGCTGTTATTCCTCCATGCATAGTTCTACACCAATAAAATAGTATTACGTAGGTTAGTTAATGCGTGTTTGAAAAGTACTTTGATACTGTAGTGGTGAGTGCTACAGAGTGGGAAATGCATGAGAAAACAAATGCTCCATCTTCAAAGAGAAGTTGAGCAGTGAACACTAAATAAAGCCTGGAATCATTCAGAACAGCACTCTACCATACTTACGTAAGAAGAAGGGACCAAATTAAGATTGCAGAGACACAAAGAGAGAACTTCAATACACGATCTGTTATCTTTAATGTTATTTGCTTATGTTTTCCTCTAGGTATACACATACGCCAAATATTATCATTGTTAATTTAGTTTGCAACTGTGTTAAAATTCTAGTTAATAAAGCACAGTTTTCAAATTCAACAAGTTATTTTATTATTGTTAAGAAAAATGCTGGATGCTTTGTTACAAAGAAACACATCAGCAATAACAATGCTGAGAGTGGATAAGCTTTTTCATTTAGGTTAATAGTACAAGATAACTTAATTTCTTTGAAGCTGAACAGGTTATTTGGAGAGGTAGATTAAAAAGGTTTTAACCTCACTTCTTTGTGCCTGTTTACTAGAATATGGATCATCAGCTTAGTGCCTGAAAAGACTTTTGGGGAAATACAGATTTCCATTCTCTGGTATCTCTTCAGACAAAAGAGACAGAGTCTCATTACTTTAAGTAGTTATTATTTGTGGGCCTCTTAATTTCTGGAATGCCTGCAGGAAGAGAACAATACTATTATAGCACTCAATCTCACCATGATGTTCTGTGAGGCACTAATAAACATTGGTAAATACATTGCCTGCATTGTAAGCTCTACAGAAAGTAGTCTTTGTCATTTGTAGAACATCTTATTTCAAGGCTATTTGCTGGAATGAGACTTGTGCTTGGAGAGTGATACTGAGTAACATCTATGTGATTTGCAGTACCTTGAGGTTGTTACTTTCATTAATTGCTCTGGATGTTAATGGTCATTTAATCGTATGTTGTGCAATCCAGCAACCACTATTTTATAAAGGTTAATGAAGCCTTTCGGCAATTATGATCTTTACAAAATTCCCTGACCTTTGTATAATAGTTTGTTCCTCTAAAAATTGCTATTGATAGTATTTCACTGAGGGTGAAAAAAACAAACCACAACCCAGTCTTTATAACTGTTGAGAGAGAAGATAGAACAGATAGCAAAGCAAAGACTGAAGCAACATGCATCATTAAACTTTTCACACTATATAAGCAGAAAGAGCATTCACAAAAAATGCTTATGAAAATTGATCAGGAATACCTCCACATAATTGCCTAAACATAGCAGCTACAGCTAATGATATCTCTCACCTGAGAGGATAAGAGAGGATGAACTCTGGATGATCAGTTCAGAAAACAGCTCCCACAGACAGCTGCTGCACTGGCAAAGGCTCACCAGCTCCATCATGCAATCATTGCACAGCTGATCTATACGTGCACCCAGAGTATACCTGGGCTCCTGTAGAAAAAAATATTAGCAGTAAACCAGATGAAATCCTCTTTCATGACTCTGTATTCAGAGGAGACCTATTTGTAAAAATGACATTGCATTTATAACCTTTTTCGTATACAGAAATTGTGCTGATAGATCTTACTCTTACCATGCAAATCACTTTTTTTTTTTTTTTAATTGCTAAAATTCCCCAGTAAGCTACTATTTGCATTAAGCCCCCCAAGAATTAAAAATACAGTTTGAAATTTCATCAGGAATCTAAATTGGGATATGCATTTGCTTTAGGTATTTCTTAGTGCTATAAGTGGAGGCTAATACTATATTTTTTTTAACAGTTTGTGGCTCTCAGCATGGATCAGACAGGACATGGTCAATTTACTGACAATTTACTCATTATACAAGCCTTCTAAGTACAGAAGCTGTATACTGTTGGAGCTGCATGTCTCTAAGACTACTAGTTTCAATTGGAAGATTAGGTATCTGCTGGTTACACAGCCTTCCTGTCATAGTTGTTACTTTCATTTAAGCAGTCAATATTGTGCAGAAGACAGAGTGCCCAATCTGTAGGACCAGAGGTTTCTAAATAGGATTGTGCTTTGTTGATGGTAATTATATTTCTTACTAATAACACAGCAAGATTTTATGGCTATCATTACTTCTATTAAAGTGTCATTTTGAACATACTAAATACCTTTCAAAAATACGAATATATTCATTTCAAACAAAATGGAAGCCAAATAACATATCAATAGCTGATCAACAAGCTAATTTTTCTAGTCCTAAAAAGCTTGGGTTTTGCATTTCTATTTTATAATATGAGTATAAAATTTATTTATTACCTGAACTGCCTGAAATACAGATTCCCGAGTGTTCTTATGGGTGTTTATAGTTATTTTCACAAAATACACTACTAGCTAAAGTGGTGAATATCCTTTAGCTGCTTAACAGACACTGCTATAAATGGCTCTTCTTGAAAATGTACTCATTAGTGTATTGTCACTTTTGATACATGCCAGACTGAATCCTTTTCAGTTAAGGAGGTGTCTTTTTGTCATACTTACTTCTGTTTTCCAGAGGAAGCAGCTTTGTCAGTCTGCCAACAAAACAGTTTCCTGTAAAAGCACTTGAAAGACCACTTAATTCCAAACAGCCTTTGGAGCAGCTGAAGAGGGAGGAAGGCAGCCAGGCTGGACATAGGGCAAAAGGAAGACACCATATAACAGGAGTCCCACCTAGTATTTTTTTTTTTTTAATTTACAGCTGCAAACAAGGAAAAGGAGTTTAAAAACAGCCCAGCCAGAAATTACTTTTCATTAGACTGTACTGATTTGTCAACACCACAGTGTTTTATGAGTGTGTTAATTTTCACAAGGCTCTAGTCAAACACGGGCTCTTGAGAAACACTTTGTTCCCTCCGTTTTCCCTGCCAAGTGACTTGGGACAGCAAATGTTTCAAAATTGGTGATTCTGAGCCAGAAAGCAGTCAAATACACGAAACTCTCTGTGAAAGGGGAAGCGTGGGTCCATCACCCTGTGACTGTTGGCAGGACTGCACAGCTCCAGCTGCCCTGGGGAGCTGTAGGCCCAACAGCTTCATACCCTGGGAAAAAGTTAACTAAGTTTTTATGTCCTTGCCTCTGTTTGCAAGGCAGAGAAACAGAGTTTCTGACCTTTCTAAACAATCCTCAGCCAGCCAGGCATTGTGAGGATTTCAGATCCTAAAACCTTGGGCTCCCAGTGAGTTGCAGAGGTATTTCTGAGTGTGTGAGCTGCAAGAAACAAAATATTCTCACTCTATATGCTTTCTATCTAGATAAAAAAAATTAAATACTGTCACTATTTTATTTTTTTATTATTGCAAATTTTTCACATGATCCCTTTCCTATAAATGGTGAAACACAGTCACTGAAGCTGAAAATGTATAGTTTGACTGTGCAGCTTTTTTTGGTAAAATATTTTTTCTTCAGGAAAGAAATAACTTTAGGTTGAAGAGACCCTGTCTGACAGCTTATCTTGTTAACCAAACCTTTCTGAGCCCGTTTATAAATATGTATGGTTGAAAATCTTAAAGCCTTCCACCTTTAAGGGAATTATTTTTGCCTAGTGCACTAATCCTCTACCTCTGGAGAGCTAATCCAAATCTTGGCCTGGTCACACACACATAACTCTTTTTACCTGAGGAGCACAAGTTACGTGAGTGGCAGCTTGTCTTTAATGGAAGAACCTAAAGTATGGAAAAAACTGGTTTCAGCACTCTGCAGTTGCTAAGCCACTGCAGTAAAGATAAGCCAACATCTTCTACTGCTCCATCTTCTTTTCCTGACTTACTGAAAAGCACCCCTACTCATGCACTTTTAAAATAACTGTCTTGAAATATTTTTTGCTGTATTTTGTGGTTCTCCCTTACTCACAATAATGAACAGTCAGCTTCAGCAAGCAGGATGCAGTAACTTCACTTGCATTCTCACAATGCTGCGAAGCTACCAATGCTTGCTGAGCTCACCTTGCTTCAGTGACCAGTGCCTCTGAAAGAAGTGACAGTCCTCAGCTGAGGACCATTTGCCATTTATTCTAGCATTTATTTGGTATTCACTAGAAAAACATCTAAGTCTGAATAGGATTAAATAAATTTGCCACTCACAACTTTTCCTTAAAACAGTCATGAAAAACCAAAACGACTTTCAGAATGACTAGAAAATTGTAGCTTTTATAGCTTGCTACTCCCCAGAATTTTCTTCTAGTTGCCTTATGTGTTCTCTTACACTGATTTATTTTAGTCATTAAATATAACTGATATTTTCTTTGGAGCAGGGGATATTTTTCTTCTCTCTGAGAAGACAAGTGAGACAAGTTTGTGAAGAGAGTTAATATCTTTTATTAAAGAATCTGATAAAGTTTGGACAAAAAAAATGAGCTTTCAGGCATACAAGGTGGCAGCAGCAACACTTTTATTGTATGTGCAGAAAGTCTAAAACTTCAGTAGAGCCTCTGGAAAGTACTATAAAAATGGATTGGAATATGAACTGTGCTTAATTCAAATAACAGTTCTCATACGCAAACTGCCACTCAAGAATCTCCTTAGACTACGGATATTTTTAAGGCAAAGACACCTACTCTGCCCTAGTTAGTTACCACTTCACAGTAACTAGAAGTTTACTGCAAGACAGTATCTTACAGTGGTATTTAGTACAAAAAATTAACATATTTTATCTACTAACTGAGCAGAAGCATTCAGAGGCTTCACAATTTCATTTATGTAGGTGTGTGCATGTATATTGTAGTTTAGAAGGAGTGTACAAGGTACTTTGTGGTGCTCTGCTAGCTTTACTGTACATCAAAGTGCTAGTGATATACAGACTTGTGTCACAGTAAGCTAAGCAATCATAGCAAACAGTTAATTAGTTTTTAAATGGGATGAGAGAGTGCTATGTCTAAGTAACATGCATTTTTCTTACTGTTGTGTAGGACTTCAGCATTAGCATATTAAGATACAATATGTAAAAGGCCAGTGTTATCTCTTCTAACAGGAGCCAAAGTACTCTTAAATGAGCAAAAAAAAAACCAAAAAAACCCATAAAAATCCCAATGAACTGCAGCATGATGTACTCAAAAAATAGCTAAAGCAATAGTTGTGTTCAGCTTACTACCACTCCAATGATTGCTTCTGTGGAACAACAGAGGCTGTAATTGAGAAGGTAGCAGAAGGGAAGAGCTTGGGTGAACGAGTGAGGGGTCAAAAGAAATATTACATAGCTGTAAGCCAAATAGGAAGATTCAGATTGTCTATTTTTGCAGTTCAATGCTAAAAATGCCATTGCTACTTCTCACTAATGCTTTTATACTTGGAAATGTCAACATCAAAACCAGACTAATCAACTAACAGACAAATGTATGTCTTTTCTATCTGACTGTAATCTTTTTCTTTCACTGCTCTTCCTGTTTCAAAGCCCCGTGGATTTTGGTTTGTTTGATCCAGTCAGAGAGCAAGCAAATGGAAGCATCAAAGATCTTTGCTCGTCTGAGAAAGAAAAAGGAAGAAAAAGAAGAATGGCTGATTGACGATAGCCACTAAAGGAAAAAAAAAAAAGAAGACAGAAAATGTGCTAAAGATGTATATGATTTGAAGATTTTAAGGTCATCTTATTGTGGAAAAACTTAGGAGTTCACCACGTGCCACGTCTAACTCCAGTATCTCTAATAACCCATTGTTAGGAACTATGATATCATCATCATTATTGGACAAACAATAAACAACCGTTTGTAACAATCGCAGTGGATTTGTACTGACCTTTGCATGGAGAGTGTATTGTGCAAAGGACCGTATTAATTGCCAAGGAGCATTGGCTCACTGTTGCCATAGATGAAAAACAGAATGAGAGAGCTGTTGAAAAAAATAGTTTGAATAAAGATAAGTATACAAATAGTAAAAGAAAGCTAGAAAAATACCCAGACACAATTTTAAACTATTTTTTTTAAAGACAAAGTATTCTAGATAAACTGGAGGAGAAATACAAATTTATAAAACTGCACTTCAAAATTCCCTTATGCTGTGTTGCACTCGGTTTCAGCCACCTTCTTTTCCATGCCAGTCCCTGTCCCTTAGCAGAAACTGTACGGTGTTCTACATTCAGCTTGCTTCTACCTGAAAATAATTTCAAACTGAACACTATAACAGAAGACTATTTTTTTCCCCTCTTCCTCCACCTTACAGCTATTACAGTTGTTCCAGCCCATGTTAGCACAAACTGAGAAAGCTAAAAAAGTTTGAATTGACACAGAGCAGACCTGTCGGACTTTACAGTTATGTATTCTTCTCTGTTCAGGTAGAAGAGCTGTGGTACACCTCTACTATTTTTTATTAATACCTTTTTGCTATTCACCAGTTAATCCTAGGGAATACCAGGCAGCGTTTTCATCTTTGGGTTTTGCTTTTTCTGTCTACATAGGGCATAGGCTTGATTACATGAAACGTTGCAGATCAAGGACAAATTACTGATTGCTTCTTTGCCTTGAGATACAAGTAATAAAAGGAATGAAAAATTACAGACACAGATAATTCACAGAATAAATTTGCTACTTTTACAATTAGTACACATAGTTTCTTAGGAGACAGGTTTTCTAATGATATGTTACTGTCAAATATGCTTGGTTTATGAAACAGTCAACCTTTTACTTACATAGTTTGTAGTACAAGCTCTAAAGTGGCAGCAACCTCAAGAGTTAGTCATCCGCTTCCTTCCGTTTTTAAAGTTTTAATGAAATTGGTCTTATTGTTTATTAGAAGTTATCCAATGTAAGGTACCAGCATTAAAACCTTCAAAATGAGGTCCACGTGCGTACAAATTACAATTACACATCTGAAAAGTGATCCATCTTTCCACTGTGCTGAAAGAAGGAGCTCTAGTCCCTGTGTCTGCAAGCACTGATGTATTCGTCGCTCTTTCTGCTGGGCCTGCTGTTTTCAGTCACAAGCCTTTTTCCAGCACACTAGTCCTATTACCAATACTATACTCAAGTCTGGTTCCCAAAATCAGTTCAGTAAGAGATCTTCTGATGTGTATTTTCTGTAGTGAATTATTCTCCAAGACTGATCAGATTTCAGATCAATTCTCAGGGCATGACAAATGCTTTCTAGATTTTGAATATGGAGTAACTTGACCTTCAGAAGGTTGTTTTCGTCCATCACTAGCATCATCATTGCTTGTATGCAACCAGAGCCACATGTTTTGTTTTTCCTGGATGCCTAAATGTATATTATGTGTTGTCTGTTTTACAGAAAAAGATTAAAAACAGGAAAGCAATGGCCACGCTTAATAGATGAGGAAGCTAAAGTTCACCAAAATAAAAAGAAACACATTTACTAATGTTGGTAGGATGCCGATCACACCCAGATTGATCAATGGATTAAGTGAGATAACAACAGAAATATTTGTTGAAGATAACAGCTGAAATCAGGTTTCTGGAGTCCCAGTCTGTTAGTACAAATCCTCTTTCAACACTGATCACACTGGTTTGGCTTCTCCATTTGTATGACTTGGGAAAAGACTATCTCAACAAATGGGGCATCTGCCCAGGAGCTGTCAGAGTTATACAAAAGCAGTAATGTTTGGCTTGAAAAACAGCCATTGTAACAAGATCTGAATAGCTGCAGTATTACCATAGAATTTGAGAGCACAGTTAGAAAATACTTTGGATTTTTTCTTGATTTTTAGGCTAAAAAAAATTTTCTCACTCCAATCATGGTAAACAGAACAAAAACTTTAAGCTCATTTAGATCCTTCTCACTTCTGCTAAATAGCATGTAAGCAATAACAGTGTACAACTTTTGCTATGTTATAACCAACCCCAGGATCAGCAGGGAAAAAAGGAAAAAAAAGATCAGTCAACACCGAAACAATTCAATAATACTGAAAAGGTAAGTGCCACATACTTATTTTTGTTTTAGAAAGACACTATAGATGAAAATGATAACCATTTCAACTGCAATAATGCCAAGAACAGGAGTAACACCCAGAGAGATAAGTGTCTGCAGCAATCCCTCGCGATTATAGGCCAGCTGTTCTGTTCAGCACAGCTCCACAGAGGATTAAAACCATAGGCTGGAAGGTAGAAGCAAGAAATCAGACTTTAAATCTCAAAAGTGCATCGTTAACCAGTCACACCAGTTTGACTTTTGAAAGAGCCTTTGAAATATTACTCGGGAAATCTAAGTCTCCTACAGAACAGATGGGGGTGGTGGTTAATACCTTGTTTCAAAGTCATATGTGTGAGCCTTAGATTCGGGGGTCTGACATTTTAGTTTGTATTTGTTTATAAATAGGTAAGTTAATCACAAAAATAATGAGAGAAATTCAGACACAGATACAGTTCACACAGAAGAAATCCTGAGCAAAGAAATGCTTTCCTTAAAACTATGTAATTTGCTCACCAAAATAAACACTATCTACAGGAGTTAATATAGCTTTTTAGAATTGACATTTAATACAGTCAAAGTACCAGTTCTTAATCTGAAGAACACTATGTAACTTCATTCAAGATACTGTTCAGTTAGTGACATTTAGCAATTGGTTATGACCACTGAATACTTGAAACCTGTAAGGCAGAATTATAGACCAGAGCAGTCAGACAGAATTCATGTTTCCTAAACAACTAGAGGTAGCTACATCCTTCTGGACCTGTGTATTAGTGATTCTGGTACCAATTAACAGTGGTGGTTGGCACAGAATTTCCTTTGCTGAGCTAAATCTAGGGTGTTGGGTTGAATACCTTCCCCCAGCTTCCCACCACTTGCCTCAACACGTGCTTCCCCTGCAAGCCAACAGGGACATGGGGTTGGGAAAGAGGATAGGAAACCGTTTTAAAAGAAACCTGTTGGCAAGATGGGAAGAAGATGATCACAGGCAACATCCTCACTGTACAAACCTGCTTTCACGGGCTCTAACAGGAACAAGTAAAGTGACTTAAGAGTGTCACAATATACCTATTAATTTCAGTCTAAACAGCTGTGTTACGTCTAGAAATAACTCCAGCTTCTGAGACAGTAATATCATTCACTAGAATTTGTCTGATATGTGTTTGTACACTTCAAGAATCTTATTTAACTTCAGTTCTCACTGAACAGAAGGCATTTTAGCTAGACCATTTAACCAATATATTCATAATATACACTAGTTTTCTACAGAAAACAAATAGGTTTTTTTGTGACCGTAGACTACCTTTACTCTCATCCTCAAAGTCTCAGTCAGTCCCTCAGGAGAAAATTTGTATGGGATTATGGAGTTGCGTGAAGATTTCACCTTGGCTCCTGTCACAGAAGTGACAGCAGTAAATTCCCAGCCATAGGGCACTTTCCTACCACTACCATTATCAATGCTGATACAGTTCATACTGTGTTTCTGTCATAATGCAACTACTGTGCACATCAAGGAATTTCTTGGGTTTGGAAAGATTGGCAGAACACGTATCACTGAAATTCAAGCCATATTCTCTGTTATTTGAGAGTCAGAAGTTGACAATTTAAAATGGCTGAGTGAGTTTTACCTGCAGGGTTTTTTTCTCACTATGTGGACAGACATAAATATTCCAACCACAACAAATGTGCTAGGTTTGATTTTAGCTCTGTTTCCAAAATAATGAACAATGTTGTATAAATAAGTCCTCAAAATGTTGGAAGAGAGAAGACTATGAATAGCATGCCCCAAACACAAATCGGAGAGATTTCAAGATAGCACTCCCAGTTCTTGGTTCCCTTGTATTGAATCAGCAAAGGTAAAGCATGGTAAATAAACGGACTGAAAACAAAAAGCTCTTCCAGCCCCCTTTCAAGACGATATTGCCTGGCTGAATGTCTCTCACCATGCTAGATTTCTACCACAGACCAGTACTTTGTCATTTTGTCACCATTTGAAACATTGTCAGTTTAAAGTACATGATAGTCACAAAGAAAGTACCTGATGTGTCCAAATGATGAACCACCAACTCCTGCCAAAAACAATAGAGTGGCAACACTTATTTTCTGCTGGGTAAACCGCTTCATTGCCCTATTACAGAAGGGTTCTTTCGTAGCTGAAAAATGGCATGTTAGCAGCCCAGAAACATTTGCAATCTTGAAATCCTCCCTCCCCCGCTTTCTATGCCCTCCCTCACTCAACCAGGTTTAAAAATCTCATGGGAGCAGAAACTGCTCAAAGTTTTAATCTCTATATATTTTTTCCAGCATTCCTTCCGAGTCATTCATGACTGTTTAGCATGTACCTCACAGAATTGTCTAGTGCACCATCTGCAAAAATGGTACAGATTATAGAGACTGTGGAAACAAACAGGTGTTTGTCTCATCATCCCACTGAACATTTGAGAGATGTCTGGAACAGCAGCAGCCCATCATCTGTGGGAAAAAATACACCACATTGCAAATGGACTCAACCCTAGGGACACTTTAAAGAATGGGGAATGTTGTTTAAGCACGGGTAAAGAGCATAATTTTATGCCAGAGCATAACATCTTAAAACCATACGATTGGGTGAGATTGAAAAAGATTATAATAAAACAAATCAAAGAACAAAAATATTCAAATGTTCATTAGCATAAGTGCAAATTGAAGCGAAACACTTGAAATATTGGTAGCATCAAGGGATTTTACAGGGAGAAATACAGGATTTTGTTTCATCCGGGAGGCTTTTTTTTGTTTGGGTTTTTTGTTGGTTTGTTTGGTTTTTTTGTTTGTTTGTTTTTTTAATACTGAGTTATTCCAATTCCCTTTCTAAAGTGTAGGTGAAATGCTTTTGTTTGTTTACCATTCACTTATAAGTCATCCCACGCCAAACAACTAGAGATCTGTTACGTGTATTGCAAAATGTTATTTACACCAGATTCCTCTGCAGCCTGTCTCACCGCATGTGAATTCAGTGAATCCAGTCACTGAGAAGGTAGGATGCACTGATCCCATGCCAGGATCTCTACTAAAGCACAGGATGCCTGGTAAAAACAAGCTGCCTTCATAAATAGTTATTACTATATCATGTTGTTGCTCCTGGTACTTAATGTATGTGACCAATGTTAGAGATCTGCCTTCCTTGGGGACCATTGTCCTGAGCTCCCTTCTGTCCTAGATGATGCAAGATCAGATTTTTGGGAGAGTTATTTTCTAAGTGACCCTTTCCAGCTAGAACTGTTGAGCTTAAGAAATGGTTATTCTTTTCTTTCTGAATAAAATTGAGTGTAGGTAATTTAGGTCATCCACAAGAAAATCACTTCAGTAAAAATCTAATTTTTTGTTTTAAAAAACCTAACAATAACAAAAAAATCCCGCACAAACACAAAACCATACACAAATCTGTCCTATGAGACCTGTGATAATACTCCAGGCATATGTGCAACATATATACATAGAATTTGGTTGTAAAAAAGCTCCAAAGTGTTGCTGCTTAGCTCCTAAAAAGTATCTTCTGCTTTATTATTATTATTATTATTATTATTATTATTATTATTTTATACTTTTCTCATTTGGGAGGAGGAATAGAATCATAGAATTGTTAGATTTGGAAGGGACCTTAAAGATCACCGAGTTCAAACCCCCCCTGCTGTGGGCAGAGACACCTCCCACTAGACCAGGTTGTTCAAAACCTCATCCAGCCTGTCCTTGAACACTCCCAGAGATGAGGTTTCCACAACTTCTTTAAGCAACCTGTTCCAGTGTCTCACCAATATACTGCTAGTTTTTGAAAGGTGAACATAGCATTTCACCACTTCACAGATTAACAAGGAGACAGGTTACTCTTGCAGCCCAGAACTCATAGCTTCCCCTCAAGATCACAGTCTGCCACTTCATTTTACCAACCAGGAGGCTTTCTTCTTTCAAAGGTCTTTAGTATCAAATCTGCAGAGTTGTGCAAAAATACAAGAAGCCATTTTAAAAAGTTAGGGCAGCACAAAGAAGCTCAATAAATTGGGTCATGCTGAGTTCTTTTGCCATCATGTCTAGACTGGTTACAAACAGCACTGGTCTCATCTGTCAGGTTACAGTATGTCCTTAAAGAGAATAAAACTATGTGGGAGGTTCTTGACTGAATTCAGGTTTCAGGCCATCATCCCTGGATTACAGTAATTCCTCAGCAAAAAGGAGTAGTGCTAATGTCAGATACAGAGCTGTAATTACTCTGTAGGTGGGTTTTGTGGCCAGATAATTTTCTCTGCTAACTTTTGAGAAGTATTGCCACAATGGACGTTTGAACACTAAGAAGTAGTCCTTTATTTTGATGTCCCCACAAATCATAGTGATAAAGCATAGCCCTTTTTAATGGAAGGCTATTAAGTGTTTTCTACCTATCAGGATTATTTTATTTGATTTAGTAGGCCCAGAGCTGAAGCTGTTTGATAAAGACCTCAGTTTTATCATGCACTTTGGAATATGTTGCATCCAGCCAGCATACATAGTATTAGGTTGTAAGAAAATAAGAAAGCAAGCCATCAAGTAAAGCTAAGCTTTGATTTCAAGGTAATAATGGAGTCACCAATGAAACTGCCAAGAAAAATATTTTGTATTTGTGAAAAGAACTCTAATTCTAAGCAAGTATTTTGTTTTTTTGACAACCACTGCTATGTAGCAACAGCAGAATTTCTAATTTCCCATGCTTCAAAACAAAGAGGTTTGTTTTTGTTTTTTTTTTACTTCTGCTATTTTTTTTAAATTAACTTCTGAAAATAATTCTTTTAAAAAGTACTATATCAGGACACTTTTTTACTCAGTATTAGTATCATCATGGTTTTCACTGCAGTGAACAAGGTCTTCTCCAGTTTTGTAAGTCTTTCAACTTTAGCAATTAAGTGACATACATCAAAAACCACGTGGTTTAGTATGTACAACAGTGGTGAAAAAAACCAATATTTTCCTATTTCCAGTTCACTTAGCGGAAGACTCAAAAACCCACCAAAACAAAAATCCCAAAACAAAACAACTCAGAGTAAGGAAACAGAAAATTATTTCCCCCTTCAATCCCAGCTAAGAACCAGTTTAAACTGCTTTCTACATTAATTGGAGATGTTAAGCCATTTCAGAACACCAGGCATAAATATTTCCAGATGAAACAATAAAATGCCCAAGCTACAACAACAAAACCAAACCACAAAAAACCAAAAACCCACACCCATCCACCCTTAACAACTGACTGTACTATTATTTCAATCACTGGGTGCTTCTGAATAAGGTCATAAGATCCCAAATTATTATAGAACCAACCATCCTTGGTGCAGTCTCCAAAACACTTTCTGCAGTTCATTACCACCACAAGAGAATGCTTTAGGCATCTTTGAAGCTTATCCTTAGCGAACAAATAGTCTTCTCATTTTTCTACCCACTCATTTTAGGAAGCCTGCATGCTGTAAACACTTCTCTTCAGAACAGTCAGGTGAAGGGTTATTGACATAGTGCTATCACTTAGTTTTGTTTGTATAATCAGGGGATAAAATGCGTGAAAAGAAGTGGCTTGCAGAAGTCTGTCTGAGCAGAGCGTTCTTGTGAAACAGTTTCCTCATAGGAAAGATTGCTAAAATTAATACAATTACTTATTTGAGCATAGTCCAAATGTAGTTAAGGGCATGCACACAAATACTGAAGTTGCAAGTGCATTTCTGAATAATCCTTTTTTTTTTGCAATAGCATACTAATCAAAGAACTTAAAGCTCTTCCTAGGAAGCTACCTGCACAATGATATGCCACTGGTGGTGAAGCGTTAATGCAAAGCGTTGGAGGGAAGAGATGAAGTACAAAATCTGCACAATGGGCTTCTATCTCTTTAAAAGGTGGCTTCTGAAGCATAGAAGCAGCATAAAATATAAATTGGAGAAATGGAGAACTTCTCATGATGGGATATTTATAGTATTATGGTACTGTTACGTTTTTCTTAGGGGAAGCTTTTGCAAGATCTAAAGAATTTGGATACTTTATTGGCAAATTTGGCTATTAGATTAGCAGGTCTCCCATCCTGCCAATAAAACAGCTATGGAGATGAACCACCCATGCATTTCCCCACTCCCCACTTTGTGATTTTGGAAGATGTTCTAATCAGATCCTGAGAGACACAGTGTATAAGCCTTTTGAAGAAAGTTTTTTCAAGCTTACAAAAAACTTGAAAAATATCTAAATAAAAATATGATGCCTGTAACCTTCATAGCCTAGTATGTTTACACTTATTTCTAGAGTTTTGGGGGTTTGGATTTTTTGGGGGAATCTGTTTATCTCTTGTTTAGGTGGAGTTATTTTTTTTGTTAATCCCTCTACTCTTTTCTTTCTTTGTGTTGTAAAACATTGCTGATCCAGCTGTAACAAGTTTCATCTGGCAGAGCCTTTTATCATAGTCAAATAAGAGGTAATATCTATGAAGGAAAAGGCTCGTTTCTTACTGATGTCACTGGAAAATAGGAACAAAGTGGCTATGAATTTTTCAAAGGCAAGAAGTCAAAACTAGTAGTCAAGAGTGATGATTTGATTCATGTTTTGCATTGGTATTTGGGAGCATGAATTAATACCTTCAACGTTAATTCACGTTAAATTAAGCAACGATTTATGCTGTTCAGAATTCATTATTTTTCTTCTCCATAGCATGAACCAGTGTGAGTTTTTTTAATTAAATTTTAATGACAGTTATGAGTAATTTACTTTTCGCTCAAGCAGAATGCATAAACAGGGTTTTCCCTTTAAAAGTTTTCTGTATGTGTACATAGTGACGTAGGAGCAAGCATATGCATGATTTTCTAAAGTCTGAATGCCTTAGCAGACATTATCTTTACATTTTTCATTTTCAAAATCAAAAAGATATTTTGTAGTTTTTAACAATATCTGTATGCTTACGAAGACTTCTGTACAGAAGAACTATCTATGCAGAAGACAAATTTGAGAAATTGCTGATGAATTTTAGATGATTTTCCGATAACTGTAATTATTTTGCATTCAAATACAAATATTGCATCACTTGAAATGCCACCAGAACTGATTGCAACTGAGTAGCAAGAAATAAGAAATTCAGTTGCAGTGCCTTTCCGGTTTTTTTACATAAACATCATACATTTAGTAAACATTTTATTTATATATATATACATATAAAGTTATATACTTAGTATACATTTGCAGATAAAACACTTCTAGCCCAGCACTTTAAGTTTACATATTCATTTACAGCTGCTAAAGGTAAAGAATTCCCAGTCAAATATCTTAAAGAATAATACAAATAAAGACGTTAACCCTCTATTGCACTTAGTTTCACTTTCAATATCCAAAAGTTAGATCTGATAAATTGCACCAAAAAACAGTAAACTTGCCCTTTTTGTCTTCAGGCTGCTCCAGTGGTTTAATAATTTTTGAAAGATTAAACATTTTGGCGTAGTATCTTATTAGAATTTGTTTATAAATAGAGTATATCATGCTCTTCCCTGAAAAACTACAGGCCCCTTCACCAGATTTCCTTTTTGCTAGTGATAAACTATTCACATAACAGTAATCAAATTCCATTGCAGTTGACATCTTGATAGATTAAACAAGTTTACTTACTTCAGTCTGTAAGTATAAAGACCTTTCTTTACCTTTGAAAACCTCAATGTGGATTTTCTTTTGTTCGTGGATTTTTTAACTTTATTTCCAAAATGTTGACATCAAAGCAAGACTGAAGCACTGCAGAATCTGAGTATTAAGACATGCATTGATTATTAATTTTGCTGTCCCTTTTACATAGCAGATCAATACTGCAACAGAACTGGAAGGAAAACTCCCAGGCTGATAAATTTTAAGCAGCACTAAGGCAGCACAGGAGCATGTACAGTACTACAAATTTAAGGCCCACTTGAATTGACTGTATGCTTAGTGTTGCTTACCTACCTTTCTCACTTATCACCTTCACCTTAGTTTATCTACCGTACATCTGCTTTCCAAAACACTTGGTCTGGCTTACCAGAGAATTTATGCAAGTTACTGTTGGGAGCAGGAGGAGAAAAAGGAAAAGTGATGAGCATAGCAAAATTTAAGTTTCAAATTCTAATTCAAGTCATACTTGCCAGCAAGTCCATTAACATTTTCAAACCTGACAAGGTACTCCCGCTTTCACAGAACACTAGGATTGATTTAAAACTCTGCTGACTGAGCTAGTATTCACCACTCACTCACTCAAATCTGCTCTAGAGATACGACTGGCATGTTAGATTTAGTATCTTCAGATAACAAAAGAAAGCAAATTATTTTATTGTTGTTACAACCATGACATTTTTTATTACAGCCTTACATGCTTTGCTGAGGAGAAGACTTGACAGAGAAGGAGAATCATTGAACTCTTGCTTATGACTGAGTAGACTTAACTTTAAAGCATTAATATACCTCTAAATAGAAAACAAAAATCTAAACTGGAAGTGTCCTCGGTTTTTGTATTTGGAATGCCTTTGGAACCAGAATACCGCAGATACTAAAAAGCTATAAATATGAAGAGATTAAACAAATATCAGAAGTAACAAGGGACATTATTTTGGAGCCATTTGGGTTGGACAGTCACTGTTGGAGGGTCAGCACTGCACTATAAAATGTCATTGCCACCATTTTTTTAAACTGCAGGGCAAGTCCTTTCTTGCTATAAATCGTCACTAGGTGTTTACCAGCCATTAACTTAAAAGTGGCTATAATTTCTCAGCATGTAATTAGCGATGGTGACTAAACCTGATCAGGCATCATCCTGTCAGCTGTCTTGGATTACAGATGCAAGGCACCTCTCCCTCTCTCCCAGTCATGACAATTCATTAGTTCTGCTGTTTGAGAGCAGCTGTACCATTTGAGATGTAATTTATTCAGATTCCCTCAAAATTATTGCCGAAACGTGGCAAGATAAGTGATTTGATGAGGCTGCATCTTTACTGTCAGATAACATTATAGGTTGGATGTGTGGTCAGAAGTGATAGGAGAGTAAGTTTCATGTGAAGTATTGCCCTTTTTAAGGTAAAAGACTACCTTAGATCAGGCAAAGGACAAATTGCTTTAACGCATCAGTCATGTCTCATACTGTTATCCATAAAACATTCCTAAAAAAGATCCTGTGAAGATTATTGAAATTATACCTTTCTGTCTTAGCTTATTGATGGGTTTAAAAAAAAAAAAAATTGGTTTAGTCAAAGTTGTCCAAAGGATAAGAAAATACAAAATTTTTTGCTTGATTAGTAAGTAGGGCGAGACAAGTAAAATTCTAACTGACTTAAATGCCATGCCAAGACTGATGAATCGGGGATTTTACTGGTGCTCCAAGAAGTAACATCAACATGTATCTTCTGAACAGACCTGGAACAAATCTGCAATACTTAGAAAACTCAACACTAATTTGTGTTTGTTTTTTAACACCAATGACAACACTTTACCCTGTACCTGACAACGTAAAGACAACTCAGAGTGAAATAGCAGATTGCAGATTTCTAACCCGCTCATTTCCCCTGAATTTTCATTCCTTTATTTCATGTTAATAGTATACCAGTAGACTAGTCATACTGAGCTGGACCCAAAATGTGTTTTTTAACTCCAATAAGCTGCATGCCTTAGATCTGTTTAATCAGAATAATGTTTTTTCTATTTCTTTCATAGCAAATACATTCAGACTTGCTTCTGGCCCCCATGACTGACTGTAACTGAGGATGCTTGGTTGCTTATGTTGACAAGTTTTCTATGAATTTGACTTAGGCTTTCACTCAGCTTTAGCATTCAAATACATATACACACACATTGAGTACACTGATATTTTTCCAGCAGTGAAGTGTTATAAACACTGACAGCCTCTTCATGGTCTTAAATCCAATATCCTGTGGCCTCACTGACTTCTGGATTTTAATTTGCTGTCCCAGTGCACAGTAATTTCTGGTTATCTAAGTCATAGTCTTAAAGCATATCTCAAGATGAAATTTTGGCAGGTTGTCATGTTTGTTAAAAACAGGTGCTCTGACTTTTTTGCAGGTTTTTTTGTTGCAGGGTTTTTTTTTTTTCCTATCTACTCATTAAAATAAGGCACTTTGTATGCAATTGAATAACCTCTGACCACCAGAATATGTAGAACTTTTTATCCCCATTTTTATACTTACATGGACATTAATTTTAATCAGGGAAATCTAAGATGAAATACCAATAAAAGAGGAGTTGTTAGGCATGACATTTCATTTACGGATATAGCTGAGAAGATTAATGTCTGAGCCAGCAGCCTGTCCATTACTACCTTCAGTTACTGGGGAATGAAACATCATATATGACAACTCATTCCTCACGAGAAATTCTTACTGCCATTTCATTCTATCGCCCTCAATTATCTATACAATAGTATTAATTAAACCATAAACCCCACATAATTTTAAAGAAAAAATTCTGCCTGATAACTTTTCAGGGCACAGGTATATGTGTACAGTTGCATATTTCCTTTTGATTAATGTTTTTAAATGTATTTAATTTGCAACTTACATGAAGGAAGGTTAGCTCCTCAGGACTCTACTTATTGCAAAACTTCAAAGAAAATGAATGTACCTATAATCTGGATTCAACTAAAAGACTGAACTAAGTAATTCCCTTTGAGTACCTTAGGTGGCACGTGGTGGTTTTATGGTTTGTTCACAAGCAATCGGTCACATTTATTAATGGAGTTTTCCCTTCATAATATGGTACGCTACCTGTGGCTGGATACCCTGGATTTATTGACAGAAAAGGTGAACTGGTACTTATCACTAGTTCACCTGACCCAGCAAAAAGAACAGAAATAAGAAGCAAATGCTAACAGAATCAGAACAAAGTGAATATGCTTTTACAAATAAGGCATAGGTTTTATACATCACCTAGAAAGAGTATAGAACAACATAGTAATGGCTTTGACAGCCATCAATCTTGATTGAAATACCACCTTTCATTGCAACTCTCCTCTTTTGAAACTCATTCTGTAGATTGTCTAATGATGGGTGCAACTGGAGAGCCCACTTGTTCCAATTAAAAATAAGCTCAGCAATGACAACATTACTTCTCTCCGGGTAGCCACTGCAAACTCAGCACAATACTGTCTCCATAATGTAGTGATATAATACCATTCTACCCTGCCTCCAAACAGCTGCTCTATGTTTAATCAAAGTGGATATTAAAAGGTTTTTTTTTTTGTTTTAAAGTTCAGTATTAATGCAGTGCCATGTTATATGCTTTGAAATATGGAACAGGTTTTTTCAATAATCTAAGTATCACTGCACCCTGCACCACCAAGAGGAAATGTGTTAGCTGGAGACGTTTTGGGTTTTTTGTCCCAGTCATCAGAACATTGGCCTTAACCTGGGTACAATTGAGAAAACTCGTGCCAGACTTCTAAACATACAGCCTTCAATGAACACTGAGCCATTGTGGTTTGTCTGCAGTTTTGCACAGGAAGATTACCCAAGTGTCAGAGAAAGCTTTCATGATTCCACTGGGCAGTGAGGAGGCAGCACAGCAAACCTGGTAGATTGGGTAGAGAACAACTCTTGCTTCCCCAGCCCCACCATCTTCAGGCACCTAAAACTAAATATATTTGGGCAGAAGGGGGAGCGAAGACGAAGAATTAGAGGAAATGGAAGAAGGGAGAATACAGATAGAGTAAAAGTAGGTTTGTTTGCAGACATCAGTGTCAGAATGATTATTCTACAACTGAGTTAGGAACTGATCCTAAGAGTCTTGGGTCCCTTTTATTCTCAAAGCTCTCTATTAACACTGTTAAATTAACTTCTTGATATTAATATGAAATGAGAAAAAAGTTATATATAAAGGAATTAAGAAAAAATCTTTTTTATTTTAATGCCTGTTTGAACGGGATGATATCTATCCATTTTACCTCAGGTGATGATTTAACTGATTAAAAAAAATGCATTATCTACCTTACCTAGCACATAGAAATATGATTATGAATAGTATTTATTTTCACAAAAGATTCAAAGAAAAACAAAACCTAGGTAGGTTTGTTTGGGACAAAAATAAAATATGGACAGAGTAAAATTATGACATGACACCTGTGTGTATGAAAAAGAAAGATGAAAGATAGATTCTATTTTTCCCCATGAATGGAAACAGATTTATTCCAATAGTTATGATGCTGTATTATGTTAATAAAAAAGGAATAGGAAAAAGGAATATCTTGGATGTCCTAGATGATCCACAGAAATAGTAACTCTGTACTAACACAGGAACTGTTATCCCAGTAATCTGAGCTTTCCCCTGATTTCACACATGCATCACATGCACAGAAAGTCTGGCAGAAAATAAAACCAACTCAAACTATTAACTCAAATACACAATTTGCATAATTTACAAAACCTCAGAAATTCAGATGGGTGTTCTGAACTGGTGTCCAGGACTGCATCTCCTATTTCTGGATATTGCCCAAATGACAGTGATTAAATCCAGCTTGTTCAAAACATACATACTCATTTTCATTACACAGCAAGCAGTAAGAAGATTGTCCCTACATATATCAAATGTTATTTCTAGCAGTGTTTTGTCTATTTTACCTAAATACTCCACAAAACACTTTTCTACTATCTAGCATGCATTAATATCATGACAGCTTGCCTTTTTATGTTATTCAGAATGTGTAGCTTCACATAGGACTAGCTAGACTTCAGAAAGTGTTATTATAGAAAAGTCACTGGAGAACGAATTGTTTACAATGACAATGGGTTTCTTGAGCTTTCCTTTCTGAAGAGATTCATCGGCTGCTATCACCAGGTGTTTTAGTACACAGCTTTTTTCCCCACTCAAGCACATTCTTTCTTCAATGCCGAAATGTCAGACACTTGGCAGGCACTATACATTTGCCTCATTCCTTGTTGCCGGAATTGTCTTTGGTAACAAAAGAGAAACTCAAAGCCAATTTTTTCTGCTAGGAATATTTGTTATCTCTTTGGAATTCATGTTAAATGCTTTTGGGAAATTCAGGGTGAACTAACATACAGGTTGCTTCACCATAAAAATCTTGTCATTTATCTGCAGTGCCTATCACCCTAAACGGATAATGAGGTGTTTGTGGTAAAATGGTATGTATTTGTATAAAATTCAACACATTAAACATCTCCCTGGAGAATTAAATAGAGAAGGAAAATTATATTTCTAGAGAAAAGCTATTAACACAGGAAAATCATAGGACAATATTTTGAAGAATCTAACTTTTTAATACTGTTTATAAATTGATGCACTACTTGAATTCAGAGAGCAAGGAATCTCTGCTTCCTACCTCACATCTGCACACAAGAATGAGTCTTTTCAGATGTGGGGTGACCCTGCTAAGACTGTGCTGACAGCCTTCTGATCACAAACATCAGCATGCCCATCACTCAGTTTTCTACTATTCGATAAATGTGGCAAAAGCACACGATGCAGTGACTCTCCTTAATATTTAATTTTAGTATATAGGAAACATTCATTAATTTGAACTGGGCATAGTACAGATAGAGCAACACATTTACAAAAGTAAGTCAGGCTACCAACACTGCCTGCTATTAGCTCTCAAACCCTTTTTTTTTTTCCCCTCTTAAAGAAATACATGGATATTAAATGCAAAAACCCGGCTAAGTATGGTAAACCAAAATATTATTTTAAGTGATTCTTTGTGTTAAAGCTATCATTGAAAGTTTCTTCCTGTCCTTACATCACTGCAGCAGTGTTCCCAGCTTCTTGCTTCTCTAACCTAAATGCCAAACCTAAAGAGAGTCTCTAGATACACAAGCTCATGAATAAGCAGCAAAAGGGAGATCGCTATACAAGACATTGCAAGATGGCAGTTAACAAAATTCCTCTTCCTCTCCCCTTGCCCCAAATATTTTCTATCAGGGCAATTATCTATAGTTAAAGTATATGTTCATAGTATGATCACTCTAAAGATCATCACCATTCTGCCAAATGCTACACAAACATACAGCTGGGCTTCAAGGAAATGGTGAGGGGAGGAAGTAAGAAAAATCGATACATGGAAAAAGGGAAAAGATTCACTCTGGTTGCTCCACTATTAGTATCTTTTGCAGAGGAGGGCTGCTTATGTAGCAATTCCCCTAGGAAGTTCCAAGTCAAGGACTGTGTCAATATCCAAACCTTCTAACAGAACAACAGCCAGGATGATAGAAAGGGTGGCAAAACCAGGCCACTATGTTTAGCAACTTCTTTCTACAAAAGAGAGCATAGTTACAGCCTGGATAAACCATCAAAACCCCAGTCAGGCAACTGCTGTGTGCTTAATTCCAAGATGTTTCTGGTCCCTATATTTCAATGGCATAAATTTTAGCATTCATACTGCTGTGTAGTCAGTGCTTTTTTATAGAGGTATCACACACATCATTAGCCTAACAACAGGTGCTGAGCCCACTGTAATAGCTTAAGCGTAGTAGCAGATAATCTCAGCAATATTTGAAACTTGGTGCCTGTAAAAGTCCTTAGGAATTTGTACTTTTTATAAAGAAATATAATTAAAAAATAGAAATGAAACAGTGTGCCACTGATCCTCCTGCACAGTACACTATTACCTATGCCCATCCACTGTACAGTTAACTTGGTGCTTTGAGAAGTCACTATTCTACTATTTTTAAAGAAATCTGAATGTTTTAACTGGCAACTTATTCTTATTTGAAAATATTGCATCAAGACACTCTCACCAAAAACAAACCCATAACTTTTTAGAATTTACTTCTGTACCTGCTTCCCAGTTGCACGGGAAGAGATGTTCGCAACTGAGAGATTGTTTGCAACACACTGCAGACAATTACTATCTCCCCCAAGCCTGTAATTAGTCATGATTTACTTCTAATATTCCTTCAGGAAAAAGCTCACCTTCAATTTTTAACCCTGAGCCAACCTAAGGTGCTTTTATAGTTACTTAATTAGGAATATCACAATTTCTACAGCTTTTTTCATATACAAATTACAAAGAACTTCAAAATACAATCCCATTAAAAAACTGAAAGGAGAATTATTTTTCTTGCTAATCACACTATCAGCTCTCATAAGATGCAAGTGTCATTCGCATTTCTGCTGTAGACTTCATGAGTAATTGTAGGGAAACCATTTGTGCTTTTGGAGGTTTAATTCTTTATTCATTAAACCGAATAATAGCACTTTCTTTCTGTGACCTTTTATACACTTTCTGTGAAGTCTATTGTAAATTTTACTGGGCATGTGTTGTCTCTTATTATGTGTAAATTCAGTATCTATTAAAGTAAAACCTTGATTTCTGTTGGGACCTTGAACGACAACTAAAGAAGAAATAATAGCATACAGATATTTCAGCTGGAATAAATATGTAAGTTATTATTTTCTTTTAAAATACAACAATACAGCTGTGAAGTTTTAAGATGAATGACAGTATAAAACATATTTTAATTCTGTGCTTTGTAATGCTGCATTATCTTGTGAGCAGCCAACATTAAATGTGGAAATCTCTCCCCGAATACAATACTAATTCTAGCAACCAAAGTAGCATTAACTCATGCATCCTTTTTAAGCTCTAAATTTTATAGGCTGTGCAAGTTATCTTTGAGATATGATCTTGAAGAAAGTGATTTCTGATGCATGAATAGCACTAATCCTCTAAAACAAAGCCTGTAGACACATCACCTACTATTATATCAGGATTGATTTGCTAATGAAAAATTAGAAAGCTAAGAAGCCAGGCAGACACATCCTCTACTTAATCCAGAGACATTAAAAAAAAAAAAAGTGAATCAAAGGGAATATTAGAAATGAAAGTACATAATCCTGACTCTGCTTAGATACGTACAGCATTATTTCATAGAAAAAGATGATTTTCAAGGATAAGTTGTTAGAACTAATTTCCTGATGCTTTCCCTCCCCAAGCGTTTGGATGTGAACATTAAGTACTAATGTTTCCTGGGATCACTTGGAGTATTCTCTTAACAGACTGATTTTAACTATGGCACAATGATTAATATACATCAAGGAAAGAGGAAAATTGATGGTAAACGCTGGATTAACCTGTTGTCTTTAAGCACTTATTTTTACCGTATTCCAGACCTAGTGTTGTACAGAAGGATATTGGAAAGTTACACACCCACAATTTCAGCCTGGACCATTCTATGATTCTATGATCATGAACCCTGATGGAATAACTGATCTTTAGCATTGCCTTGTACTACTGGAAGAAAAAAAAATTATAGTCACAATAAAGGTGATGTGGTCCTAACTTCACCAGTAAACAGGACTGGAAAAATTACTGTTTCTGAAAGTAGTCCTTTCCTGGCCTATGCAATTAGGCTAAATAAGCAAAATTATTTCACTTCCCCTCCCCCCCATCTCATAAAACAGTCATAATTTCCTTTTTCTTAGTTGCTTTTGTTTTCACCTTTGTCTGGATCCATTTCTTTAGATATGAAAGGCTCTTCAGATGCATCCACAGTAGTCAGCAGCATCCCACTAATATAGTAAAAACCAGTTGCAGTAAATTGATTTGTATATTATCCATTTTTTTAATTGTTTAATGAAGGTGTTTATTTTCTGTGATTGCTTTTCTTAAAGATAAAACAATGAGATAAAGAACAAGGTGATGGATAGGTTGCAATGTTTGCTTTGACAGTAATGGCTTGTGGCACAGTCTCCAAGAGCAGAGTTTCAGATGCATGATTATTTAAAACTGAATTTAAAAGTTATTTATTCAAAAAGGTGAAGCCTCGCTGAAAGTGTTACCATTATTTTTGCCAGCTGGCAGAGTTTTGAGAACAGATAAAAGGGATTTCAAAACCATGAAGACGTCTTTAACTCCACATACCACACCCTGCTTGGCCCTCCTCTCCACTGCCTGAGAAAATAATTTTGTCTAATGAGTTTCTAGGAGGTAAAAGCAAAAAAGCTCACCAGGTAACTTGTGAATTGCTCGCTTATATTCTAACAAAGGGAATTCTCTTTTTACCAAAATCAAGAAGTATCCAACAAGTTATCTGGAGTAAGCAGCTCATTTTATTTCACTGTGGCAGCCATCTGAAATAAAAGATCAGAGTGGCACGACTAGATGTAGAAGAGATCTTACTCCAGAGTCATGAAAGAACTTTGACTTTTAGGTACAATCCCCTAGAAGTATTATGAAAAGTACAAAAAAAAAATTAGGGGTAAAAAGTGGAAACAGTATTTTGGCAGAAGGAAGTTGTTTTGAAAGTGTGCAAGAAAAGACTTAAGGCTGAGAATTGACAGCTAATTAGATATAAACTTGTAAATTGATATGACAGCAAAGAATGTTATTGTGATTTTACACCCTATTAATAAAGATTTCATTCTGTGGACAACACAGCTAATTAAATGTCTTCCACTGATGACTGGTGAGACCAGATTTACCACATTGTACAAACTTGATCCAACCCAGACAGATACAGACAAACTGGAAGGAGTTCTGTCACCAACTATATGTGAAGAAACATTTCAGTAACATTAATTAGGGGGTTGGATAAGACGACCTCCAGATATCTCTTCAGCCTCAATGATTCTGTTATTTTGTGATTCTGCAATTGTTCAGATGGTTCAAGAGACAAAAATAACAGACAGAAAATTTACAGTACAGGTGAGACAGTACAGTTCACACATTAGTGAAACTGTATTTCAAAATCCTCAAACAGACTAGAAAGACATATTATTTGTATGAGTGAATGCAATACAAATAGAAGATGTTGTATCAGAGTAGTCCTGTGCCAATCTGAGGCTTAAGGGAGGTTAGATTGACTGTCAACTGTCAAATTCCAAATTAAAGATCCGTTGTTCTTGTTGGAACATTTTGGCAAAAATTCAGGAAGTTTTCTTCAACTCAGCCTCAATTAGAAAATGGTCAACATTGTTTTGCTAGGACCAAGGGACAGGTAATACAAATTCTCTTCCTATATAATCTCAGTTCATAACTGACTCTATCACAGTGGTCTGATTACAATGCAAATCACTTTAAAACAGAAACCTCTATTTCAACAATTGACACGAGCACACACAATTTTCAGAGCAAGCTTAATAATTACTTTACCTTCTTTCTATATCCTGCCCTTGTCTCTACATCAAGTGAGGAAAGGAATTAATCTATTCAAGCAGCATTGCATGCACTAAAGGAAAAAACCAGCATTCCCATGCAGTATCCCAGTTTGTTCCTAGTTCACCCAGTGAGAAAATATCACAATTTTCTTGCATTATAAAGGAAAGACAGACAAAGCAGAAGATAACTTCATTATCTATTTGGGTATTTCACATGCTTATTAAATATTTATCCTTCAGGGGATATTGATGAAGGGGTTGTCTTGGCAATAGTCTGGAACACAAGGGGACTGGCTGCTCTTCAGTTCTCAGAGATTTCTTTCCAAATTTTGTATTTAATTTCAGCAATAATTTCTTCCCTGTAAAAATCACTATAAATAACAATATATAGTTTTAAAAAAATCACTTTAATAATATACTATTATACTTAAATACATATACACCTCTATGTATACACACAAATATATTTATGTACATATGTATATTTTAAAAAATGAGTCAACAGTCAAACAACAGTCCTCAACATCTTCTCATTGGCTTACAGATTTGAAGCAGAGCCCTGAGAAATGATAAAAGCCAATTGCAATTACAACTTCAAGTTTAATGTTTGCTGTTGGAAGATCCTTGGGAAAGTATAGGAAGTTTTCATGAATTCCCATGGAGGGCACACAGCCAATTTAGCTGGTTAACAAGTGAGTTTTCTGGACTGTGACAAGTGCCTGGTCTTCAGGCAACATGGGTAGCAACAGTGCTTACAAGTACATTCTTTGAAGAAGCCCTTGTTTAATGAATATTAAACTGTTTCAAACCAATCTGTTTAGATTTCACTGGACTAAGGAAATTTTTGTGATCCATTGTGAGACATTAAAAAATATCCATATGTAAAGCTAAAATTATACCAGATGACATTCTTATTTATACTGATAGCTGTAGTATCATGTCAATATTAAGAAACTAATTTCTCACTCTATTTCCCTCCTGCAATTTTTTGAGATTTAACTGATCATTCCTCAGCTGTAATTTTGAGCTCCACTGAACTGTTGTGGATGTTCATTTGAAAAAAAAAAAAANACACATGTGAACTGAAGTCTGTCTTCTGCAGCCAAACGGTGCAACTGATTTCGTTCTAACCTTACAAGCGGTCTTCAAATGGTGATTTACTTTCTTCGTTGGATAAAGAAAGATAGCAACACTAACCCTGCTTTTTTTTCCTGATACAAAAGCCACCACTGTGAATAGAAAGACAGAATCTGTGTATGTGTATATGAGAATGCCTGTATATATTTATATTTTATGTATACATCTGTGTGTATGCAAGATTTGTATTTTAGCTCTTCATCCTTCCTATTATTTTCTTGGGTAAATGGGATTAACAACTTCGAATTTGGGAGGAGAAATAAAATCTAGTCTTATCTGCTGTCGCTGCTTTGCAATCTTATACAGATGTTTATTTTTCTGTTCACTTTTCTTTAAATGCGGGCTAACACAACTTTATGTTTTTTTGAGATCCTTGAAAGTAAGTGACCACAAAAAAATCCAAGAAACACCATAAATCACCACTGATTATTGTTTTACATATCTCAAACTGTAAAAGGAATTTAGTTATTTGTGAGCAGGATACTGTTAGAATCAACTCACACCAAATTACTCATTAAAGAAAAAAAACTAGAAATGGATAAGGCTACAGTTATAGAAGAAAGAAAATTGGTCTGTAGTGGCAATTAAACTGGTTTTGGACTAAAATCCAAATTTTTATATACCCATATTAACATTATATGGCTTTAGTATAACACCAGTTGAATGAATTAAATGAATAAATTATTCAGTTCTGAGGCCCTTTTCATTACAGAAGATCAAGAGAAGTTCTATAAAAGAATGAAACAGCTGCAGGAAGGAAGGGAAATCTACATATCCCTGCTTATGATATACTATAGAGATTTAGCTACTGTGAAGCTATCCAAAGCTCCAGTCTATTCTTTGTTCTATGCAAGAAGACTTCCGAGTACTAATGTACTGAATTTATCTACCACTGGTTAAAACAACTGCTGTTGATTTTTAGCCCAAGAAAAACACTGAATTAAACAAAAGCAGTGTTATAGTGTAGAATATAATAGATTAATAGTAATAGAACTAAAGGTTTGCAGAAGTTTGAGGAATATTTAACTAAAATATAGAAAAGATTATGTTGAAGCAGCACATACATTAATTCCTCTGTGGAACTGTAATAATTTCCAATGTGTAGTTTTTCTCCTCCCAAATCTCCCCCTCTCCCCCAAGAAAGTTATATGTCATTTTTCAAGGTAGGTATTCCTTAAAACACAATTAAAATGCCTATATTGTTTATTGTGTAAATTGACTCTGGAATGCTAGCAACATTTTAAACATACATGACACATTACACTTGCTCTCAGCAGAGGGTCTGTTACCTTTTACATTCCTTCAATATTATAATTTAATTACTGTGGAAATTTTACATATGCAAGCTGCATTTATTAATAAATATAAACCAAAATGTATAATGTAAATGCTTGATGTGCTGCATTATCTCAGCTTTTCTGTAGAGGTCCTGATAAAAATAACCTCAGGTTTACATATTATAGCTCTCTGTAGGACACACCAACATGCATATATGTATGTTAATCTTTAAATAAATTTTGTTAAAGAAATATAGTCTCTCTTTGACACCAGACCATGCACACCCATATTGTGAAGCTTTCAAATTGCAAAGATTTCATCCATTTTCTTACAGTGAAAAGGCTAGAGATTTTTCAGAAGGAAGATACTCACTATTAAAATATCACGATTTACAAAATAAGTTATTCTTTAAGTAAAACTATTACTATACCTCCTAGAGGTAACCTACGTTGTTGCATACCCTCCACCACCAGCCATACACTTGCTTGAAAACTACATACATTTAAACCTCACTAACCTCTAGGTAGGATACACAGCAGCTAAGTCATAGTACGACACAGCAGTTGGCACGCATACCACAGCATAGCAATATATCTAAGTTCATGTATACGCGCCACAATGATGATGCATGCATGCAAGCTTAGAGATTCTATATGCATTCCTGCCAGTAGCTTGTAGAAAGAGTTCCATACTCCTAAAGACACCAGATCCACCGTCCTGAAAATTGAAGCCTTAGATGCCCAGCATAAACATTCCTATTATTATTTTTTTTAAAACAATATTTTCAAGTAATCATAGCATCTATCTAAACAGTCTGCATCCAGGATTAAGCTAGCTAACTGTATCTGTCAAAGATATTTATGTGTCAACTAGTAATACCTAGTCATTATAGTACCTAGGCATTATAGAGAAATGATTACTGGAAAGAATCTAAATCACTGTTAGAGCAATCTCAAAGCACAATGTTGTAATTACAATTTGAATTTCAAATACTGAATACAGGGAGCACTATGTCTCTTTGGGACAGCTTTTGCCAGTCTCATTGCCTTCCATTTTTGTTGGTTTTTTTATTAGAACAACAGTGTTTTCTTTTCTTTTTTTATAACACATCCACACATTGCAAATGCATTTCCAAGGGCATAGTATACAATGCTATGAATATATTTACATTTATTCTAAATATTTAAAGAGGAAAGCCCTGCATATAATCACATAAGAGTTATTTCTAAGCTGGAATATTTTTGCATTTTATCCATGCATTCCGCTGAAGCTGAAAATCAGTGGAGAAATAAATCACCAGCACTTTTTGACTACATCTTCAGGCTCTGTCAGTTTGCTTGAAACATATCATCTGATCTCTAGTGATAAGAAATAATACACCTGGTCTAACAAAATACATCTTAATCCTCCTGTCAGAGACTGAGGTATCATAGTGGTCCCAGGGAGAAGGGACCAGTCTCCACAAGCAGCAGCAACCACCTCTGGAGGAAGCACTGACAGCCCCTATCAGCAGCATCCACCTCAAGACTCGCTTCCTCCTAGTTTCCTTCCAGCAGCAGGAGCAGCAGGCCCAGCTCTTCTTGCCTTCCCCACATGTTCCTCTTCCCCTTCCCTCCATTTGGCACAGCAAAGCTTAATTTTGGCTCCACTTTTTCAAGAAGCCCCATATATAAATTTTGTTCTTCACATACCAAAGATACTCAACTGTGCATCATTGCTTTCATACATCAATACAAATGTTAAAAGCACCAATTGTTGTCATATTCTGGAAATATTTTCACTTCTGTGTTGTATAAATTAAATGCCATTGACTCAAATGACATATTAACAACTGGCATTAATTGTAGCACAAATAATAAGGGTTTGATGAAATGCAGAGAAATACCTTCTTCCTACCCTGTTCTCCAGGCTGCAGTTTTTAATCTAGTGAAGGTAAAATTGATCTTCTCTCTCTGGATGTGTAAGAAGACCTGTGGCAGCATTCTTTACACGGGTGCAGACGGGCAGAAAGGGTTTGGACGTTTCCCTGTTCTACCATTGGCCCTTGGTTTTGGTGGGTTACTTAAATTAGTTAAACGTATCAAGGCTCTTAACAGAGATGATTTCCAGCTCCAAGTCAAATGGAAGTCTGGAGTTGCCTCCTCTCAAATTATTTTTGTTTTAAATAAGCATTGTGGCTATAACTAGTTGACACCCAGTTATAAAAAAGAATGCTTCTGTAAAGTGTTTTTTCAGAACACTATAAATAATCTGGTATTTCCTAACGGTTACATGGAAGTATCAAGTACAATGGCTCCTGTGATGATCAAGTATTTCCTCTGGAATATCACCTTTGAACAGAAATATTTATCTAGGAGAAGTGAGTGGTCATCTTCCTGACAGGTTTATTATTCAAATTTCAATTTTCTCATAGCAAAATACCAGCCTTCCTAATTACCCACCACCAAGCAATTCAATTTTTCCAGTTTAAAACACAGATGTTACCGAGAACAGTTGGGAGACTTCTAGACGTGCTTTGTTCTGCCAGTTTTCCCAAGTTTTTCACCTGATTTTAAAGGCTTTCTGTTCTTGTCATTGTGTGGTGCTGGGTTTGTTGTTGTTTGGTTGGTTTTGTGGTGAGGTATTTTGTTTGTTTTTATATACTGTGTATTGACCGTCCTCTGACTGGCTGTATTTACATTTCTTTCTCTCACCTCTTCAAAGAGATTCAAGAAAATCTCTTTTTTTTTCTACCCATGAATGAACAGACATTCTTTATTTCTGATATGTATGATTTCTCATTAATTGAGCTCAGGAGTTGCTTCATGATGCAATGCTCCCACCGACTTTTGCCTTACCATGCCAGTATAGTTAATTCTGAAGGACATGCTAGCGGTCTCCAGAAATCATTAGAATCAACTTCAGTATCTTTTCATTGTAACTTCATAGTAACTGACAATACTGCTAATGCTTCTTATTATTCCATGTATCCTTTTCAAATCAAGGTCCACAGGCAAACGTGGTGAAGGAAACACAGTGATTTAGTTTTCACTAACATCCAGTGCAGTGCCCTCATTCCTGCACAGTTGGTAACCCAGCCAGAGCTTCAACAGCGAGTCAGTAACTATGTAATGCAAGATTTGACATCTATACATCTGTTTGATCTAAGTGTTCTGTAGTCAAACCGTACCTGCAGCATGCCTAAGAGATTTGCTACAGACTGATCATGTTTTGCATTGTCAAAATGTGTGAAGCTAAGCCAGAGCATCCAACACACAGTGCAGCATGTGTGGGCTTGACTTCAGATTTATTTGATGTTACTTACATACCAAGGTTTCTTTCTGGTATTCCTATATACACATGCAATATACACTATTGCAGATATACAAGGTATCAGATTATAGTTTATTTCAAAGGATTTTGGACCAGAAAACATACATGGATACGACAGGCAAGGGTGGTCTAATTTGGAGATGTAGGCGTTATAAGATAAGGGACCAAACGCTGCATAGCTCAGATACTAATGGTGTAACCCACTGAAGGCCCAGACACTCTTAAATCCACACTTAGAGGAGGTAATGACTTATTAATACAAACCAAAACTTTAATCAGGAAGTATTTTGTTTTCGTTAACTAATCAATACTTGAAGCAGTTAGTCACTTATAGCCAGCATCCTCCAGAACTGCTTTATTTCTAATAAAAAGTATTTTATGGAACAATGGAAAACACTACACCATCCAGCATTTATGGATTTATCTACAAAAACCTTGCTATACAATAAGATTATAATTGTAGAAAAATCTAGCTACTGGAGATAGACTTTTTGTCTGACTTACAAGGAAGTTGCAAATTTCCAAAAATCTTGTCCTAATATTTAAATTGTTAAAGATGCAAGCAGTAAAGTCACAATAGGAATTTTGTAGCAAAAGCTAAGGATATGAGTAATGAACATCTTGACAGATACAGAACATTAGGAAAAAGAGAAAAGCCCACACAGCTTCTGAGGTTGGCTTGTCTCTTCCCTTCATTAACAAGGGTGAAAAATATGCTACCTAATTGGAAAATTCTGTGATACATGACATTCTCACTGCACGTATTGGAGTGAGTGAGAGCAAGATAGTCTAGGCTCATCAGATGGAGAATTGATAAGGCTGCACGTGTAACTAATTAACACACATTGACCACAAATAAAGCATGGCATAAAACCTGTATTATTTTGATTTTAGCTGTACTAACAGTAGTCACTTCACATGGATTTGGAAAGACAATTGAGAAGCGTATGTCAGATAGAAATATCACCTTTGAAATTAAAGCAGTAATAAATTTTGATATTTGTCATTGTCCTATGAATAAGTACAAAAGATGGATCAGTGTTATAAGTCTACCAAGCTACCAGTTGAGCACAATTGTTTTTTCTGATTTTATTTATTTTACAAAAAGCCTATTTGATACATAACATACCCTATTATAACTGTACAGTTCCAGAACAACCTAGCCCAGAAAATCTTAGACAGTACGTTCAACCATACCTTGAAGTATGTTTTCCTCACATGGAATGATATTTCTCGATTCCAGTGTCTATCCTATTTGCACAGAAATACCAATTTTTCCAGCGATACAGTGAAGATAGAATACATGCAAAGTCTTGAGAACCTAGTGTAGATCAAGAAACTGTATCAAGGAAAAGTGTATCCTAGAAAAATATGTTTTTACATTTGCTTATTAAAAACATAAATCACTTAATTATTTAGTGTCTATTATATTTATGGCACTTGAAGTTAATGTTCCAAAAAATAAATCTGTACTTTTTCCTGAAAGTGATTACAATTCTTCTCACAACAAATATCAGGAACAATACATTTAAAAACATCAGAAAGCTAGTGAAGTTCTTCTTTAAACATCCAGTATAAGATATTTGGGCTTTGATATAAACGGATATGGATCTCCCCCCAGCTCCCAGAAGCTGTACAAGGAGTCTGATCAAGGAAGTTTCAGTCACTTAGAGAGTCATGAAATCTCCAACGGAAATGTTTATTAATCCTCAAGAAGATACATGGCTGTCCACATGCATGCAATTCCATCCTGCAATCTAGCCATTATGACCTTAACTCATGCATTTCTGGTTCTCACTTTTCCTGTTATTTTCTCTCTTTCCATCAATATCCTATTAACATACAACGATTTTCCTTAAAGATTGTTTCAGTTGAAACGTTTGTTTCCTTGACTTCAAAGATAATATTTCTTAATTGTTTATTATTTAGTAGGCATTTTTCTTCAAGTAGTTTTTCCTAATATTCCAGTTTAATGTGTTACGATGTTCAGCATGTTTTCATCCATTTATTACTGAATGTGCATAATTTCCACAGTACTAAATCATTCAGGAAGGAGGAGGGAAAAGCTCCAAACCAATCATATCCTTAAACAAAGCCCTCTTAAAGCCCTTCTGAAGTAGTCCGAATTTTTCCATTGCAGGCAATAAACATTACTGGTGATTAAAGAATGTCGATAAAGCATGACAAACTAAAAATAAAATGGGAAATTGTACCTTACAACTTAAAGGCAGTCAACTTTAATGCTTCAAGCTTCAAATAATTTGTTTGTGCTTCCTGAATGCTACAGCCCTTGGTCTTCCACATGCCACAATGCCTATTTTAAACCGTTTGGTTTATCATTCCTGCATCTAAATCTCTGACTTCATTCCCAGCAATCAGACACCAAACTGCAATCTCCTACCCCTCCAAAATCTTTCAAGGGTTGACAGAGTTTAATTATTACTTGAATAGTTTACTACTGGGGACTGCAGGAATTGTGGACCTGTCAGTCACATTACCAAACACAGTCCCCCAACTGTTTGTTGCAGAAGGTTGAGCAATAAGCATTGACACCTTCGTCTTGATACTAAGTCTGCATAACAACCAGGTCAGTCATTGATTAACATGTTTCCAAGAGTAGCAAAATAACTGTGATCATCACCTTGGTCAGGGGGCTGAGAAACCAGGGTTGTTTGCACTTGCTTCTACTACCATGAGCTTGGGATGCATATGTGGGCTATGCTTTACCACTAAGAAGGTAACCTTTTTTAGAAGTCAATTCTTCAGTTCTTTCCATGCTCTGCCAGAATCTTCATTTAGCAAGTCTAGCCATATCCTATACAGTCTTATAACAGGAATGATTCAGTGCCAACTCATTACCCTTGGGACAGCAAAAAGCCAATTTGGTCATATTTGAAGAGCCTTGATCTGTATCAGTATCATTCATTCAGATTAGTATAATATATTCACCACTCAAGAATATGTGATTTCCATGAGCTGACAATCAAAAAGAACCCAGGGAGTCAGTGCATATTCAATAGCTGGCCTTCCTTGTCTTGTGTGCCACACAAAAATCAATCCTACCCAGACTATTTGAGGACATGTGTCAGTGCTTGTGAGTAGATGGACAGGGGAGCACGAGCGTGTAGACTCAACTTGCTTAGA
Source organism: Nycticryphes semicollaris (assembly GCA_013400055.1). NCBI lineage: Eukaryota > Metazoa > Chordata > Aves > Charadriiformes > Rostratulidae > Nycticryphes > Nycticryphes semicollaris. The sequence continues at coordinate 520,789 of VXBJ01001263.1, forward strand.
TAGTTTAATGAAAAATATCTTCCATGCATTCTGTAGGAGAATTTTGTAGTGTTAATTGTCGCCTATGGAATGGGTCACTAGAGAACAAGACGCTACTCTTGCCTTTCACAAACCCTACCATTTTACAACTTTTCCCGTATTTTTTTTTTTCCCTATTTCATTACTGTCAACAGGGTAGATGCTGGTGAGCATGAATTTATTTATACATACACTAAATGGCAATAAATACAGACCGCGGGTCTTTAAATGTATTCAAGGTCTCCAAGACCTGGTATAATGCAATTCATATCCCTTAACCTTAATAGCCAACATTTCAGAAACAAAATATCAAGTCCAGACATAGAGGTTGTTATCCAAATACACCAAACACTTTGTAGCCCTCATTATCCTCAGGACTTCCTGATTGCACATACCTGCATAGGTGATGTACTTTTTCCTTCTAATATACCTGTTTTTAATTGCTTTTAGCTAAAACCCTGCATAAGGAGACCACCTCAGGAACTGCAGCCATTAGCTACCCAACCCTTCATTACAAGGAAAGTCAAAGTCAACACTTGTTTTCTATAGAAATTTTAGTAATGTTTCTAAACATGCCTGCAGATTTCACCAGTTTCGCGGCATTTCTGGACAGGACTGTATTGTCATAGTAGTGACAGTTTGGGGAATAAGCCTGTGTCCAATTTTAAGTTTCATCTGGTTCTGTAAACACTAGTTGTAAATATGGATGTCATTATGTTTTACATCATAGCATAACAGGCAGCTAAAGCATCCAAAAAAAAGCTACATCTCAAGAATACAACAGCAAAACTGAATGACCATCAACACAGGTCCTTGCAAGTGGACTTTTTCCATGTGGGATCTCTGTACAAACTTTGTTATTACAGTAGAACATTTGAGCACACTGATGCAAGTCCAATGGCTGCGTAAGACACTGGTTCTTATCTCCCTCGAGGGAAACCCAGTCTGGTTAGAAAGGAATTTTCGTCAAGTCACAGGGCACTGTTTTGCCCTGTGAAGTGCAAACAGCCTTCAGCAGAAAGAAGCAAGTATTTACAGGCTCTTCTCTCAATCAGCTAGTATAAAATCTCAGGCCTGATTAAAGAAGGTAGAAGCTAATACACAAGGATCGTCTCTAGAAGACTAACATGCTTTCCAAATCTGTACTTTAGTGTTTATCTCTATGTGTGCATTTCCCCAGAATCCTATTACCACTCGTCTTTCTGAGTGCTCCTTTACCCCCAAATGACAGCTGAGCAATCAGATGTACCTGTGAAGACTGAAATATTAATTCCCTTGTAGATGGCTGTAAAGCAAAACCTCACCACAAGAAGAATTTCTGCTCTCCTAACACTTCTTAGAGCAGCCAGAGCTAACAACAAGTATCCAGCACTATTTGGACACTCAGTGTTTCGATTGTTTCAAACAATTTCCAGGTAGCATCTGGAAGTATTAACAGCAGCTTAGTTTCCAAGCAAAAAGCCACACACTATGTGACACCACAGCCTGCACGTTTAAATTTCTCTCTGCGAGCTCTAACCGTCCCCCTTAAGAAAAACAGCATGTGCCCCACTCATTCAGAAATGGAGGAATTGCAGCCTCCTGACATTTTATACTCAAACAGCTCTCTGAAGAGAGAGCTCCTATACTTTCCTGCTGAATCAGATTCATTTAAGTGGGTGGTGAATTGAACCTGCAAATGCTAGGCTTAAAAATGCTTCAGGAGAGAAAACACTGTAATAAGATATCAGATCTTTTGATTTTCCCCATACATACACAAATTATTTTGAACTACTAAGCCATTATAACCTTCTATATTAATGCATTACCTAACCACACTTTGTTTGAATTCACTACGAGATTCCAGCTCATTCATATTTCACTCAAGAAAGCAAGCAATGTTACAGCACTTGACGAATTGTTACCAACTAACTGTACCAAGTAAGTGTGCTGAATTCCAAGCAGAGATTTAAAGTCTAAGCACTTTGGTAGAGACAAGACATGCTTGTCTTGGTTAGCGCTTAAGAAAATTACAGCATATAAGGTCATCCCATTGCTCTGTACTTAAAAACAGAAACACTGACCTCACAGGTGGGGCTTCTGATCCCCATGAGCAGAACAGGAATGATCACAGCAACAAGACCCATCAACAGTCCAGCAATCCTCAGCAGAGGTAGGGTTTCAAGTCAGACCCAAAGTCAGTTCAGGAAATCCAAACAATAAGTCAGGAACAGATGCACCTGAAACAGGTCAATCCAAGATAGAGCCTTCAGACTGGAGCTTAAATGAGGTTCCTAGGCTGATGGGGTGGAAGTGTGGGCAGAGGGTCAGGTGAAGGTGGTGAGAGCAATTGCAGCCTAGCACTGCCCTGAGGGCTGCCCACCAATCACCTCTCATTTTGTCTATGCCCTTTTGAAACTGTTGATTCTTTCCCTGTTAAGCACTGGGTTTTGGCAGGCATCAGACACTGTACAAGGCTAGACAGGTTACTGGTCTTGCCGTGTGTGGCTCTTCTCAAGTTAAGTGGTTTTCTTTTTATAACTCTGTACATTGTTTGCATTTGCTCTGTTTCAATTCAGGTAGAGAAGGAAATGTGCAAGTATAAATTGGGGTCATACTCCACTTGCACCCTATGCATAGCTGCTTCTTAACTTGCCACTAGCATGTAATCTCAGCCTCCAGGGCAATCACCTACAAAAATAATGCACAGGTGGGACTTTTGCCCCACATTTGCAATACAGTTTTCGCATTAATGCCTTTGAAAGCAAAACCTGACCAAAAATACTAGAGTAAATGTCTTTCAATTCAGAATCCAGAGTGATATCTGAATTTCACAGCCACTCTCTAGAAAATAGTTCCCTTATCTGGGCAAACTATGTCCAAAAACAGCTTGAAAACTCACTTTTTGAAGCTCAGTTGCAACTCTCTTGTAGCATCCACTGCAAGGAAGTGTAGTAAGATGTTCAGCTGTAGAAGCTAGAGGGATAAATTATAATAATATTGCATGCAATGAAACCAATAACTTTGATATTTTGACTGGCACAAAAGGTCATATTTCTGCCACACATCTCGGATTTATTATTAAATAAAGGTTTTCATATACACATGTACATTTCCCTACCGAAAAACAAAAATTACCATAGAAAAAATTAAGCCATTATGTCCCTTCTGCTCTACTTCAAATGAGACCAAACAAGAAAACAATAAATTTATTCATTTTCCTTAAAAAAATAAAAGCAATAGCAACATTATGCTTCATCAAAAGAAAATAAGCTTTTTACAAGGGTTCCTTTTCAATGTTAATTTTATAAGCCTCATTTTAAGACAGTGTTTCAGAAGAGAGAAAATGTATCGTTTCTTTTTGTTGTTATACACAAATATATTCTCCAGTCTGTCAAACATCTAAAGTGTAAACTGAGATTCTTAAAACCCTACGAGGCTAACTTATTTTTAAATTCTTATGGATCTTTTCTCTGAAGATATGAAAATTGTGAAACACACATCAGAGAAAAGACATCGGCCAATTTTCCAAATTAAATTGTGACAAACCATGAAAGCGAAGGGATGAAATATTATCAAACTTCACTACAACAATGTTGACATTTCCATGTTTAAAACATGGCAAAACTGGAGACACCTTCCAGACCGCACACTACCGCTATTGAATAGAAAACATTTTCGCAAAAATAGCAAAATAATAACAGTGGTAATACTGGTATTTTAAATCTGTGACACATGCTTTTCAGCACATATTTTGTTCCAGAATTATTTAATTAATATTCAGCTTTAATAACATGTCTGCTCCTGCTGCAGTGAACTGCAGAAGAAGTTATCTATGTACTAGGGAGGTCCAACACAAATGGAATGGAAGTGCTCTATTAACCTAAGAAAGGGTTTCCTTTGAGTATCTGCATGACAGTGTGAGAAAGACACTAAAATAAATCATCAATTAAAACAGAGATGATTCTTGCCAAGCGTTGACGTAGGTTGGCATAACATACAAAACCTAATTTAATTTCCTTAAAATTACATAAAGGATGCAATACTATCGTTTCACTGAATCACTTTGGTCTCCCATGAAGAAAATATTACATTATCAAATATGTTATGCATTTGTATGATGACTTGATGCTTTTTAGAATGAGCTCTATTCACCAGTAACATCAACCTTCCAAGGGTTTTTATATGCTATTGCACATACTGGAAGTACTGCAAACATTTCTAAATGCTGCATGTGTGGTAGCTCAAGCTACAGCTATGACTACTTAGATTCTGTTTCACTAAGCACACCACATACATGAACTAAAATTTAAACTTTTTAAAAATTGAAAAAAGAGCTGCCAAATCAAATGCTGATATATGTTTGTCTGTGTGTCTATTGGTGCATCCTTTGTGCATTTGTGTATAGAAAATGTATGCCTGCAAATACTGTGTCATTTTTGGCCACAGCATAGCATGCCAGGAACCAGTATGGTTTGCTGTATGCTTCAAAGTAATATTCATTTATGTATGTCTTTGCATTTTCCAAAGAAAAGCATTATAACAAAGATTCCTATAATTAATCAGTGTTAGCAAAATAACCCCAGAGGCATTAAGACAGCTCTCAAATCCTGTCTTGCTGGACGTTGTCCTTACGACACTGGACTCAAGCAATTAACTTGTATTGGTTCAGAAACAGCTATGAAGTCTGGGATGACATTTCTCTCATCTGTTCATCAACTAACACAAACTAGCTGATTTTATGAGTGCTCCTACTCTATTTCCATAGAAACAGAAAACAATATGTTTGATTCATTGCTGAAATTTTAAAGCGAGTATGTGGGTAAATCATGACTTCAGAAGTGCAAGTAACTGTTTTAGGAAGCCACTCCAACAGTGGTTTGGGCTATGCTTGGTGTGATATGTTATCACTAAGGCTGTGTAAGAAAGGCTTTTTGTTTGCTTCAACTATTGAATTGAAAATGGAACTGCTTTAGAGAACAGAGTTGAACTGCTATGGCTTTCTTTTCTCTACAAAGTAATTAAAATTTTGTTCGGTTCAATCAGTGGGATATATAGCAAAACTCTTTGCTTTCAGGCTCATAGAAGAAAAGTAATGAAGGGCAGCAAGTGGATTTTAACCTTGCTTTGAGCTCTACTTCCCTGCTAGAATGTACTTTCCCATTATCCCCTTGTGAGTGGGTATCCCACTTTGTACATATTGCATAAAAAGTCACGGAGAGCAAGGGAGTGAGACCAACTGGCTTCCTTTCTATGGACCAACTCGCTCCATAATTTTCAGAGGCACTAATGTTAGGCTGACTGGCTGGTAGTTTTCCACATCCTCTTTCCTTCTCTTTTTGAAGACAAGTGTAATGTTTGGTTTTTTTAGTCACTGGGAAAACCTACAATTGCCGTGACCTTTCCAATGCTGGAGAGCAGCTTCGCAATGGTGTCTCTGTCCTTCAGATATAGGCACAGCTCACTGAAGCAGTAACAGTAGTAAATGATGTTGCCAATTCTGCATATTTTATAATGTGCATCACATACAGTGATTCACAGTCTGAAAACAGCTTGTCATCTCAACCACAATCAGCTTCTCAAACTTTTCCAACAGGCACAGAAATGGAATACCATCTCTTTTTATTATTACTATTACTTGTTAACAAGTGAAGCACTTAAAAAGCCTTAAGATTTTTAAATATATTTTCAAAGATTAAACAACAACAAAAAAGAAATAAACACACCCTTTCTCTCTCCAGTGTTACATCAAAATTAGGAAATGGGAGTGCCTTCTCAGAGCCTGATGTAACATGTTTGGCATTATAGATTTCCAAGCTTTACCATATCCTACACAAATATTAATATTAACAACCACTGTGGTCATTTCTGATCAGTGAATCTCATTTCTGAGGTTGTGAATCATCAGGTAAATATGAATCGGTAAAATATTACTGCTTTAATAGACACGTTCAACAAGAGGGTGAGGGACAGAACAGAAAACGTCTTATTGTTACAAATAACAACATCTTTCCTCACAATTACCAAGATTTATTTCTAAAAAAAAAAAAANATGAAATTATCAGCAATTTCTGTGTAGCTATGGCAACTTTCACAAAGCGTGACAAGGAAAAATGGATAAAGAAAAACAAAAAATTGCAAGATTTGGAAAGATAAAATAGAAATTTTCCAACTTTGAATGCATTTCCATTTATAAATTATTCTCTCAAAAGGAAATTAAAACTCACCCAACATCCCATTTTTTTAGCCTACAATCAATTTTTATAACTGGAAATCTGTCAAGGAAAATTAGTCCATTTCTAGAGCAAGAGAGAAACAAGAGCTTCAACAACAGATTTTTAACTGCTTATAAAACCAGGCTTTTGCTTCAGATTTAATCCTATAATCACACACAGTATGCAGACAGAAAATGTTACAGTATTTACTTGTAGTTGAATTGACTGAGAAAAGTGTTACTGTTAGGCACTTGCCTTATCTAAGAAGCATTAAATTTGCTGGATGTGATGAAATCGGTTCCAAAGTGTTTATCAAACACTGTGAAAATCAGCAATATTAGTAACACGGCAATGTCATTTTTTGTCTAGTCAAGGGTAAAAGGTTCTTGGAAATGAGAGAAGTAGAGAATATTTACTCAAATGGTAACCTCGGAAAATTTAGACATATAATGCTGGAAAAGCCTGGAATATAGATGGCATTCCTATATAGTAATTCTTTTGAATACACCATGTAAAACTTTGTGTGGCTTTCAGTGCACTTTGGCCAAAGTACCAGATGGTGCGGTCATTCCCTGTTCTTACGCTTTGAAACTGCTGCCCTGAACACAAGCTTAGTCTCACACCATGGTGAATGCCAACTAAGGAAGGAAAAAAAGCCTGCTCACCTGAATCTCCTGCTGACACAGAGAGCGGGGATGGAGCACGCTCCTCCAGCATAGGTAGCTGATGGATGTGGGAAGGGGTGAAAGTCACCTTGTCACCAGCAGAGACAGGCAAATGGTGCTTACTCACTATGAAAGACTTAATTGGGTTTTTCAGGTGCATCATTATACGTTGTAGCTGAATCAGAGATATTTGATGGCCCATCCTCCTCACTACCACCACTCATTCTCAGTCAAAACCTCTTGATTTCTGACATCGTTCACTACATTCACAGAGACTGCTGTTTTCTGCAGCAATTAATATCCCCCTTTTCTATACTATAGCAGTATGCCACGTTAAGGTATAGGTAGATTGTTTGAGAGCTTGTGCTTATAATGCTTTGTATTTTATAACTCTGAAGCAATTTAGTCAAACGTAAATAAAAACAAATCAGCTTTCTTTTTTTGACTTGATTGGGAATCAGCAGTGGCATTAGTCACCAATATGTTCGTGTTACAAATCAGGTACCTAGGAAAAGAAGGAAATTACAGAATCATAGAATGGTTTGGGCTAGAAGGAACCTTAAAGATCATCTAGATCCACTCCCCCTGCTATGGGCAGGGACACCTCCCAGTAGAGCAGGTTGCTCAAAGCCCCATCCAAACTGGCCTTGAACACTTCCAGGGATGGGGCATCCACAATTTCCCTGGGCAACTTTTTCCAGTGCCTCACCGCCCTCACAGTGAAAAACTTCTTTCTGGTATCTCGTCTAAATCTCCCCTCTTTCAGTTTAAAACTGTTACCCCTTGTCCTACTGCTACACTCCCTGATAAAGAGTCCCTCCCCATCTCTCCTGTAGGCCACCTTTAAGTACTGGAAAGCTGCTATAAGGTGTCCCCAGAGTCTTCTCTTCTCCAGACTGAGCTACCCCAACTCTCTCAGCCTGCCTTCATAGGAGAGGTGCTCCAGCCCTCTGATCATCTTTGTGGCCCTCCACTGGACCCACTCAAACAGGTCTACATCCTTCATATGTTGGGCACTGCAGAGCTAGACATGGTACCAGTCCCAATATTGACCCCTGAGGAACACTTGGACATCAAACCATTGACAGCAACTCTGAGTGTGACCATCCAGCCAGTTCCTTATCGACAGAGTGGTCCATCCATCAAATCCACGTCTTGCAAGACAGTGACATATGCTTTACACAAGCCTGGGTGGATGATGTCAGTTGCTCTTCCCTTATCCACCGAAGTTGTAACCACATCATACAAAGTCACAACATTTCTCAGGCATGACACGAAGCCTTGTTGGCTGTCACAAATCACCTCCTTCTTTCCGATGTGCCTTAGTATAATTTCCAGGAGGACCTGCTCCATGATCCTGGCAAGTACAGAGGTGAGGCTCACCTTTTAGAAGGTTACCACTTCTTGCTCTAGTTGCTAAACAAGGAGCTGATGAGGTTGCCTTATCCAGCAACAGAAGAGAGGTCGATGTGTTTAAAAAAAAGTAAAGGAGTAAAAATAGTTACATGTAAGAAGTAACTAGGCTTTGTCAGGGGAAAAAGCCAGATAAAACCCGACCTTCAATAGGAAGAGCAAACATAATGCTTGTTTTTGAAATAAGGAAGGATTGAGCAGGAACAATGTGTAAGATCTCATTTGCCTTTAAATAAATAAATAAATAAGACACTTTAAAATGCTGGTTTTTAACAAAGGGAATATTAGTGTCCAATGTNTTTCCGATGTGCCTTAGTATAATTTCCAGGAGGACCTGCTCCATGAACCTGGCAAGTACAGAGGTGAGGCTCACCTTTTAGAAGGTTACCACTTCTTGCTCTAGTTGCTAAACAAGGAGCTGATGAGGTTGCCTTATCCAGCAACAGAAGAGAGGTCGATGTGTTTAAAAAAAAGTAAAGGAGTAAAAATAGTTACATGTAAGAAGTAACTAGGCTTTGTCAGGGGAAAAAGCCAGATAAAACCCGACCTTCAATAGGAAGAGCAAACATAATGCTTGTTTTTGAAATAAGGAAGGATTGAGCAGGAACAATGTGTAAGATCTCATTTGCCTTTAAATAAATAAATAAATAAGACACTTTAAAATGCTGGTTTTTAACAAAGGGAATATTAGTGTCCAATGTTACCTACTATGTTTCAGACTGGGTTGCCTTTTAAAACCCTGTTTCATCTGCCTTACAAAGGCAGTAAGTACCTGTCCTCAGAAATCTGTGATGTCAGGCATAACCTTAAAAGCCTATGATTTTCAGTGGACACTTCATATTTTCTTTCCTTCCAAACATCATGTGCTTGTGGAAAATGAGTAAGAAGAACTAAACAAAATTTTCCGTCTACATAGCAGCTTGAGGGGTAATTATTTCATTAAACAGAGACCTCCAGTGTGGCTCAAAGCACAATGCCAATTTCACTATGAAAAGACACTGCTGCTCCTCATCCTGCCAGAACTCTGAGAGGGGGAACTGCCCGCTGACACTCCTCATGGATTGCTTGCTTGCAATAGTGATGTGCCGTGTTGTGCTGCACCGGATTGACGGTGAGCAGGCAGTGCAGCCCCTGCAAAGCGAGAGCTGAGCGCCGTCATCATGGCTCATTGCCATGTGGTGTGATAACGGATCACCCAGTTCCACGGTTCCCAGTATGGCACAGTGGAAAGAAGTGAAGCAGATCGGTAAACTGGTTTTAATGTAATCACACAGCCTGGCTGTAATCTAATTTAACAGTACCCATGAATAACCTCGCTAGATAATATTCCATGATAGAGAATGCAAATGGAATGGGTAACAAATAGGAAAGCCAGATCTGGAGATTTATCAATATCTTCCAAGACACAGAGATACTGGCTGAATTCACAATGGAAAATTTGGAGCATTTAATCCACATATGAGATGTAGGAAATACATGCTGTTTTGAATCTGTGGGGATGTAATGCTATATAAAATCATTCCCCAATTAACATGAATGATAACAGCAGTAACACAATGACTACGCTTCTGGCTAAAAGCGATATCTGCAATGTTACTTCATCTAGGTATAACATGTTTTTTTTCTGAAAAGCTTTTAAGGAAAACTGAAAAAGTTAATCAAGATAAAAATTAGTATACTGAAAATCTAACAAAATAATAATAATCACTGGTTATATTTTTTCTGAAGTGAAATAATTTTGTTGTTAAATGTAGAACAAAAACATAAGTAAAATCCACACCATATGAATAAAATTCCTTATAGCTGCATTTCATTCCAGCCATGCAGCCCTCTCCACTTCTGTGGAACAGTTATTTATTTATTTATTTATTTTTAAGAGTGCTGTGTTCATATTTAATATTCACATAATTAGGTCTTTTGACTGACTTCTGCCATGCTGGAATCAAAGGAGGAATTTATGTCAAATTCTAGCTGATTCTGTGGGTGATGAAAAGGTAGAGATTTTTTCTATTAATCTAGAATTCTCCTAAAGATGTTTGGATTGTCCCACACTGTATTTTAAGTTTGAGGTGTCCACCACTGCACTCATCTTGGCAGGTACAAGGTTCCCCAAAAAGTGTTTTATTTGCCTCTGTTCCTTTACTTTGACATGTAAGTAACAACAAATGTCAGAAAACCAAGGATGTTTGTGATGTTATTGCTGTCATGAAAAATGAGGTCTCCTAATAAATACAGCACATGTTGAGGCATACAGTCTGCTCTTTTCAAGCTATTGCTTCTTGCCACCCATGAAGTCCTAGTGAACTACTCCAAGGAACCCATGAGCAAGAATGCGCCATCCAAACAGATGGCTGCAACTGCAGGCAGCCAAGAGACCACAGTTTTTTTCATGATATGTGGGTGTTGACAGCATTTCCAGACATAAATCCAAATGGCTGTCAGTTCTGAGCTTCTTGTCTAAAGAGGATATGTCAGCGTTAATCTACCTCTGAGACAGATTACTCTTCACAACAGGAAATCTTCCCCTTATTTATAATTGGTTTACTCTTAACACTTGCAGATATTTCCTTTCCTGAGCTGTTATGTAGTGGGTTTTGGATGCCCTTAACTACAATTCACACATCTGAGGTAGATGGATCTCAAGAATGAAAGACACATGACCTGTTAGGATTTACTGATGAACTGTCAAAATCAGCTAGGTAATATTTAAGGCATAGCCATTCTACATAAATATGCATAAATTTTCCAACAATGCTTAATTAAAGTGGTGGACCAAGTTTAAAAAAGCAGATTCAGCTAAATCCATGTACTGATAGCTGACTGGCATTGCTCAATACAAATAAAAGTATTAAGAAAATTAAGGAATGCATAGAGTGAACAGCAGAGGAGTAACTTTAGTCTGTCTCAATATGCTAATACAGTTAGATGGTGTTTGCAAAAAATCAGTGTCAGAATATTTCCATCACCTTTAATTTGCACTTATCTTCTCTATTAGCTCACATCAGCCTTAAAATAGCCTTTGCTTATACATTATGTCCTGTGTGTAAATTGCCACAGTCTTCTTCTTCCTAGACCTCAAATGAATAAGGCACAATCATGCCAGAGAAATTATACCAGTTATATCAGTTCAGTATTAGTTACAGAAATGTGCATGACAAGTCTCAGTATAGTTAGTACCATCAGGTGAAATGAGGTGTTTTTTTGGATCACAAGCCAATGGCAGCCCCCAACAAAGCATATTACAAAGCTATCTTAAGATTGAGCTCACAGACATGGAAATAAATCCTGTACATTCCTCTGCTCAGGACTGGGGTTATCCTCCTGTTTATTTGCCATGTTATCACAGAATCTAAAAAGTGTGTTTACAGAGAAAACACCCATTAATAAGTGGCCTCTTGGGCTCTCCCTTGGAAAACAAATCATTCAAGCACCAGCAGATATTTCTGCCTATCAGAGGGACAAGGACTTCATGGATTTATTTCTTCTCCTCCAGAAGCCCACCCAAGAGCTTAGTTTCTGACAAGACAAAGCTCTAACCTGCCCAGAGGCACCAGGGTTTGAAGTGCTGTATTGGTCTCATAAGCTTGCCGGGGACAATTATATTTCTTCCTGTGGATCTTGGAAGTGATGTGTACAGGCTGCAAATTCAACATGAAAAAGAGTATCTCACATAGATTATCAGCAGCTGCGCATGAGGTACTCATTTGAAATTCTCCCATAATTGTAAAGGGCCCCTTGAGAAGAACAAATAAGTCCTGCCATGTTTCCTAATCTTGCTACACTAGTTAAACAGAAAAATGTTCGCTCCTAATGATGACACAAAAGCTGCTGTAAGCTTTTCTGCTGCAATGCCACTGCTTATATCAGCTATTATTCAGTTATTCCATCCTAACAGCAGAGAATCATTTTTGTGCTTTTCATTCTTCCTCCCAGAGGGCAACAGATGTAATAACTTATTCCCTGTCTGGCACATTAAGGCTTGAAAAATTAATGCAGTGCTGCTGAGATTTCCACTTTCTGCTTTACTTAGAGTGCCAAAGCTTTGAATTTCAGTGAAAAAATATTAAGTAATAAAAAGCTTATTTTAAGTTTGTTAATGTACTTGTCTGTTTTAATGCCTTTCTGAGGTTTCCACAAAATAAGAATTCCACTGACTAATCTTCCTGAATTTTTCACATCTAAGCTATCACTCTATTGTTTAATTAAGACCCCTCCTATTTCGTAATTATGATACATCAACTAAAATTTTAATACTATTATCAACTGTATTATGTTAAAAAAAAAATCGGTTAAGAACATCAAATTAATGTAGATTTACTTACTTGCAATACATTTTATCAAGCTGCTTATAAAATCTCCTTGGTCACATCACTCCACAGCTTAATCAGACACATATTACTCTGTACATGTAGCTTATGCTTTATACCCAGGCCTATCCATTCCTTCAAAAACACCATCCAGTGACATGAATTATGTAAAAGACAGCCGTAGTTTAAACCAAATTTCACCTGTGTTTTTTTTTTGCTTTTGCTCAAACTGTCCCTTTGGAAGCAGCATGAAAAACAAGCATTGCAGTCACTATGTGAAGCTTGCCTGGGGCTTTGATAATCGTGCCACAAGGCTTGCAGCATAAAATCAGAGCCCAGCTAGCCGAAGATTTCATCACAGAAAGTTCAGAGGATGTTGCAGAGATAAATGTTTCATGTAATACTCTTGAGAAGTACAGGGAATGGGTAAATGCAAACATATTTCCCTCTAAATTAGGACTATCTAATTATTCATGTCATACACTTTCAACAGGCATATCTACTAACTGGCTACCTTTGCAAATAACAAACAGACCTATATAGGATGATTATAGTGAAAGAAAAAGGCAAAGACTAGGACAGCGTGAGTTGAAAAAGGCTGAGGGCAAAAATAAGAACTGGGAACCACTTCTCATCCAAACCTACTGTGAAGATCTGGTACTCTGCATGAAAAAAGATGAAACAAACCCTTAGTTAAGACTTTATCTGTGCAATGCCAGTTCTTAGTGTCAGAATTCTAACCCAAAAAGGCAGGGTGGAAAGCCTCAAATTAAATATACAGGTTCAAAATCTATTAGCAGTTGCAGGAAGTCCCAGGCAATTTACCCTAACACTGCAGATTATTTGATAATGCTACTGTTTCATGTATTCCAAGCCTGCAAGCATGGGAACAGTGTTAGCCATGCATCACGTCAGGCTGTCCTTTCACTTAGCTTACAGCCACTTAGCTCTCTTCTCCTCCTCGGACTGACATCCTCAAGCAATTTCTCCTTTGTCCTCTAGGCTGCTGGCCCAGAGACTACTGAGCGTTAAAGAGCACAGACTTCATATTCCCAGTCTCTGGCAACAATTCCTCCTTTATTCCAGAGAGGGATCTCTGTTTCCTTAAAAGCAGGCTTTGCTGATTCAGGCTTCCTCATCTCAGCAGATTTCAGTTCAGAGTTTGATCTATCAGCATCAAAGACATCCCTTCTGTTCAGAGCATGCCTCAGCAATCAGACAACAAGCAGCAGAAAAGTTTCAAATGAGGATAGTAGCTCCCCAGGAGACCAAAGGCAATTAATAACATGTTTTTCTGCAAGGAGCAAAGTTAATGAAGCCTGATTTCCTACACATCTGAAACATTCATCTTCTACCCTACCCTGTCTGTAATCTGTTAAACCATTTATCACTGTAAACCAGGCTCCTCTACCTCACACCTTCCATCTCACCTGCGAAACCCCTTTTTACCAAAACTCCTCCTGTATCTTACAATCTTCTTTGACAAACATCCATTTTCATCTTGTTCATACTAGGACCTCCACAGTGTCCTCGGCTTCCTCTGTGCACCTTTACTTGGTCCATCACTTGCAAGATGACATATGTCCTGGCCAGCCCAGAGTCATGTAGGTACTCAGGGGCCAGCAAACTGCTGCCAGGCAGAATGAGTAATGTTTGCAGCTTCAGCAAAAGGCATATTAAAGCACATGCCAAATTAGCTATTTTAATGAAAACCATAGGCAATTCACACCCACAAGGTCTCAGTTCAGCCAGAGTTGCCAAGTTTGGCTAAAAACAGGCCAATAAATACAGAAGTTATCAGGAAGCATTGAACAAGTAAGATAGAAGGAGCAAGAAGAAACAGTGTGAGTGCAAAAATTTTCCTTTGAAAACCAGGCAACCAAAAGAAGTCTTTCAACAGCTGAATTGTGACCCTAACTCAGGCACATATGTTGATCAGGATCTGACATGAACTACTGGACTTGTGACACTGACATTTGTGGAAACTGTAATTTATTAGTACCTGCATCTTGATTGTTAAATGCCACTTAAAAAATGAACAATGTGAGGCTAGAAGATGAACAGAAGTCAATCAGACTCTAATTTAGCCATTTAGTTCCCCTCAAGTATGAGATTAAACTGGATTATTATTTATCAAATGACATGGGCACACTTATTTAGAGGAAACCCCTAAGCACAACTATGTAGCTTCTCAAGGGACTCATCCTGTGGATTCTTTGGCTTTAATTTTTGAACAATTAGTCTATTAGCAGGAATGTGAATGTATGACTACCTGCAGTTAGAGTTGCTCACCAAAATTTTTAAGCCAATGTTTCACCCAACCTGCAAACCAACACATCTGCTATTAGCCAGAATTTAGGTCAAGCCATATAGATTGAAGTATCTAATAACCTATGGAACTACTTAATGACACCTCTTACCTAATCTCTAGATTAACTGGACAGTACCTTGTCTTCAATCATGAGCTACTGTAAACAGTTTCAAGTGGGAACTGAGCAGACCTCAAGGAAAGAGTTTTCATTTAGCAGGCACTAGCTCAGGGAGATGGAATAGTCTTTATGAGATGCTGCCTATGAGATGCTTCCAGTGAACAGCTTTCTTATAGGTCATGGCATATTGCAATTCCTGCTGCTTGTAATAATGTCTGCATGACTTGTTTGCAGATTTCTCTTTCTTCTTATTATGAAATCCAATTCTATAGCTATTAAAAAAATAAAAAATATAAAAAACACCCCAAGTATAGCATTACTAAGAGTGTGACAGTGAGCAATTTAGTTGAACAAAGAAGTTCAACACTGTTTTGCTTTGGGAATTTTTACAGATAGAGTCACACAGCCACAAATCAGCTATATGAATTGCAGCAGTTGAAACCGAGGTATAAAATTTCGGCAAAGGGCCTGGAATAAACATCCTTATTTTATGTAATCTTCCCAGACATACAGCATTTAATAAACAGGACTATGACTGACCTATTTCTCCTTTCTGTGATCAATTAAAATTGAGTAAATAGATGTTGCCATTCTGATAATTTACACCTTTGTTTTTAGTGCTATACATACCGGAATTATGGAATTGCGTCTTTTTCTCAGGGGAGAAAACCTCTCAAGCACAACTCTCAAGAGAAGATGGCCTCAAGTTGCACCAGGGGAGGTTCAGATTGGATTTTAAAAAAATTTTTACACTGAAAGGATCATTAAGCATTGGAATGGTCTGTCCAGGGAAGTGGTTGAAGCACCATCCCCCAAGGTATTTAATGACAGGTAACATAGTGCTCAGATACATGTTTTAGTGATTTTTTTTTATCACAGTTAGGTTAATGGTTGGACTAGATGATCTTAAAAGTCTCTTCCAATGAGGACAATTCTATGATTCATCATATAAAACCTTTTGTTCACACTATTTAAGAGACCTACTTGGAACCTAATTATTTAGCTCATGTTCTTCTTTTAACTGGCTATTAAAAAGTAAGATGATCAGGTCTTAGATTTAAAAAAAATGATCACAGGAGCTAAAAATCTGTATGTTTCTTGAAGATGAATGGAAACATCATCAAAGGGAGAACAGTTTGTTCGTTTATTTTATTTCAGACTGATCTAGCTCTAAACTGAGGGGCAGAAGAAAGATGCATCAAATGGCTTCACTAAGAAGGAACGTAATAACAACTTGGACAAGAATCAAATGGAAAGCAAGGTGACAGGAGAAACGAGCAAGACCACAAATTACATTATTATTTAGTTTCTCAGTCATGTCCTAGGCTGACCTCTACCTACTGCAATATTGTGCTATTTTGTAGTAGTTGACTAGTAGCTCTTGTATTCATAGAAAATAATTTTTATGAGAAGAGAGAGACCATTTCATTTTCAAAAAGGACAGTTCCTGCAAATGAATTTGTTAAATATCTGCAAAGCCAAGGAGAAATATTTCACAGCAGCAGTGATGGAAAAGCTCTGACCTGAGATTTACAAACCATGTGTGAAACTATTTCAGACAGTTCTTAATCGCTAGTTTAAAAATCAGCAGGCTCTCTGAATGTCACTAGTATCAAGGTGAATGTCACACATACTGCAAAGGATTTTTTTTTAATTGTCAACACTTGAAATGGATATGAGAGATTTTGTAAGCTATCAGAAAGGTGCAGAAAATATAGTAGTGATAGAGTGCCAATGCTGCACTCATTGCAGATGTACCCTTTCACCACAAAAAAATATTGAAACATTGGAAAATTTGCAGAACATTTTGCTTAAACTGGAGGGGGGAAGGAGGGAAATATTTTCAGAGTCATCCCTCTCCAAATCTCACGATCCCTCTCCAAATCTGCTCAATCCCTTCCTCCCCCAGCCTGTATTGATACCAGGGAGGTTGCCTCAATACAGGTGCAGGATCCTGTACTTGGCCTCATGATGTTCACAGGGGCCCACTTCTCAAGCCTGTCCAGGTCTCTCTGAATGGTATCCCAGCTCTCAGGCATGTCAACTGCACCACTCAGCTTGCTGTTTGCAAATTTGCTGAGACTACACTCGATCCAACTGTCTACATCATCGATGAAGATGTTAAAGAGTACTGGTCCCAACACAGACCCCTGAGACACACTACTTATCACCAATCTCCATCTGGTCACAGAGCCATTGACCACTACTCTCTGGATGCAACCATCCAACCAATTCCTCATCTGCTAAAAAATCCATCCATCAAATCCTATCTCTCCGATTTAGAAAGAATGTGGAAACCTATCAAAGGCATTATGGAAGTCCAGATGCAGCCTGAGACCTGGATGGTTGCATGGATGACATCCAAAGCTCTGCCTTTGTCCACTAATGTAGTCACTCCATCACAGAAGGCCATGAGGTCGGTCAGGCAGGACGCTCATCAGGTCCCACAGACTTACATATATTCAGGTTCATCAGCCCTATTGACTAACTTCTTGAAAAGCTAGAAGCTTTGCTTGCCTAAAATTCAGGGTCCTGACTTTAGTCTTCACCTGACACACACCCCTTAAGACTGTGAACTCCACCAGTGCATGATTGCTGCAGCCCAGGCTGCCTCTAATCTTGATGTCATTGATTAGCTCATTTGCTCTAGTGACCAACAGATCCAGTAACTCATCACCTCCAGTAGGGCTGTCTATCATCTGACTTAAGAAGTTCTCCTCAATGCACTCCAGGAGTCTTCCAGATTGCCCACACCTCACTATGTTACTTCTTCAGGAGATGTCGGGGTGGTTGAAGTGCCCCAGCAGGACGAGCACCTGTGAGTGTGATGCCTCCTATAGCTAGAGTAAGAAGGTTTCGTCAATCGGCTTCTCTTAATCAGGCTGAATAGCTGCACTCCAGTCATGGGACTCATCCCACCAAGTTTCAATAACAGTAGCTACGACATAGCTTTCTAGCAGTACACTGTTTTCCAACTCCTGTTTGTTGCACTGCAGCCTGAGACCTGGATGGCTGCATGGTTTTGTGGGAGCTCTGTCTGCATTGCCACATCCGTTTGGGTGAATGCAGAGGACGTGGCTTTTTGCCAGGTGGATACCATAGCTAAGCTCCTTCAGGGAGAGTGAGGACCACTAATTGAACAGGTCTTTCGAGCTGGCAGGGTGATGATACCCTTCCTGACATGCCATGCTGTTTGCCCGCTCTGCTGCCCAGGTACTTCCCTGCCTTGGGAAAACTCACTGTGACCAGAATCTGCTGTGGCATTGCAGGTCAGGCTGGCTCCATAGCAACTCATCTTGTTTCTGCTAGTTTCCATTACACCACATTTAAATCTCTTGTAATTGCTCTAGCAACGCCCAGGCCTTATTGGTGTCTATCACCAGAACTACTGGCTCTCGGCCAGTCTTTCTGCTGCCTAGGCATTTCTTTGCCTCAGGGAACCCTGAAGAAGATTTCCTTTTCTAACACAGGCATGGCATTCAGAAGTATTATTGTACACTAGCTAAGAATCTCAGCATCTAAGAGTTTCAATAAACCTAAATCAAGCATGGCTACTTCTGTTCAAACCCAGACTATTTCTTAAAATACTCATGGACCAGGCTCAGCTGGAATAACCTTATGAGTCTGATTGATTGTCCCAGTTACACGCCGCAGATGCATCAGCTTCCTCCACGGGGAACACTGGTTTGTATGGACCCAACTTGTATCCTACGTCAAAATTACAACAGCTTTCCTTCAAGGACTTCTTACAACAAAACCAAATCAAAAAATATTGACTGCCATTTCAGTTCTTAGGATAAAGCAACTGCAGTTTTCTCCTTTCTTTCTCTTCTTCCTCCTTAAAAAAAAAACCTAAAATACACAAACCACAAAATCTTTAATGATGTCCCTAGTTTTACAATGCAAAATGTGGAAAAGTTTTGTCAAATACAGAAATGGGCATGATTCCTCCTTAACATGTTTTCGAGGAGACTAAACCAGTCTTTGCAAAGAGTAACTAGTTGTATATACAATCATTTGCAATGCGCAGAGCATTAGGATATAATTAATGTTTATTAGACTTTGTGGGGGGCAATAAATCATTGTTTTCATTTGTAGAGCATTATTACAGGAGTGATTTAACTGCAGAAATTCTTCCTCATGGCCTATAGGAGTGAAAGGTTAATGACATAATGAATTTCTATAAAACAAATAGTAGACTTTCACCATCCTTCAGCCAGCAGGTGGTAAATTAGCAGGTAATAAAGTGTGCATGCAATCTGCATTCACAGGCCAATAAATAATATTCAGGGGCTAGTATTACCTGCTCTACTTGACAGTGCATTACTTGGACTATATAGCTCCACAGTGTCTAGGAAAGGTACAGAGAGCAAAAGGGAGCTGATTTTGCAGTAGCCTGACTTTTAGCACTGATATATGTCAGATATTACCAGAGAGGCATATCTAGAATATTATAGCAATGCTCATAAATTCCAAATTGCGCTGTAATAAAGTACTGCTTCTACATGTGGCAAATACACGTTCTTGTGGTCCCTTCAGCTTGTGACATTTACTCTGCCATCCTATTAATACTGGTGGCATTTCATTCTGGTAATGGAATAGCTGAGGGGAAAAAAAAACCCTTAATATGCAGCACCACTTGGAAGGCCAAAAAAAACCCCACCCTCCTAAAATAATATGCTAACTCTCACTGTGATAGTTAAACATATTATTAATGTATTTCTAGGAATGAGCATTAATTATCCATCCAGTTCACAAGACTTGTGTAATATGTTGATGCTCTCCAGCTACAAGAAATACTTGCTACACTGCAATGCAATTAAATGAAGTTATTATTGAAAAGGAAGTCTTTTTTTTTTTTTTTTCTTCAGCTGTGATTGTGTTCTTTGCCCTAACAAATCTCAGCTTTCCCTTTTCTTTCCAGTACTGGAGTAGAACAGGTCCCCAGTTAATTCCTTGTTGTTGTTATTGATGGTTCTGTACTACACAAGTCAAGACACAAGACTTGTGTAAGGGCTACTGTAGTGAATCCCAATGCTGAATGTAAATTCAGCAGCTTTGTTAAAGTTTTGGTTTTTTCTATATTTCCTGGGGAAAGAAATATATTCTGACAGGTAGCTGGAGTTTTGGAGTAATATTTGAAATCCTTTCACCCTGAAGAGAAGAAGATGGGTCAGGTGTCTAAGGATAGTGGGACATTACTCTCTTCAGCCTGGACAGATAATATGGTGACATATGGAAACCTCATTCTGAGTCCCAAGTACCTCATAACATAATCAGCCTCAGAGACTTGTCAATACTGTGAAACAAAACTGCTCAGTTAAGCCAAGTGGCACCAACTGAACAAGACCGTAGGTCTCCCTCAGGTCCCCAGTGGTCCTAATATATAATTACTGGTTTAGTTTGATAATTTTTTCTGAAAACTACCTGTAGTGCAAGGCTTGCACAGCAGGCAGAATGGTCGTTTTCTAGCACATGGAGGTGACAGAGGGAGCCAACACTACTGGGACAGTGCCGGGGAGCAGTGAGAAGAGCCCACACCATTGCCAGGTTTTCTGGGGGGACTGCCTACTACAGGGCACCCCAAACCACACCCCAGAGTTGTTGCAGAGACTGATAACTGGGCATGAGTTAAAACTAAGTTATAACTAATTGCAAAGCCCATACTTAATTTTACTAATTTTAGTAACTGGTTTTAACGCATTCAGGAGAGTTACTTCTGTGTTATGTAAGCTTATAGATCTCTATTCATATTTAAGCTTTTAGCATTACTCATTTATGAGCTGGTTAAAAAAAAACATAAGAAACCTAAACAAACCAGATTAAAAAACCAAATCATATCAATCAGACTCCAACTTCAGGAAAACTTTGTATGAATAAAATTTAAAAAATAAAATAAAATTAAAAATATGATTATCCTAATTGAGTGAGAGCATGAGAAATTACATTTGTTAAAGTGACAGAACACCAGAAAAGCAATTAATGCCACCATACCACTATCATCTTTATCATTAAATTGTCATTTCAGTAAGAGTACTAATTGCCCTGTAATACAACTATAGACAGATCAAGGAATCCATGAGCTAGTCCATATCCATTATTCATTTTCTTTTGATTTAATTTTATTTTTCCATCAACCCACACTCAGTTTAACATTAAAATTATGCTTATAGCAGTTTAAGTAAGCAAAAAAAGCCGTATCCAGAATACGTAATACCTGGAAGTTGATTGTGCTTTTTATGAAGCAATATTTATCCAAGGAACTCAGGAGGAATTGTTATCTTTCACTCTCTGATCTTACTGTGGAATGGGCATTTCATTGCTTCCATATCCACATGAGTGCAGATGCTGGAATTAATAGTGGCTTTTTAAAGAGTATTTATCAGTTTTAAATAGAAAACATATGACTCCACATGGGAGTTCAGGGCTTTCATCAGGTGATAAAAATGGACCTTCGGGAGCCCTGCTGGGGTAGAGACATGGCAAACAGCTCCACAAAGTGCTTTACTTTTGTTCTGCTTTAAAACACATATTTGTTGTGATTGGTGTAAAAAATAGGCAATTGTTGACTGCACTATTGCTTTAATTTTGAACAATAGCTTTTTTACAGGGCCATGCAACATTTTTTGGATGGATTGTTAGAACAACCCACCACCTTGTATTCAGCTTATGATTTTTAACATCTATTTGAGACAGTTGCTAACTTTTTCTGCTAATGAGTAGTTTCCGCTTTTGTACAATGGTGGAAAAATATTTTGCAGGAAAAAAACCCCAACCAATAACATATACTTCTTCACGACTTTTAGTTAATGTTTACTTATTGTGAAGAATGTGCTACAAAACATTAAACACAGAACGTTGGTTACGGTATCTTGCAAATATTAGGATCATACTTCTGTTAATCTGTTGGTTGCAATTCTAAGACTCTCCCATATAACTGTATCCAGGCTGAGATAATTTTGTCAAGAGCAATATAACTATATCACTTTTTGAAACTATGACTGGCATCTTAAAATCTACCACACAACCTTTTAAACTGGAGCTGAGGACAGGGAGCCATTTAGATGCTGCTGCATAGAAACCTTGCCCTCAGACACATGCACCTGGTGGTTGGACAAGGTTTCCCCAATGCCTCTCTTCACTCAGCTCCATCTGCTGCAGTGGCACAGTGCCCGCTCATCCAGTTTAGTGCCAGTTTTTCTCGGTGCCAAGCAAAAGGAGTTTAGATGGGCAGTTTATGAGTAGCATCTCTTCTATAGAAAGTCCCTCTGTGAGGTAGGTGCACAGGTGCCAAAGGCCATCTTATACTTGATCGCATCTTCTGGTATTTACATGCCAAGAGAATAGCACCTAAATGGAGATGGTAACAAACATAAGACCCTATATTTATTCTTGCCAAAAGACTGCCTGTGCTCAAACATAAAGCTATTAGAATAACACAGGATATCAACCTCGATATTAAACTAGACCACAACCTCAGAAGAGCCTGCTAAGGCTAATTAACAACTGATGATGACACCAGAAATAAATAAAAAAAAAACCATAAGGGTCCAAAATACAGTTTTGCACTTTTGCACCTACCTGAAGGACTACAAAGCATCTGAAACCATATTACTCTTGTGTGTTCTTTGATATGTTTATGGTGGAAAAATTTGAGATATCCTGTTAAGTTAAAAACCAATTCAAATGCAAAGGTGCATAGAAAAAAATCTACTGAAGCCTTGCTAGAAGTTTCTTAGCCTGTCTTCCATTTGCCTGCATAAATGTTTATGCTCTACTCATCCTCCTAAAGGACCAACATGTTAAATATTCCAGACCGCATAAGTTGAAAAATTTAACTTTCCTTTCCTTATAAGGCAGAAGATTACAAACATTTAGAGATTCTCTTCAAAAGACAATAGGTGTTTACTGATATTTTATTTCCTGCAGCCTCCTCCTTGTCTGACCTCATTTACTGATAAGCTTCTGGCATTCATTTTTTCCCCTCAGAGGCTATAAATCATAATGGATTATAATTAAATGTTGTTTCATTGTATTGTTCATACATCAAGAAGAGGTTTCTGTTACATTAGGAACCATACACACAGAAAGAGAAACAGGCAAACAGTCCTGTCTAGACCAAACTTAGAAAGATATTCTAGGTGTTGCTTATCAGCCTGTTATTCCCCTCTCCTTAGATGGGGAAAAAGCTTAAAACAGGAGACAGTTGCAATAATAAATAAAGCCTTTCCAGTTCTTCATCCCTCTTTTTCCCCTTCTTGTCCATCTGTCCCCATTCTATGACCCAGACCACAAGGATGGCCATACTTAACCATGGCAAAGGCTCACCCTGTCCATATGTGTTTGCTCTGGCAGAGGTCAGAGAGTGCTGTTTGAGTAAACATAGACAGAGATTAGAGCTTCAACTCGAATGGTTATTTTGTTTGGTCGGTTTGGGGTTTTTTGTGTTAAGATTTTCAGTCTGATTTGTTTTTAACTAAGTTTTTCACAAGTGATTTTTCACAGCAACTTTATTTTTTTAACAAAGGAAGTGTATTATTTTGTTAACACTTTATATTTAAAGAACAGATCTTATTAAAATCTCTTATTTTACTCTAGATGTCTGTAATATATTTAAAATGTTTATATCTTGTCTGAAAGAGCTGCTAATCTATTCATAGATTAGGTGGCAAGAACACGCACAAGCAGCCAGAGCACATTACTCACCATTTTCTCACTTAAGCTGTTTATGAAACTCACATCTTAAGGAAGAAGAATCTATCTCATGACATTTCTGCTAGGAAAAAACAACAGCACCCAAGGCTGAACTTAAATAGACTCCCTGGCAGGGGTTGATGGGAATCCCAGGTGAGGATAGTTAAGGTCATTCAGGTACATTAGCACCACTTCTGGTCTTTTGGCTACGCTTTCTGCTCTGCTTATATTGAATGGTATTAGTCATTCATCTGGTGGAAATGATTCTACCTTTTACTGAGATTTCTGTAGCTTCATTGTCCTTTTTCAAGAATTGTCCCAGATGTACGTAACCAACCCTCATATATCCAAGTCACTTCCATGACTCCCCATCAAGTTATCTCTGTTCCTTGCTCTGTAACTAGGTAATTTTTACACTCTCAACACCAAAGACACTGATCCTGTCTCCAGAACAGCTTCGATCAGGCCCAGTTTTAAAACCCACTTCCACAACCACATCTCATCTGAGTCAACTCCTATTCAACTCAATGGGAGAATTAAAAAAGATCTTACTGGTTTTACCAGGAATTGAATCAAGCATGTGATCTTGTAACTACTGAAACTCCTATAGTAACTAGCAAATGTGTGAGTTGATGGCAGCCCAGTCATGTTTAAGGAATACTTAAATATCAATATTGTTTTATTTTAAGCAAGTGTAGCGGTTCTACAGTAGCACAAACTTAAATCTAAGGATAAGATGAAATATATTCCTGAGTAATTAATATATATCACAACTGCTTTTAATTGCAATAATTTATAAATATGTCTTTTGACACTGTACTATCCATCAGATATGTTGGACTGCAAATAGCTACTAGCATTTTTCCACTTTCAGTATGCTGCTTATTTCATCAGCACAGACTATGCTGTTGGTTTTATTCTCCAAACCAGCCTGACTTTATGATTCTGTTCATTTCACACCTGGCAACACAGAAAATGCAGAGGTAATAGAGGGGAAATCCTTTAGCAATCAGTAAAATGACTAGAACTGCAGTGGTGATGTGTGTTATTTTCTCAAGCAGCAATAAAATGCATGTGAATTTTCAAGGGAGCTAGCAGTCATTGTTTGCTACAGTGACATGCCAGCATATGCTCATATTATCATTTAATAATATGGAAGATAGCACTCATCATAGCCATCACAGTGCAAAATACCAGGGAAGTAGGTGTTGCAATACAAAGTAATTCTATGTGAAATATGTGTAACACGCTTTTGATGTTAGAAACAGATTCTGTGTAGACATATATAAACACAAAAGCTCACAAGCATACATAGACATGCAAATTCATGCTCTTCTATTGCTTAGAAGAGTGAAAAAGCATGGAATATACTTTTACCTGAAACATGACTCTGAAATGTAACTCCAGTAATGACTTTGTAGAATTTCACATTGGTGGTTCCATGATGCTTACTAGGTCATAGTGTCTTCTACCTTAGCCTTCTCTAGTGATGACACATTTGTCCTGAGACTGGAAAGATAAACTATATGCTTTCCAATAGATATTAACAGGAAAGAGACTATTAAAAATCCTACATCTCAACTAGCCAAAATTTTTCAATGTCTTCATCTAAACAGTGGTTTATGTAGTCATTTTTATTCACCAACAGTACATAATCTACAGTAGGAACCACCTGTTGTTATAATGAGTGCAGACCATTTTCCTTGTCTGTGGATGGCAGAGGAGATGACAACCAGAGCATGGGCCATGCTTGAGTTACCCAGGCTTGCATTTCTGCAAGATACACCAAGGAAAATACCAGAAAAGACATCTGAAACATACAGGAGGAGAGAGGACAGATCTAGCTAAATTCATGAGTCCTTGTCTTAAACACCTAGCTGAAGACACATCAGAAAAAAAAAAAAAAGAAAGAAAAAAAAAAAAGAAAAAGAGGATATGGAGTAAGAAGAGCATTCCCACAGCTGGGATTAGATCCAAGTCCCATGAAGGAGAAAGCAAAGGCAACCAAGACTTGGAAACTCTTCTTCAAAACTATTTTACACACTCCTGACCCTATTTCAAATAAATTCCTCTGCATGTTTCACCATAAAAATATACTTCGAAAATCCCTGGTGATTTTATATCATTTGGAAACGCTGTTATTTCACTTATGTAAGCTAACTTTCCCTCCCAATGTTTCATTTACTGCTTCAATAAATATCGAAAGTGCAATGAAACAGGAGCTCTTCCAGTGAAATATATGCTAGGGAATTGTTTCACAGTTAGTACAGAAAGTGTCCCTGTAAAATAATACATAAAGAAGGGATTAAAATGCAGATAATTTTTAATAAAGTATAAATGATTAACAAAAGTTTAATAAAATTAAACAATAAACTAATTAAGTTTACATAAATATTTAATACACATTATTATGTTTGCATAAACATTATTTAAATTTAGTAACATTAAATAAATTAATTCCTAAAAACTCTAAAATGGTCATACAACAGACAGATGCAAGAATATAAAACTTTTGGGAGAAAAAATTGTTATTTTAGTGGTATTTCGTAAATAATAATTATTCTATTGTTTCTGATAAAGGCTCTTGATTTAAAAAAAATCTTCCAAAAATGTCACATGTAGTGAAAAAAAGCATATAACTGTAATGACTTTATGCCTTATTTTTTCAGGGAAGGGCAAGCCTGTAGGGGCCTTAGGGAAGGCAGGAAACAAATGTCATCTTTCTTTTCATACAATTGTACACCCATGTGCTTTATGTAATCAAAATGAATACTACAATTTGCTACATATTTAGCTGGAGGAACAGAAGGCATATGGAAAAAAAGCCCCAGGGGCAAATGATCTCACTCACCTGGAAAACAATGTGTGTGTTAATAGAGTAATTTGTTAATTAAAGATTCTAAGATGTCCACCAAAGCCATTTATTTCTGAATTACCACTTCCTAGAGTTAAACAAGATCCTGGGTAAAATGTAATTAGAAACTCTATTTTTCCTCTGTCTCAGTTGTTCCTGAGTGCAATCAATTTGACAAGTATCCCAAGAGTTACCTCAGCAGCAGATGGTCTATGCACCAGCCCAATCAGCACAGCGCACCAAGAACGAAAAAGATAAAACAATTTCACGCCTGTCGCTAGAGCTCTAAGATACAGTGTTGTATTGAATTATCTTCAAATTAAACTCCTTACTGGCAGTGGAACACAAACCAGGGATGACTGCAGAAGACAAATAAATACTCATTTATAAGACTCCAAACACAGTGAAATTTTTGTTTCAGGAATGTTTAAAACAGGCGGTGTTTTTCAGCTCGTGGCAGCAAGCATGAGACCTTGGCCACAGAGACTTACCCAGCAGCATTTTCCCCCTGACAACTAGGAATGCTTTCCATTCCAACTATGTGGCAGCTTGTTACAAAACCGATATCTGATTTTTTATTTTTCAAAAAAAGAAAATAACAAAGAATTACTGTGTTGCGTGTTGAGAATCCTAATAACTCTGCTTTGTTTGGGTTTGTTTTTTAAAAAGGAACAGACACAAATTACTACCTTGCAATAATAGCAGTAATATGAAACAATTACAGAAGTAACCCACAGGTGTGTGTTACTCAGGAAAGTCCTAATTTCCCAGGCTTTCCAGGGGGCTTTATAGGTTGCTATGGCAAGAAGAAGGAAGATTTGTTCTAACAGAAACCACCCTGTTGGGCTCTGACTCCTGCTGCTGCTGTTGGCTATGCTCCCAGGTTTATCCCCCTGTTGTGGTACTTGGTTCTCCACCCTCTCTGAGGCAGGAACCCAAAAGGATGAAAAAAACCTTGTATTGCAGAGTGATATGGAACTGGGGGTTATTTTTAAAAGTCCACTTCCAGCTGCAAATACAGTAGGAAAATGCTGCTAATAGGCTGCTAAGATAGTGGGAAACTGCATACTGTACAGTATGGTTGCTCTTATTCTTAATGGAGGAATTTGGCCAAAATCATTGGCAGATGATGTTTGAACTACAAGTAATCACAGCCGAGCTTCCTTTTGGCAAGTTGTTAAGAGACATACTTAAGATTTCACAAGCTCCACTGTCTGGAACCCAGGAAAATTATGAAAATCTACACAAAAGAAAACTCCCTGTGTATATTGCAATTAGTCTTGAGGATTTCTCAAACAAATGCACCAATGAAGAGCTATTCTTATTTATAGGCTCATGTTAGGTATAAGCATTGTTTATTACACGTGGACTCTCTGACTGCAGGTGTTGGGCAACAGTTCTTCATCAGTATGCTTGTAAGAGATTGTTCTTTAATTAATTAAAGGTTGTTCCTTTTATTAAACATACACAATTAATGTTACCAAATTTTAGTTGATATTAGGAACAAGATGTTCTCTTTGCATTAATGCTCACTTTGCCATATTTAAAGTTACATATATAAAAACATAGATGTCTTTAGTGATTAAACCATATAAAACACATTTCTAGACAAAAACCTAAATCTGCCATTTTGAACTTTTGAATCAAATGCATGTTATGCATCAGTCAGAGAATGTACAATGAACATGGATACTCCTAAACACTATTTCACTGAAAAATCATTTTGATGTATCAAGCATTTAAAAGCAGGGTAATTAAAGTTGACATGAAAATAACACATCAGGAAGGTTAGTACTCTAAACACAGCATGTAAGACATGATAATTCACGAAGACATATGGTAAATAATGTTATTCTGTATGCCAGATAGTATTTCTACAAAAAAGGGACGAAAGTCTCAGCACAGCATTGCAATAGCAAAATGCTTAACAATTGGGACTGAGAGTTCATACTCTGGCTATTACTGATATAAGGGGTTTATTTTTCTGTGTTGGCCATTTTATCTTCAATGCTCAGTGATTCTAATATTGCCCTTCTCCTTATATACAGCAGTTATATTTTCTTTTGGCATTTGGCTGGATTTCGGCCATTGGGAACTTTTAATATTGCTTCACGTTGCAGCTCTGAAATGTGTATTTCTTTACAGACGTGAGCTTTCTTTTTCCTATACTTCTTGGATATACCTTTCCTGATTTCAAAGAAAAAAGCCAATACCCTGAAAACACAATACTCTGTGAAAACAGCCTCATTTTCTTACTCCAACAGTAAGATGTGGAAGTGATCCAAGAATTCCACAAACCCATCAGCTACTCTATATCAAAACAGCTGAAATTATTTTGCCTCTTTTCCTGTATCCTGCCTAAGTGGCCTCTCTAATACCCATTTTGCTTCATGCTATGCCCTACACTGGCTAAACAGAAACTGTTCATCTGTTCATCTCTATCTTTCAACTCTGACAATTTTACCTAAGTCTGCTCTGACACATCAAAATAGCATTCTGAAGGTTTCCAAGTTTCCTTCCATAAGGAAGACCAATACGTGAGGAGGAAATATTTTAATATCTCTCTCTCTGAATCTTTGCAAAGCATTGTCAGCTCATTAAATGCTATAAAATAAAAAAATGGGAAATGTGTTTCTGTGAGGGTCTGTGAGGCTAGCTGTGTATACCTCCCTGTCCCAAATAAAGACTTGTCTATCTAATATCTTTAGTCCATATCTGGAGTGATCAGAGAAGACTAGAGATAATGCTGGGGTTTTGATCAGGTGAGAATGCAAATTCGCTACTTCTATTGTTGCTCAGCAAGGACATTGTGAAATTCAAGGAATCATGGAATTGTCACAGTTGGAAGGGACCTCTAGAGATCATTTAGCCCAACTCCCCTGCTAAAGCAGGATTGCCCAGAGCACATTACTCAGGACTGCATCCAGGTGGGTCTTGAAAACCTCCAGGGAAGGGGATTCCACAATCTCCCTGGGCAGCCTGTTCCCAGGCTTTGTCAGTCTCACTGCAAAGAAGTTTTTCCTCGTATTTGAATGGAACCTCCTATGTTCCAGCTTGTACCCGTTGTCCCTCATACTATCGCTGGAAACCACTGAAAAGAGTCCGGCTCCATCCTCATTCCTTGCCTTTCAGTTTTGGTTTTGGGAATAAACCCAACATCTGCTGTACTTCTCCCTACAATTGCCCACTAACCCCAGTGTGATTTCATTTGCTATTAGCTTGTATCACCATTAGTGTCTCCCCCTGCTGCAGACTGTGGTCTTCCGTTTCCAGTAAGCAGTGAAAAGTAATGTGCAGTAACGTAGAGCAGACCAAAAGCTGTGCTTTTATGGGAAAGATTATTGCAAAGAGTGAAAGACTGGAGAGGCTCTCCCATGTTTGCAGAGATCCTCTGTCACTTTGCTAGGAGAGGAACAAAGGGGAAACTGCTCTACAAAACAGAGGAGAGACAGTTAGTGGTTCTCTAGTAACCCGCACATCTCCTCAATAAGAAATGGCAGGGCCCATTCCTGCAGAGGTCTACAGAGAATTCCACTGCATACTGCCCATTCAGCATTCTCTGTCTTGGGTGTTTGTGTTGCAGAGTAATATTTGCAAGTTCAGGCAAACCTCTATGCGTTAGTTGCAGTACAATGAAAAGGCTGAATACAATTACCTTTTCTAGAAAACTGATGTATGTGCAAACTAAAATAAAAAAAGGAGAATACATTACTAGGCTAATATGAATTGGTTAATTCCAATTTCATTGCCTAAGCTGTTTATCAATTGGAAATGCTGCTAACATTAAATAAATTTTCTTTTATTTCCACACAGAAATATTTTTAAAGGGAAATGTGACTGAAAACCAAAGAGCCTTCTCTGCAAACTTAGTCTATGGGCAGGAACACTTTGGAATATATTTTAAGGTTACAAACTCTATGATCTTATGGCTGCCAGTCCAGCAGTCAATAAATCAATTGCTGGTAAATCAATAAAATAATCTAATGGGACCATGAGAACAACTTGAAACTCGAGATGTTGAACCAAAGTCCAGAAGGGATCTGCCACTGTAACTTAACTGTATATTAAATTACTTCAAGGAATGAAAGAGTTTTGAAAACCTTTGACCCACTCTATTTGATAGAATGCAACTTCAGTGTAAAATAATCAATAAAAGTAATAATTCCCTAACATCCACAAGAGCAAAGGTTTCACTTGATGTGAATAAATATATAGCATAATTGTGGTTTGTTAAAAACAAATCAACTCTTGACGGCATCTATAGAGATTAGAAAATGTCAGTTGTCAAAAGAAATGTAAACTATTTTAAGAGAAGGGTAAACAAAATGCACCCAAGGAAGACTCAAATAAGTTATTGCTAGCTATGCAAAGGATTAAATTCTCACATTTTATGTCTTGCAATGTATCTTTAGATATCGCCACCTGTCGTTCTTTTCTTCACAATGTCACACATGATTTTTGTACCAGTGACAAAAGGTGAAGGAAAATAGTAATAGAGTTAGGTAAAAGATTTCTTAATTTGGAAATTAATCTGCGATTTGAATGCCACCCACCAAACCCAGATTTTAATCTACTTTTGAGATGGTTGTGATAGGGCCTAATGGAGATACTGACTATCTCTGCTGCAAGCATGAAAGAGACTTAGCTGTCCCTCGTCTTCCCACTTCTACTTGGGCTGATTTTTAGCAGCGTGTCCCTACTGAAATCACTACGATCTAACGGTCTTCCAAGCAACCTGGCAGGTTATCCATGGCGGTGTCTACCAGACGCTTGAAAACCTCTAAGGACGAAAATGCTACCACCTCTCTGAATAACCTCTCCCACTACCCTCTGAATTAATAGATAGATAAATAAATAAAA
>VXBJ01001263.1:552333-717949 GCA_013400055.1 Nycticryphes semicollaris
AGGTAAATATTTTTCAAATAAATACTCTTATAAAAATAAACTAATAAAAATAAATATAATGTATTTTAAAATGATATAATATTTCAAACATTGATTTAATCTTCACTCATTCATTTTATTAATTAAGGCTTTAAATCATATCATCCTGCTTTGTTGAGCAATGTTTTTTTACATTATTGAGCAACAGTTTCACATCACACCAAGTATAAAAGCAGCATCAGAGCAGTCTGGCTTTTCTCACAGGTTTTGAAATGCTCATGTTGAAAAGCAGGCACTGATTTATTCATAGTCATCATCTGATACTTAATTATCAGTAATATAGAAGAAATATTTACCAATATTTCTAATATATTCCAGAGTCCACCAGAACCATTTTATCACTGACAAAAAGTTTAAACCAGTGTTAGCTTTGGTAGATCACAATTCATATCATAAAATATTTTATGACCTGGCTTTTCAACTAACAAAGATGTTTTTTATTTCTAGTCTTAATAGCATGTTATTCCGTTCAAATAATGAGAAGAAGATTGGATATTAGCATAACTGCACAGAATCAGTCAGAACCAGATAGGTTGTGGAGTCTCCTTCTCTGGACGCGTTCCTGTGTGACCTGATCTAGGTGTTCCTGCTCTGGCAGGGGGATCAGACTAGATGATCTTTTCCAATCCCTGATATTCTGTGAGTCTGTGATCCTGGTTAGTTCTGTTATGCTTCATAACAGAAAAATAAAATATGACTGTACATTGAATGCTATTATACGAGGAAACAAGTCAGGCATATATACACAATTAGATAAGCATATATAATATGTAAAAATAGATAATTTAAAATATGTATTTTATATGTTGTGCTGCTTTTAGTTGGAAGTTTTAATAATTTGTGGTTTTTTTAAAATGATGACCCATTGATTGAAACTAATGTAAAAATGTGTATCTAAATGCAAACTCATACAGATATTTTATTTCATTTAGCATTCCATTATCACTATGGAACTCAAATAGTAGATAGAACCCTGTTGCATAGTTCTATAAAAACACTTGCTGTATTTATAGTGAACAGCACCAGAATCCAAAAGCAGCCTTCTTAAGTTCATGAGACAATATATGAAGGAATGTACTACTTGCAGCGAACATATTTACTGCAATACAACCCCAAACAGCGATGAGGAAACACAAGAAATGTTCTTTACTCATATATAAAGTGTACTTACCTAAATCCGTGTGGTACCGACTTTTGTTAGACTCCAGCCATGCACAGGTCTTTGGCACCAAGTGAATGCAATTTCTGGGCTTTATTTCAATTGGGAGTTTTTCATCTTTATTCTGCTGCTGTTATTGTCTCTGTGCTATGAAATTCACAATGTGAAGCTGAATTTAAGTGATGTCGTTCAAATGAAGTTATGCTCCTGGCTACACATTCTTTAATGGGATAGGATTTTGTCTCATAGACTGCCATGACCAGCTACTGCTTTCCTAGTGGTTTCCTTGCTGCATTGCCAGGATGCAGGCATGAAAGAACTGCACAATACTGCAAGTGGAGGGGGGCAGAACAAGAATAAACCTCCAAAAAATTCAAACAACAGGCAAGACATGAGCAGTTGGTTGCTGTAGAAATAAATGTCTGTAGTACATGAAAACTAAATTCAGTCATCAGCAAGGATCTAGAAGACAAAAGTGCAACTATGAAAGGAGGAGGGAAATGAGACTACTCACATTATTCATAGATGGAATGCCATTTCGTGGCAAGGCACTAAAGAGAAACTGGTATCCTACCCACTTTTTTTATCAGTACGCCTTCATTACATGCACTTGAAATGTTTTTTGTAGATACCACATCCTTTATTTCTGGCGCTCGTAACTTAAACTGTGAATGTCTGAATAACAGGCAATGAGGATAACTAACGGAGGTAGGATCTACCCTCCGGTAAGGAATGTTTCCAGCTAGTGGTTTTTCTATTTGTAATTGAAAACCATTGAATAAAGTGTTCAAAATTAAAATGTTTGCTTATAGTGTAGTGTCTTTGCAGATCAGATTTAAATTCACAACAGCTGTGACTATGATTACTCTTATAACCCTCAGAAAACAATTAAGGTTGCTGCAAGGGAAAACATTAATCACGACAGAGCAGAACTGATGAAGAGTAGAAGGCAATGGGCATGAAAAGCCTGTTCAGATCTCATCAACTATGTAGCATGCACAAGCTGTCCAGAAGCTGTATAGATCCTTTAAGAGCAGGTTGTAGCAGAAAGATAATGAAGCGTATCACCTCTGAGCTATACATTTACACATGGCTAGAAAAGACTTGTCATTTCTCAAGGTACATATTAAAGGTTTTCATAACATTTCTGGATAAAGCTTATTTCCAAATACCTGCCTTTTAAAATATTGTACCAGAAAGTAACTTGGTAGTGACATCCAAAGTTACTTAGTTAAACTCAAATGTACTACTTTCTATTTAAAAGCTTCCTTGTATGTACCATTCCTATTTTAACCACACGTACTCCATCCCATCACACAGCACTGACCTGGGACAGCAAGATAAAGTGAAATTATGTAGCACATAATTGAACAAGTTTTCACATTCTTACAATATGACCTGATACAAATATATTTACAGTCTTGGTTGTCATTTTTCAATCTGAAAGAAATTTCTACACAGCAATGACCTATTGTATATACGTAGAAAACCACTGGTCATCACGGTCATCATAAAGATTCCTTCAAAAATATGCCATTACTTTCTTATTGTGTACCAGACCAAACAACATTTTGAGAAAAAGCAAAAAAGTTGTGACCAAAAACGAGTAACCCATTTTTTTGTAAGATCACATGTGCCCAATATACATATTGCCTGTTTAACCCCAAAATCCAACACAATATCTCTGAAAACCTATTGTCAGTCTATTCTTGCCTGCAGTACACCTACAAAAACTCTGATTAAAAACAAGCTTTAGGTTACTAAGTTCAGTAACTGGTCCAAGTGACATAGACTTACTCATTGATAAATCAAGCTTAATTTTAAAAAAATAAATCTGATTATTACATTTTTAGAACTACTGGTTTATCACATTATACTGGTTTTACTTTAGCTTTTGGTGTTTGGGTTTTGTTGTTCCACCTCCCGCTAGGTGTTTTGATTGTGGTATGAGGGGGTTTTCTGTGGGGTTTTTGGGTGGTTTGGATTTTTGGGTGACGTTGGTGGGATTTTTTCTTGGTAAAAGTAAATCACATAATTTAATAACTATTTCTGCACATTATAAGGTCTTTGGCATTTGGCAGCATCTCACTGATAAATGTAGGTGTGCCTTGGACAGTTACAGAGCACTGAATTGTAGCTGATTACAGGTGTCACTACATTGCTTTGCACAGAGCCAACATACACCAATCAGCCCTTTCCCAAGCAATTACCAGGCACAGTTTTACATTTTGAGAAATCTGAGAACCATTTCTGCCCTGTTTGCACAGATCCACCTTTCCTGGGGCATTACAAGAGCCTTGCCATAGAGCCAGCTGGTTTCAGCATCCAGAAACATTTGCAAGCCCATTTATTTCATTATATCCCAGTGAAAGACAACACCCTGCTTATGAATCTTGCCAGTCTAGTAACTGTAAGGCAGTTTCTCTCGTCTTGCTAAGTAGAATTTGGACTGAATGGACAACTCATCAAATTTTGTAATTTTTACCAAGTGAGCACAGACATAATTTAAGAACTGGGTGTTGTGTGTTAGTTTTCCCATGAAAATATACATACCTGTGTGTGTGTTGGGATCTGTTGAGATCTGTTGTTTGATTTTACTATTTTTTCCAGGCTGTTTTCCCACAGCAGTTTTCTTGCTCCATTTAGAAAAAAACTAACTTGACTGTAAGATATGGTGAGATATCCATATATAGAAAAGAGTATTATTTACAGTTAGAGTGGAACAGGCTCTTACATTAAGAAATCATAAACATGGTCTTAAAATGCCTTCAGAATACATATTAGATCAAAATCAAGCACTTTCTGTAAGTGCATAACCAAAAATGATGTCTGAATCATTTAAAAACTAACTAAAATACCAGAGAACAATATCATCCTGGATCATTCTTCAGGTCCCATGAAATGAGATGCACCTTCTCACGTGGATCACTTCCCTTCTATGCATTTTATTACTCAGACTGAATAGAGACTGAGATCCAGGTTCTGAAAAATTGATTTAAAGTTGAATTAGTGGCACTGGTCAAGACTGTTGCTCCGAACTGCTACATTTAATGGACCTTGGACAGTGTTTATGGTCTCATTGGAATCTGGGACCAAAAGGAGCTACTGCAGAATGCCTCTCTGTTGCTTCAGTGACAAGGGTTACTCTCTGCATTTCTTATTTCAATTTGTGTAAAAAATACACTAAAGATATACACCACAATTTTTTCTGAAATAATTTCTGAAGTAAATTCAGACTCAATTTGTTAGTGTTAACAATATCCCAGCTTTCTCTTTTCCTAGCTGAAAACTTCATGAAACTTAGAAGTTAATAAAATGTATTTCACCTACCGATTGGCTACATTAGACATGT
Source organism: Nycticryphes semicollaris (assembly GCA_013400055.1). Taxonomy (NCBI): domain Eukaryota; kingdom Metazoa; phylum Chordata; class Aves; order Charadriiformes; family Rostratulidae; genus Nycticryphes; species Nycticryphes semicollaris. The sequence goes on from VXBJ01001263.1 coordinate 556,884, forward strand.
ACCCACTATATTATAAAGTAATTGCAATTGTTCCAGTCTCCTAAAGGAAGAAGAGAGGAATTATTTCTGTCCTAAGTCACATATCGTGCTTGTGACTGAAATAAAAATCAAATCTATGACCCTTCATTTCTATCTTCAAGTACATTCTGCTCCTCACAATATCATAACCATTTCAGGATCCTACATATGTTCTTGTGTGAATATCCAGGACTGTTTGACAATAACGAACTCTTTCCTAACCCCAAAATGTAACCATAATGTCACATACACCAAGCCTCAGATGTATGCCAGTGGTAAGCAGGAGAGGTTTTCTTCTTCTTTCTCTGCATTTTGCAATGCAAAATGAATCCCAGAAAGAAAGGTGTGGTTTTAATCTTCTTTTTTGACAGCTCAGGTAGCAACAGCTTTAAAACACACTAATCTGACAAGAAATGTGACGAGACACAGAGTTGAAAGGAAATAAGAATTGTGTTTAAACCCTCAAAGACGTAAAGGTTCTTTTTTTTGCCTGGAAGAAAAAAAAAAGATCTCTTGGGGTAAATCGTCATTCTCTTATTGGATACCAAGCAAGCATATTAAAATTTCTGGATGACTTGAAATAAAAAATATTATTGAATATAAAAGTAGATCCTTGTGACAAACAGTGTGATTTTTTGTTTTGTTTGTTTTTTTGTGGAAAGAGAATATTCAAAACAGTTATTATAGAGATTCCAAAATAGCATTCAGAACTGTTTAATGGCTTCAGATACTCAGACCCACAAAGCTGTCAAACATAAGCCCAGTTCAAAGTTTTGCCTTGAATATCCCAAATTCAAAATGAAGACATTGGCTTGAGATTTATGAGCTAAATCATCAAACCTTATTGACTCAGAATAGTTCAAGCTACAAGTATATATTCAGAGCAGCTCAACCAGCTACATATATCATAGGTCAGCACATGCAAGCTGAAATAGTCACTGTGTACTGTAGGTAAATGAAACTATAGGAAAAATGGAACATATGTAAATCATAAACATCTCAGGTCACCCGGTACCCTGATATGTTTGTTGCTGATGACCAGACACAAACTGCTGCAGAAAAGCACTCACTGGGAGAACACCAGTAGGTCACGGCACTACCCAGCTGAGTGAGCTCTCACTGTCACGAGGAAGTTTTCAATTGCTGGGGTCTGAAAAACAAAGTTTCAGTCACTATTGAGTCTTCCATTATTACCCATTTCTAAATAGGAAAGCAATTCCATCTTATATTTTATTTAAAAATACATGCAAATCAGTTGCCGAAATTAGGTAATACTCAGAGGATATAGACAATCCACACCATTTCTCTGCAAGTCCACTGAAGGTCCCTTTTTTCTTTCCTCACCATTTTGCCCACGTTTACGCTGCACCACTGCCATCTCATTACCCTGGTTTTACTCAATGGGGCTGACACTCTGTGCATTCTTTCCTCTGCTCTCAAACCTCAAAAGCCACTCTCCATTCTGTCCGGTCACCTAAAGCTACTGAGTCACCCAGAATCTAACTGAGCAATCCCTAACTCTTTTCCATCTAACACCCAGGCTCAGACAACTACCACCACAAAACTGAACTTTGCCTCCCTATAAACTTAGGTCAGGATGAAAACAATAAAGTTCAACCTTACTGCTTAACTCCACCAGGCCCAGCCTTGAAATCATTCAAAAACTCCTGATAATGTGATTACCAGGCATTATGGCTTTAGGATAAAATATGGAGTTATTTTGCACATTATTTAAATTACCTTGCATTCTTTATTTCCACTGTTATTAAATTGTAATGAATTTATTTGTTTACGGAAGTATGCATTGCATGTCTAGTATTGTTCTGTAATAGCTGGATTTAGAACTAGACTCTGATTTCTACCCTAGACATCATTGAACAATTTATTTTCTGTGATAGGGGAATGTGCTCTTGGGCAGGAGGTGTCCATTAATATGAATTATTAACAATATGTATATACATGCATTATGGATTTAAAAGATGAAAAGAAAGCTTGCCAGCTATTTTGTGGAGCTTTCTGCATCTATGAGGCATATGAATTACAGAGAGCTGTCTGCTAAGCCATCATAGACAAAGAATCCCTGATGACCAATGGGATTTTGTTGTCCTGTTGCTAAAAATTATATAAATGCTTCAGAAAAAAATTCTCTGGTTAGTCATATCTGCTTAACCTTCCATTACTTCTTCCTGTTGTAAGATGTTGTAAATCACCTGACGGCTCCCTAAATATCCATGCTCCCTGGAAAGGGGTCTAAGCACTCTCATCAAAACGTATATAGTTTTATTTTAAAATATCTTATACGAAGGATATTTTTGTAACTGCAGCATTTGAGAAAATTGTGTCATTTTTAGATGTTCCTGCTGACGCATCTGCTTGTGATGTGTCAAATCGCATCTATCAGCTATGTTAAGCTTCATAACCCTGCATGATAATGAAAAACGATGGAAAGAAGCAGCTTTGATACCGTAACATCACACTGTGACACAGCAGCAGAAAGAGTCTAAAACATTTAAATCTCAAATAAAACCTCTTACGTGTGCAGCTGCAGTGATCTCTGTTCATTTTTCTGTACAACTTTGCTCTCTGTGCAAAACACTCTAATAGGTGTTTGGTTCTTAAACCTTTCCAGGTAATTAGTCCCTGTGGTCCTGACGGATTCACACACCCTGCTGCTCATGCTAATGCCACAGAATGCTGCGTCAGGAAATCTCACCACTTGGTATCCAGGGGTTAAAAGGCAAAAACAACCCCAAGGAGAACTGAATAAAAGGAGGTGGGGGGTTTCTAGAGATTAAACATAACGACTCTCTGCAGGCCTGGACAGAGTTTATCAAAGCTCTTTCAAAACCCTTGCAAAAGTGCCCCCTTCCATCTGGCCTCCAGGTTCAATATCCGCCCCCTCCCCCACCACCCCGTCCCCTGCTCTATTTTTTCTTTCCAAAAACACAAGTATGTTTTCCCCTAAACCCACTTTCTATTGTCCTTCTATACCTTCTTCAGAGTAGTAATTACCGCTACTGCTCTGCATATCGCTTTGTGTCTCATACAGCACTATGTCCCTCAATAACCTGCTCCCCAGAATGCAGACACACTCCCAGTGATTGGACTGGTGACAAAGAGGACTGGTTTACGTAGACACTATATATCTAAGGTTATTTTATATTGCATGTAAAGGATTGTTATTATTATTATTATTAGTGCTCTTGTTCTTCATTATCAATTTCTTCCCTTTAAGAATTCCCTCATGATAGCTTTGTAATTTACATTCTTTATCTCATCCCAACACTTAGCTTCCATTTACTCTGTTTTTCACAACCTGAAGAGTACTTTGCCTTTTTTATGAACCAATAACACATTTATTGCCCACATTGTTTTGTGGAATATAAACCACAAAATACCCTACATCCTAGATTAGGCTTCCTTTTATGGCTCAAAGACAGACGTAGTTTCACCACAAGAAGAGAGTTCTGATTGACCTCTCCCACAGGCAGGCAACTGCCCTTTCATCCAAAGGACCTGAGGAAATCCAGTCTGAGATTTGAGACCTTCCGCTAACTAAAGATGAACCTGGCAGACAGCTGGTGGGCGTGCAGAGAAGCAATGTTTGCACATTGTACGTGCTCCTGTATATTACTGCAAGCCCAATCATAGAATGGCTAGAGCTGAAAGGGACATTAAAAATCATCTCGTTCCAATCCTCCTAGACCAGGCTGCTCAAAGCCCCATCCAGCCTAGCCTTGAACGCTTCCAGTGATGAGGCATCCACAGATTCCCTGGGCAACCTGCTCCAGTGCCTCACTGCCCTCACAGTAACGAATTTCTTTCTGGTATCTAGTCTAAATCTCTCCTCTTTCAGTTTAAAACTATTACATCTTGTCCTATTGCTTCACTCCCTAATAAAGGGTCCCTCCCCATCTCTCCTGTAGGTCCCCTTTAAGTACTGGAAGGCTGCTATAAGGTCTCCCAGGAGCCTTCTCTTCTCCAGACTGAACTACCCCAATTCTCTCCACCTGTCTTCATAGGAGAGGTGCTCCAGACCTCTCATCACCTTTGTGGCCCTCTGCTGGAGTCTCTCCAACAGTTCCATATCCTTCTTAAATTGGGGGATCCTGAACTGTACTCCAGGCTGGATCTCACAAGGGTAGAGTAGAGCTCTGTTCTACTGACCTTATATCTCCCCGTGCAGAAACTGGACTACCAGCACCAGAACAAAAGGAAGGTCCTCCACCCTATTCTACCAAAGTACTAGTCAAATAGGCATTAAAGGATAATCTTCTTTAGGAGTAAAGTGTAATTCACTTCTTTGCCCACCCAATCATTGGCCCATTTCTTATGAGAGTTCTCACTCTGAAAGTCTGCAACCCACAGTGGTCTAGAGATGATGGACATCTGACAAGACAATAAAGCACCTCAGTTTTTTAAATGCCTTTTTTGCTATAAGCCACTTTGCCCTAGCATTTCCATTCATGTAATTCATTCTGAAGTAAATAATGGCTGAACGATAAATGTCCAGTGATTATGATAGTCCTTCCACTTATGCTAATACCTTTGCTGGGAAGAATGTGGTTAATCTTCCTCCATGTTCCTCTACACCCAGTGCTGGGTAAACTGGTGGTGCTAGAAGACCTTCCTTTTTTTTTCTTCTGCTTCTGCAGAACAACAAGTTAACACAAGGCGAGAAGAACACAGTGCAGCTGCAGGCAGTGGCATAAAGAGCAACACGCTTATTTTGCACGCTGAAGGTTCATTCTAGTGAATAATTTCTCCAGAGAGAAAAGGGACTTTATTAAGAGCAAATTGTATGCAAATCTTCTCTCGCTACCCTTTTTTTTTTTGACAATGATGGATTGACAGACCAGCTAAGAAAAGGCCTACTAAGGAAAACAGCACTGTTAATTTAAGTGGTAAACAGATACAAAATACAGCTGGGCAATAAAAAGCAGATGAAGTAACTCGAAGCAACTTCCTGCCACCCTAGAGAGAAAAAGATGGGTTTATTATACAATAATGACTTTTTCCCTTATTCTGTGTTAATATTCCTCCCTTCAATGTTTTTTTCTCTTCTACTACATACATTTTGAACATGCTGTTCTTACCACTACTTGCTTACAGGTGCACAATTGCATCTAGGAAAAAAAAAAAGAATTGCGAACCAGTAATCCGATATGTGCAAGTCAAAATACACATGGCCATCTGTACATACATATATATGTATAAGCACTAAAATGCAAATAAACTTCTATTTCCAATTACAGTTCACAAGCAAAAGGTATTATTTACTCACTGGCAGATTCAGGTTTCTTCATTTCACTGTGTTTTATAGTGATTCCTCCTCTTTATTTCAATAGGCATTATTGACACAATAGCAAAGACGGGATATTACTGTCATTTTTGCCACACTGATATAAAAGCCATATATAAAAATCTGTGACACACAAGAATGTTTTCGGTCAAATTACCCAGGCCGTTAAATTGGAGTTACATTGCAAGAAAAAGATTGCACCTGAACTGGTCTTCATTTTCTCTATATTAACACTAGTGCCAACATGCTAATTTAAATGGATCTTTCTTTGATTTATTGCAATATAGAAAAAGATTCTGCCCCTCTGAATTAGAACTTTCTGTTTTCTAGCCTAATTCTCCCTCCCGATTTCACCAGCCTAATCAAGCATACGACTGCACTATAAATGCACAATGTTTCTCATAGCATCTGTGATATTAAATGTGAAATACTTACTTGCTGTTTCCTATACTTAGGAACAGTACACAGGTAGTATCTACAGTTCATTTAAAAACATTCACTTTCCAAAGTACTTTCCTGTTTTCTGCTTCTTTTGAGGAAAAAGATAAAAATTCTCTTTAAAAAGCTCATTCATAGTAAACAAACACCACTGCTGATTTAACAGTAACCTTTAATTCAAGTAAATAATACTATATTCATTGTGGATTCACAGTTGAAGTTTACTTAATTTTATGTATTTCTCTACATATATTAGCACATTTTCATCTTACCCCAGCAAAAATAAAGACCATCAATACATTATTTTACCTAAATATTGTATGAATGCAGCCCTACTTACTAGAACTTCTAAGTGAGCCTCTACAGATAGAAAACCCGACATTTTCATTAACTGCTTTTTTTCTTTGGTATCAGAATAGAAGGTACCTGTACATGTTTCCAAACACTGATGTTACGTAACACAAATTTTAAAGATAAACCTTTACGGTCATTTAATTATGCAAATATCCTTACAACAAAGGAATTAAACAACTGATTTAAAATGGATTAACTTTTCCTTACTGGATTGTGCTCATCATCATACCTTATGAAAGTATTATTCAACTGAAAGCAGCAAGTATTAGGGAGTTTTAATAAATAAATTCTTAATGCCCCAGGTCAAAATAAATCCTCAGTAATATTAACAGCAAAGCTTCCTTCATTGGTTTCAAAATTTCACAAACAGGTCAAAATTCAGACTTGGTGTAGAAATCCTCTCAACATTTTATAAAATCCAGAAAATAAAACAGAAGCTTAGAGCCAAAAATGATGGCATATAAATCTTAAAATTAGTACACTAATTTTTGCAGCTTGAAGTAATAAAAGAGCCTGGTTCATATTTATAAATATATAAATTTCAATAAACTCCAATAATCTTATAATCTTACTCACATATAAACAGAAAAAGAGAAAACTTAAATAGTTTTCCAGAAATAAAGAGAAGGAAAGACATAAAATAATATACAAAACTATGCCTGCTGCAAACATTAAATGTAAGTGATCTATAAAACAACATACATATTCATACTATAAGCTGTATTAATTTAAAAATATCACATTATCTTCACACAGTAAAAATGCTTTACTTTCAATAGAGAGAGTTAATATAGCTTTATCAATTTTACAACAGGTAGGCGTATTGCATAAATACGTGCTTTGCTACATATATACAAGTCTTTAGGCAATGTACAGCAATGGATATCTGCAAATGAATGTATGGATTTTCGAACGTGCTGACTATGAGCACCACAGCAAAAGACCCAGTAGATTAAAATTTAGTTACAAACAAATAACTGTGTTCAAAATACATTCACATGGTCATAACGTTTTGCCTTAATCTGGGAATGTTAACAAAATCCTTAATATTGCACATGAGAGACTTTCAGTTGGTACAAATCAATGAAATTCCACCGAAGACAGAATTTGTGCATTGATATACACCAGTTAAAAACCTGGCCATATATACTTAAAGCTGTAGTTTAAATGCAGCATATCAAGTAAATATTATTATAATGTGAAACACGTATTTTGATAAAAATGCATAATCATAGAAAATAAACTAAAAAGAAATAATTATAGCTATGTTGTATATTGTATAAGATATAGTGTGAATACCATATCCAAATGAGTTTTTTAAGAGTGCAAAAGCTTACGAACTAATAAAAAGTTAACGTTGCAAGTAAAGAAGACTTTGCTTCAGAATGATTTCATTGTTGTTTGATTACACCAAATGATATTCTCACTCAATAATGCTCCATAAAAAGTATTTCTTTTACCAGTGTTTATGACCAGCACTTTCTACATCCATGACTACCCAACATTTACTCCTGTAGAACTGGAAATCTGGTGATTTCTCCCCAGCAACTAAAAGCTTGCATAGCTTCTAGGCTGTGATGGAAACAGAATAGACAATTTGATTCTTTGCGTATATTGGTAGGATTAAAAAAATTCTGCGTACTTGCAGACAAGACAAAAGAGACTGATTACTCCAAACTGCCCGTAACAGCACAAGACAATTATGTTCCTTAATGCCCAAAAGCTCCTGTAGACCACTACTCTGGCTCACGTTACCTGGGGAATGGCATATCCCCAAGAAGGTCATAGTCTGGACAGATTGCAATTTTCCAAGGACCAGACAAAAAAGTTACTCTTTCTAAACTCAGTGAACAGATTATCTTTTCACACATTTCTCTGCAGAGCTGTTGTGGGAAACAGCCTAACAAATCTATAACGTCATTTAGGTTTAGGTCTGAAGATCTAATTCTTGCAATTCAGGTGTAAGACAGCCCACTAATTCTAAGAAGTGGCAAAGTAGCCAGGAATACAGACACATTAAATCTGTGTAAATTTGAAAATTCAAAAGTATATTAATTGGATTTAACAAATTTGGTAGAATTTATTCAGAATGATAAGAATTCAATTATGTAGCATTTGGAATAATTTTTACTTATAAATTAGACCACCGAGTTATGGAATAAAAATACACACTTAATCTAAAATACCAGATAAAACATAAAAAATAACTACCCTTACATAACTTACTCAAAGTTACGTATTTAATAATAAAACAGAAACTCAAAAGAGTATTTTATTAGATCATTTAATTTAGTGTGTTCATTTTTAAACTAACTTGTGATTTATTTTTATATTGGGTTTGCTTTTACATATCAAGTCACATATACAACAGTTCTAGCACTAAAGGCAATACCGTATTGGAAAATTATTACATTTGATGGTTATTAGTTTTTTACTGACAGTTAATACTGTAAGTTTATACACTACTGAAAAGCAATTACAGTAGATAATAAATAATTGTGCAATGCCTTAAAACTATTTAACAATTTACAATAAAAAAAATAATTTAAATTGTAAGAAAGCTGTTCAAAGCTGTTTGGACATTTTGTTGAAAAAATGTGGACTTCTAAGTTAATCTTGGGACTTTTCAATGAGTGTTGCAACTGAAAATCTGAGATCAGTAATTTTTAATCTCCTGACAGATAAAATTGTATGGATATGATCATGTGTAATCAAAATTGTCCTACACAGTTTCTTTTTTTCAAGTGTACTGTTAGTTAATTAGACGGATTTTTTGTCCTTGATAAGACGTCAGAACCCAGGGGACTATCTGCACTGACTACCACAGAGGAGGGCAGTAATATAAAAGCCAGCACAAGTCAGCTAAGATGGGAGACAAAGCAGCTAGCACCCACCTTTCACCTTCAAACAGAGATTTCCATGCTTTGAGCTCGCTTGGCACCTGTATTTTACAGGAGGTAGTGGAGGCATACAGATTATGTAGGCATATTCTTGAAACAGAGGAATATAAAGTCACTTGTATGCTATATTTTTCAGGTACCAGACAAACAAAAACAGGCATTCATCTGAAATTACAACTAGAGAAAATATGCTTTCTTTATAGCATTACAGGGAGAGGTGCTCAGCAACATCCCACTCGCCCCATACCACAGCCTCAGGCAGGGGGATTCGAGCTGCTCTCCAGAACCCGACTGCTCACCTGCTCCTTCTTATCAACTTTTTGCTTATTACTGTAGTTTAGCCCTTTGTAACTTCACAATATGGAAAACTCACATCCCTTGAGTAGCTGACACTGTAATCATAGTGCCAAGATGCTGTTTGCTTTAGTTTTAATATAATATTATAATAAAACTTGCAGTACTGATAGAGGTAAGTTCTAACACTATAGATACAGCAAATAATACCCAGATACATATGTTTTCGGACATAGTATTACTTTTCAAATGGATAATGTCTTTATTAATATGCAATTTATATTAATAATATTAAAAAATTACTATTCTTTCCATTCAACTGTAAATGCTTTCATTATACTATATAAAAATGTGAAGAGAAGTAAAGAAGAGCTAGCACCTATCTGTAATTATGGAGGGCCTACTTCTAGCACTAACAGTTATGCTGCAAATCCTTAGCTTCACTCACATGATAACACTTCATTTTAACTCACAGAAATGACTCTAAATCAGAACCAATTCTGGTATTATTCCGGACCATCGCAGGTGTGAGCCTGATATATTTCATATTACAGCAAACAGGGAGATTTCCCAGGCTAAAGCTGGGTGAGGTTCAACAGCAATAAAAAGGTTGCAGAGGTAGGGAGGATTGTCTGAAATACAGTTAGGAATAATGGCAGTATATTAGTATTAACTTCTACTCTAAGTTATTCTATTTCTTTACCAAAATGCTGCATGAAGAGAGGGGTAAAGTGAGGTAAGACTTTGAATCAAACCCTGCTGTGTTTCCCATGCAAAGCTGTTCCTGACCTCCCCCTTCATGCTCATGTGCTCTTGCTTTCTTCACGTATTGCATAGGCAGCAAGGACCTTCACTCCAACAGATCTGTCGCCCACTGAGGGATGTGTGCAATCTGAGAAAGTACACTTCGTGGAACCAGGACCTTCTCTGTGCTCTACCTTTTTGCCATAAGCAATATTCCCTTGAGGTCAAACTGCCATTGATGTTTTCTTTCCCTGCCCTCCTCCTCCCCCTCCCCCTCCCATCACTGATGTTATTTTTGTTATATCGTCTTTTTGTGGTTTAGTATAAAAGGGATTACCTCCAACAGTCAGCAGTTTGTGCACATACTACAAGTAGGCAAAATTTGTCACGGTGACATGAAACTGCTAACACAAACAGATCTATTACCCTTTCTCTCTTGCTCTGTAAGACAGCTGCCCTCAAGGTATTAGCCTCTCAGCCTCCCTGATAAATCACTGATGTATAAGAAACCCGATTATCCCAACATTGCAGGGGTAGAGGATGCTATTCAGCTGCAGAAGAAAATGGAAGAGCAACATCCATGAGGCTTATAATGAAAGATTTTTGATATACTTAAGTAGTTAACAAAAATTTATTGCAAGAGATAGTTTGTCACTAGATTTACAGTTTCAGAGAACATAGTACAAAACATAGTGCATCAGCTTTGTCTAAACATTAAATAGGTGCAAATACACAAAGATAAAAAACAAAAAGTTAATACTTTACAACATAAGTTATAGAACTATAAATATATTTTATATACATTATACATATTCTAAGACATGATTTTCACATATATATAGAGAGAGTTCATATTAGTATAAGACTATTCAGTGCTTTAGTTATAGTATAGGTCTGAATTTTACATGAATGTTTGCATCATTATACTTACAGTAAATGCTTCCCAAGAAATTAATTTTAACCAGTTCATTTCACAGAACCATTTTGCAAAGCCAAGGGGACTGTAGAAACAGCAGGACTGTTTAGCTGAAGGCTCCTCCCTCCATCCTCGAGAACCTGTCCTAAAAGAGGGGCTGCAGGGGAATGACAGCCGGGTGCGGTGACAGCAGGGATGGGAAAACGGCGTGCGGCAGTGGGGGAAACGCCAACTGGGTCGGGTGCAGGACCGAGGGCGGCAGCAGTGGCAAATGTGGTGGGGCAACGAAAGCTGCGTGGCTTCCCGGGCAAAGCCTGGGTCCTACTGACAGATGAGGTAAAGGTGCTCTGGAAAGAGCCGGGACCTGTGAGAGGAACTGCTGGTGGGGCTGGAGAACCTTCAACGTACTGGCGGCGGCAGCAGCATGCTGCTGTAGGATGGTGTGATGGATGGTGGTAACAGAGGTAGAGCACAGTGGTGGCTGTAAGGGTAATGGCTGAAGCAGGGAATTCGGGTGCTCGATTGTCGGGGGAGGGAAGGTGAATTTCACTTTGTTGGCCATCATGTTTTGAGGCATGATCTGCTGATACGCCTCGGATGGGAGATCTTTGAATTTTTCGTGGTTGTCTGGCGGGAATATCAATGTCTGATCAGGCAGGGTGAAGGGGGCTATTAACTGCTCAGTAGTTAAAAAGGTATGACTGTTTACATGTGCTTCTTTGAATGGCAAGGCTGGTGGGCTGCTATATATGCCAGGATTACACTGTACCCATTCACTGGTTACCTCATTTGTTTTCTCATGTGGTAGAGATTCAGCCAATTCATAATGGCAAAGATGGGATTTAGGAGGAACTTGTTCCAAATGTCTCTTGGGGAGGGGAACTTTGTAACAAGCTTGATTTTCACAACTGTTGGCATTTTCTTTTTTCTTTTCATCTTGCAGAACACCCTGTGTGCCAGCAACTGCTGGAGTACTGTGCTCGGGGAAAGAAGCAGCAGAACCTGCAACGACATCAGAATATGTACCTGGAGCACTCTCCATTGCTGCACACGCCGTCAGTTTGTTGTTTTCCAGCACATGTGAACTATCGGTTTCTAGAGATGACTTGCTTTCCTCCAGCTGCATTGTTTCATCCATATCTTTTGCATGATCAGCTTTGGGATCCACAGTCGTTTCCTCTAGACTGTCTTGAGTCAAGAAGTCCTCCAAAATATTTAATGTAGAATTCACAGAGTTTTCTTTGGAACGTCTGGAGGTCTCCCTTCTTGAGTTCCTGTCAACAAATACATGATGTATTCTAGTTTTCCTTCTCCTGCGTTTCCCTCTTGCCTTGTGATGTGTACCTAAAGTATGTGCTTGCCTTAGATATTCCTCTGCTGATAATGCCTGTCTGTATGAGCTTTCCTCTGATGAAGAGGAATAGGTATACTGCCTCCGTTTGCGGTGTGATATTTCATGTTCCTCTCTCAGAATGTTATAACCCCTCTTTATGGACTGGTTTTGACTTGGACTCTTCTCCTCACTGCACTGTCCTAGGCATTTATGCTCTGGGCTACTGCCCAACCTCCTGACTTTCCAGTTACAACATGTTTTAGAGCACCTTAAGCTGTGCCTCCTGGAACTTGGCAGGAGCTGCTTTGCCTGTCTCTGAGACCTTGCTTTGCTCTTTCTGTGCAGTCGTTTACAACCATGGTGTTGGCTGCTATTTTTTGCACTCCATACACCACACCAGCTTCTGTCTCCATGTACGTGATCTGATGCAGACATGACTCTCTTATGACCATTTTCAACGCCAGGTTTTTGATGTGACTGCATCTCACCTGTAGCTAAGCAGATATTTCCTGCATCATGTCTGCACTTCTCTGGATTATTTTGGAAGTGCTGATACTTATTTTCATCTCTGTAACTAATTTCTTTTTCAATCACTGAAGACATCTCAATTTCTGCTGCTGTTGAGTCCCCACAGTGATGATAATGACAATGACATAATTTTCTTCTCCTTTTCCTTTTTCTACTTCCATGAAGCCATTTGTCATGGCTTTCTTTGACCCAGACTTTGTTATATTTCTCATCTATCACAGTGTTTTGTCGCAAGTGATTTTTAAAAATGTGATACTTCTCTGTTTTCTTAATCCTGAATGATTCATCCAAGGACACTTTATCTTGATTTTTTGCAAGATCACAACTTCTGATGAGGGAAACGTCACTTACAAGGGGTATTGTATAGTTGTACAATTTTTTATTAATTTCTGTTTCATAATAACTACACTCTGAAGTAGGTTTATTAGTAAAATCTGAGACTAAGCTATGGTTGGATTCAGTTTTATGGTCCAAATGAGGTATGTCTGGCTGATGCTTGGGCTTTTCTTGGCTGTCATTTACTCTTGATGACTTGAAATCAAAATATAAAGGATTACAACTATAAGAAATTGGTGGGTCTGTACTTGTGTAAATTAACATTTCTGATGGCCACTGAAGAATATTTGATCCATGTTTGCTAAGAACAGGAACAAAGGGTTCACAAAGTCTCTTCCGCATTTCTGGTTTGCTTTGCGAGGCTCCACTACCACCTTCTTCAGATGGGGATGGAACCAGTGCATCTGCCCCCAGCTTTTTTATTTCAGTTTCTACTGGGGATGAGTCACTGTTCCTGTCTTTATCATTTTCCCCTGCAATATCCTGCAGAGATAAACAATCCTCCACAACCGCCTGTGCGAGAGCTCTGTTTGACTGCAGCTCCTTCCTGCTGCAGTCCAGGGGCAGGACCTGAGCGCTATCCGCAACCATAGGCAGCGTTTGGTCTGGTGAGTCTGCTACACTTACATCAATACCATAGACATCCATGTCGGAGGACACCAGTTGCTTTGAATGGGACACAGCAGGAGTTAATACAGGATTCTCTAAAAGTCTGCCTTCTTCACTGACCAGCTCTTTTGACTCCTGAGCTTCAGGAGCTTCTGCTGTGTCTATGCATTTTTCCACCAGTGGATGAAAACAGTTATGTTTCTCCTCAGAGCACAGGACTATTTCTGCTGCTGAAGGAGACTGGAGGTTACATGCTCCTGGAACAAACCTACTTTTTCTGCTAAGTCCATGCCCCATAGATGTTTCATCATTATACTCATAGAAAACGGCAGCTGAAGACTCCAGTTTGATTGCTGCTTTCTTAGGAAAAGCAAAAGAAAACCCAACTCTATGTCCTTGAGCTCCTTGAATCTGATCTCCACATTTGTTACCCTCGGATTTATTACTACATGCATTTCCAGGAGTGGAAGAAACAACAGAAGCAATGTCTTTACAATTCTGTGCATCTTGCATTAATGTACAGTTGAAATCCTGCTTGTTGTCAGAATCTACGGCAGCACTTTGTGGGATGTCATTGCAATGATCTCGCACAGTTACCGTAGTGGATTTGAACATAGGGCCGCTTCCAGGAGCACTAGGAAATAAAATAAAACTCAGAGTCAGTACCTTTCAAAGAACTGCAGGCAGAAATATGGTGTTACATTAGTATCTAGCAGATTTTTTTTTAAGGAAAGAGGAAGAATCTGTGGATATGTATATTGAGAATATGAAAAAATGTCATATTTTATAATAGATCAGTTGACTAGTATAAAAAAAGACAGCATAAATATTGTGCCCAAGGTTCCTTCATGTGAAATTATCAGCTGAAGGACTAATATTTCTACAAGGTAGTTCACTTTTCCTAGACATATTGTCTGGCCTTATAAGAGAATGTCTCCGTGGAAATCTTGCTTCTCCCAGTAGATCATCATGGTTACAACACTATTACTACAAATAGCAGAGGTTTTACATTCCTTTGTCCTACAAAATATATTAAAACAGAGAGAGCCTCATAGACCACTTCCCTCTTAGTCATCATCCTAGTAACTGCTGCTCTGCCCACGTGCAATCACCCAGGAGCTCCCATCCTATTTGTGTTCACAGACCAAACCACCGCAATATCAGCAATTTCTTTCATGGAAAAATAATACTGGGGAGAGTATTTCAGCTGACAGTAGTGCGGTAAGTGATTCATCCCTCTTGAGAAAAAATTTATCACTGTCTACTTCTGTTCTTCATTTCATGTCCTCTTCCCATCTGTTTTATTTGACTTAATAGGAAGCCAAGAGAAGAGCAGAAACTGTTTAAGCTGCCAATTTTCCAGGATCCACAGGAACTCCTCAGAACTAGGAGTAATGGACCTATGTTAAAACAATTTTTTTGTTTTAATCAGATTATTCTGTGTCATGGTGCATGGGTCATCAGGAAAACTTGCAAGTGTTGTTTAGGACTCCATAATGCGCTGAGATAAAGAATGACAAATTTAACCTATTTGGTCTAGAAAATGAGGTAGAGGTTTTATGAGAAAGGAATTCCTCATGAGAATTTCTGCCTTGTCCAGTTCACCATAAATTGAAAAAATATATTAAAAACACCACACAAATCTTTTCTCTAACAAAGTAAAATGGTGACTTCTACAAAACCAAAAACAAACCAACCTACTTATAAAGAATACTGTGTGTCTGTCTACATCACACTTCTATATGTAAGGATGCAAAGTAGAAGTAAACAGCAATTATGAAATGCAGAAATAAACCTCAGAGATAATTTTTCCTTCAGGAACTAGAAGAAGGAAGGGTATTTAAAAAAAAAAAAAAACAAACCAACAAACCTAAATAGAACCAACAAAACCTTGCAAAATCTGTGCTTCACTAACATGGAAAAAGGTACACAGTAAGTTCTTATTTCCCCTTTCTCCTGAAATATGCCAAATGCAGATTTTGGAGTATGGTTAGGGTGAATAATATGTAAATCTGGGAACATAAAAATTACAATCCTCAAGTATTAAATCTGGACATTTAAAATACTGATGGAGTAGAAAGAGTCTCTACTTATCATAAAGGAATAAAAATTTTAAAATTATGTCTTAAGTTGTTCATGCCAAGGAGACCTCACAGCATTCATATCCACCTGCTTACAGGATCTCTGCTTCAGGATGCTGCCCACCATTCAAACTATGGAAGAAAAGACTATTACTTAACAAGACCTACAACTCATATGGTTGGACTTATCTGTTAGTTCCTCTGGTGAGATGAAGACTGAATCAAAAGAAAATATCTGCATTTGACCATCTACTCTTTTGCCCTGAGATTCCACTGCGAAAAGCTGGTACATGTATTTTCAGTGGCTTGTTAGT
Organism: Nycticryphes semicollaris; assembly: GCA_013400055.1. Taxonomy (NCBI): domain Eukaryota; kingdom Metazoa; phylum Chordata; class Aves; order Charadriiformes; family Rostratulidae; genus Nycticryphes; species Nycticryphes semicollaris. The sequence continues at coordinate 573,051 of VXBJ01001263.1, forward strand.
ATCGTATACAAAATACAGACACAACTAGCAAGCTCAATATTAATTTCAATAACATGTCTATATGCAGTACTAAAACGTATGACTAGCAAGGAGTCACTTTGCAGAGAGAGGTAAACACTCTGTCGAGCGGGAGAAAAAGAGCACTTAACTTTTAATATAAAAAAATCCAGTTACTGACATTTAAAATGATATTTCTGGATGCTTTCCCAGGCAAGCAGTTTGAAAACTAAATCACAGAGATCTGCTACATCCTAGAATGGCAGACTGTATTCCTCACCTCATCAATGAAGTAGTGTCAGCCTTCAAATTCATGACCTAGTTCACTCAGCTTTCAGCCAATGTGCCTACTTTTATGAAATATATATGGAACACATCTTTTTTTAAACTAAAAAATACATGTCATTTTAGCTCCACTGAAAAAGCAACGTTAAACATTCATTTCTGCACGTAGTGTGAATCAAATTACTGCACACATACTGTTCCAAAAATACCATAAAAATGCATGTGCTGGGTTCCAGCTGAGGGACTCGAACAGCCCTGTATCCCACAGCACCAGCTAATAGTGGAGGGATTATTTTAAAGTATTTTTCATGTTTCAGCAGCTAGGCACTTACCACGTTGTCTCTTTCCTTAGCTCAGCTAGCTTGTGCAAACGTTGAAGGGCTTTCTCCTGTTTCCTTTCATCTTTTCGTGACTTAGATGCTACATTTCGAGCAAACTCCCTCTGTTTCAGTTCCTTTAGTCTCTGCAAGAAATAATCACATGCGCACACAAGAAAAACCCCACCAGGAACAATTAACATTTATAATGACATTAATTTCTCGTAAGCATTCCTGGTGAGAATTATTTTCAAACCCAACCAAAGCAATCCATTTGATAAATTTATTCTTTTCAAGTGAATAAAAAAAATATGTAGATATGCTATAGACAGGCTAGCAAGGTTAGAGATAACCTAGAAAATCCTACTGTAGCTCTTGCGATTAATATAGAACAGCCTCAGTATGACTAGACAATGTTCATCCAAAATTGTGCTCATGACTCTTCCCAAACACCTTCCCTACAGCCCGATTACTCTTTGAGATGGTAATAAAAAAATAATGCGACCACCCCAGGTCTTTTTCTGCAAAACCACTCTGTAGCCTGTCGACTTCCCAGCTGGTACTTAATCTCAGGTTTTTTCTGCCCTAGATTCTGGACACAGCATTTGTCACCACTGAACCACGTGGAAGTCCCTGTGAGCCCTTTTCTCCAGCCTACCAATGACCCTTTGGAGAGCACACTGTTCTGCCATCCAGTACAGACATTAAAGGGTCCTCTCCCAGCAGCCAGCCCCAAGGGATTTCATCACCGGAAAAATCTTCTATTTTGAAACAGGAAGATCATCACTTTGAAGGACTTTGTTTCCCGCCCTCACTTGTGTCTGACACAGCAGTAAAGCAGACACTGAGGTCTGATCCAGTATCTCATTTGATATAATCTCTGGCCTGTTTCTTCGGGAGGAAATTAAAATGTACAGCTCTGAATCTCAACAGAAAAAGGTCATTTTGCTTTCTTTATGTCCCATATGGACAATATGCAGAGACTTTCCTAATCCTTCCAGTCAGACAAAATCATTCTGCTAGGTCCCAAACCCCATTGGTGTACCGTTCAGTTGTTTGGTGTGTTCCTCATATGACTCACAGTCTAGATAACATCATCTTATGATATCGCAATCTCATGATTCTGGGAAGAACCCAGTAACTTGCCACTGTTTTAGTGTCTGAAGGCTAACAGCCAGCCATTAACAGGGGCTACATGAATTTGTAAAAGCAGTAACTCTAACTTCAAATTGTTTGAGAGGCATTGAGAGCTTCTCGTGTTGTTGGTGGCACATAACGGATACACACGGAATAGAGTCTGCAAAACCCTGTTAAGCACTGTTCTCCTGGTCCTTTTCCATTTTCAGCTTTAAGGGCAACAAGAAGAGCTTCAACAGGTATGCTGGTGATAAAAGGAAGACTAAGGAAAATGTGGGCCCTCTTCACAAGGAAACAGGAGACCTGATCACCCAGGGTATGGACAAGGCTGAGGTACCCAATGACTTCTTTTGCCTCTATTTGCACCAGCAAGGGCTCTATCCACACTGCCCAAGTCACAGAAGGCAAAGGCAGGGACTGGGAGAACAAGTACTGCCCACTGTAGACAAAGATCATGTTTAGGATCATCTGAGGAACCAGAAGTTTCACAAATCCATGGGAACAGATAAGATTTACCTGTGGGCCCTGAGGTAACTGACAGATGAGTAGCCAAGCCACTATCAATCATATCTGAATTTGTCTTTGCTATTTGGGGTGATGCTGATGCTGCCTTGGCAGTTCATATAATGCCAAAAAAACATGTATGTAGAAACATTCCGAGAAAGCAAACAAATACTTGCAGAAAAATGAGTGCTACCCTCTGTTCTCAATTTTCATTATTTTTCACAAAACTGGATATTCCTTTGAAGACATCCTTGATAGATACAGAGAAATAATTTCAATATTAATCACTTCTACCATTTCTATTTTCTAAATAGACTTATCAAAATTTGTTTTATTGTGCTAATGCAGTATAAAGTTATAAATTCACTCAACGCTGGATGTATGGTAACTTTTTCGCCAGGAAAAAAAGGCTTGAAATGTGAAGCATCTTCATAGAACATTTCTTATCTTTCTGCATTTATGTTTTCCTTAAAATAGTACAGTACTGACCCTTCTTCCCACCAGCCACTCATGACACCTCAAGTATTTCATTTCATAGGTGACTTCTGTATACTCAGAACATGAGAGAAGGGATGGAGTTTTCTCCTTTCCCTCCCCATCTCCAGCCCTTCACTCCATTTTGGAGAGCTGAATAATTCCTCAGCTTTCTTCCTTTTTTTCCTGCATAAGGAAAGAAGTATGCAACAAAGCAAGAGAAGAAAAGAGAGATAAAAGACTACTTTTCACAAGTTTAAAAAGGAGAAGCTGAGGTGTATACAAATCCATAATCAACCTCCAGCAGCAACACTTTACTGTAACTGCTGGGATGATTATAATTAGTGATTTGACCCTGACCAGATTTTGACCCCTTTTCTTTTACCGCTGAAAGTTAGCAAAACTCCACACTATCAGAAGTGCCAAAGTTAACATGACCCCATATTTCAGGGGGTGAGTAGGGTCTACCTCACAGTGAGTAGGGACAATGCTGTTAAAGAAAATTCTACATGATCCTGGAGGCAAATAAAATGCATTGCATGCCTAACTTTGCCAATGCAAACATAATTCTACCAATTTGAGCCTCTCATTAGTCTCCATCTGTTTAGCACATAGCAGATCTGGTATAGAAAAACTGTTCACAATTTTAAAGTAATTAAATTGTTTATCTTGATTGCTGCAAGCAGGTGTCAATATGTAAGACAGAGAGGCCTGCCAGAAGTTTTGTGTACACAACCTTCACGGTGGACCGTCTGCTGTTCTCTTCTGACAAACTAGTTCCAGAGCTCCCCTGCCAGACATCCTGGCAAATACACTGGCCCTTTCCTGTAGGGAAAACTAGTCTTAGCAGAATATGAACTAGTTATACAATGTGGTGTGTTTTTTCTCTTACAACTGATATCAGTCTTTTTCATGGACAGTTTTAACAATCTGCAAAGATTATACCCAGGTAATTCCTGAGGACTTCATTTAGCAAATTTATCTGTGTGAGTGGAACTTGGAACTTTTCTTAGTTGTAAACCGCAAAACATGCAGCTAGTGCAAGTTGGTTCGAGACTTGACTACTATTTCCTGTACATAAAAAGTCATTAAATGGGAAAAAGTGTGTCCCCATTATTGGGTATTTAGTTATTTTCTATTTGTCTTTAAACTGTCATCACTTGTATTTCCTTTCCAGACTTAGTCATACCAGTGACTGTTAGCACTGCACTGTTGGTTTTGCTTCTATTATGCCAATGAAAACAAGATGTGCCCAACAAGCTCATGGAATGTCTACTAAAGCACATGGAAAATAAGGAGGTGATTGGTGACAGCCAACATGGCTTCACCAAGGGCAAGTCATGCATGACAAATTTGGTGGCCTTCTACAAATGCGCTACAGCATTGGCAGATAAGGGGAGAGCAACTGACGTCATCTACCTGGACTTATGCAAAACATTCGACACTGTCCTGCATGACATCCTGGTCTCAAAATTGGAAAGGCATTTGATGGATAGACCACTCGGTGGATAAGGAACTGGCTAGATTGGGTTAGAGTCAACAGCTCAATGTCCAAGTGAAGCCCATGAAAAGTGGTGCTCCTTAGGGGTCAGTATAGGGACCAGGGATGTTCAACATCTTTGTTGAAGATATGGACAGTAGGGCAGAGTGCATCCTCGGCAAGTTTGCCAATGACATCAAGCTGTATGGCATGGTCAACAAGCTGGAGGGAAGAGATGCCATCCAGAGCGACCTGGGCAGGCTAGAGAGGTAAGCCTGCACAAACTTCATGAAGTTCAACCTGGACAAATGCAAGGTCCTGAACCTGGGTCACAGCAATCCAGCAGCCCTGAGGAGAAGGACTTGGTGGTGTCAGTGGATGAGAAGCTCAACATGAGGTGGCAATGTGTGGCGGCAATGTGCACTGGCAGCCTAGAAAGCTAACTGTATCTGGGGCTGCATCAAAGGAAGTGTGGCCAGAAGGTCAAGGGGAGTGTTTCTGCCCTTCTACTCTGCTCTCATGAGACCCCACCTGAAGTACTGTGTCCAGCTCTGAAGTTCTCAGCACAAGAAGAACATGGGCCTGTTGGAAAGAGTCCAGCAGAGGGCCATGGATGCGATCAGAGGGCTGGAGCACCTCTGCTGTGAAGGCAGGCTGAGACTTGAGGTTGTTCAGCCTGGAGAAAAGAATGCTCCAGGGAGACCTTATAGCAGCCTTCCAGTATCTAAAAGGTGCCTGCAGAAAAGGTGAAAAGGGACTCTTTATCAGGGAGAGTAGCAACAGGACCAGGGGGTAATGGTTTTAAACTGAAAGAGGACAGATTTCAAGTAGATATCAGGAAGAAATTCTTTAGTGTGAAGGTGGTGAGACACCTCTGGTTGCCCAGAGAAGTTGTGGATCCCTGATCCCTGGAAGCGTTCAAGGCCAGGCTGGATGGGGCTTTGAGCAACCTGGTCTAGTGGGAGCTGACCCTGCCTGTGGCAGTGGGATTGGAACTCAATAATCTTTAATGTATGTCCCTTCCAACCCTAACCATATGAATGATATGTAAAATGCCATTAGTCCATGTATTCCCAGTATCACGGGGCCCCCAACTTGTTCAAAGTTAATGGCCGCAATAAAAAAAACAAATGTGCCTTATTACTAAAAAGCATCTTTTCCTTAACATTTTAATGTCCTTCCATGTGGCAGAGCTATTCACCAATGCTAACTTCAATAGCTAGTTTAATGTTTGTTATGTTTGTTTGCTTCCATGGATCAGTAAGCAAATAATTAGCAGGCAGTCATACAGTATTTAAACATGATTCCCCCCTGTATTTTGCTGTGCTTATGAACCCGTTCAAAATGTGTAAGTACTAGCAAGCAGAGCTCAACAAACAGTTCACAATAAATAATTAAATGACATTTCTCCAAGAGAAATAAATGCCTTCATCATTATCCTGATACACTGTATTGCCACTTTGAATGTGCAGAAAACAGACCACTTTTGGTTTGTAAGTGACTTTCCCCGGCCTGGAGCAATGGAAAGCCTGACCCCAATTCTTCAGGCTTGCAATGGGGTCCTGCAACTGGGCTGCTTTCACTCAGGCAGAAGCTGGATTATTTTAACAAATCGAACTGTAACTCTGGGCCTGAAGCAGAAATATTCCACCTTTTTCTAACAAACTCAGCCGGGAATCTTACTGTACACCCATTAAATCACCTTAAGCTGAGGTATGCATGTCCAGATAAAAAGAAAGACTTCAACAGCTCCTACATACCTATGCATGGATGAAACTACACATAAGAAGACCACATGAGGTCCAAACTCAGGTGTGGTTGAATTTCACTCAGAGGCATACAGCTCAGGTGTCCCCAAGCTTGCCTTGGAATATACCCATCGAAAAAAACAAACAAACAAAAAAAAAAAAGAAGTCCTATGTAGACTTCCAAAGGGACTCCATTTCTCATTACTTCTCCCTTGTCTTCATTTCCCCTTTTATACCACATTAGACAGTTCATTTTAGCATGCCGCCTTTAAAAAGCTCAGGCTGAGTTTCCTAATTCTCTCCTGCATTTTATAATATAGGAACCAAGCCCAGACCCTGCTGCAGGAGCCAGCTGCCTGGAAACCCATGTGGATCAAAGCCTCTCAAAAGCAAAGACACATTATAGCATTAAGCGAACTTCTTATGTCGCTATTACAAGCCTTCTACCACTTTGCAAAGTGGTAGATTACTTCTTTCTTTTTTTTTTTTTAAACTCAAGATTTAAGCATTTGTAACAATAGCACTTCAAAATAATAGGTCTTAAAAATATACAGTAGACATGAATACATTAATTAATAAATATGCCCAGGACACAAAAGGCTGAATAGTGAAACGCAGAGTACCTCAATATTATGATATCAGGTGATAAAATGAGGGAAAAAAAGCAGCAAACAAAACCAGCCTCAAATAAAATAGTTTACACCTTAAAACATATAATTAGTGTTACATGTGCAGAACTGACTGAAGAAAAGCAATGAAATTTTTAACAAAGTTTATGAAACTAAAGGGGAAATCATAACAAACATCAGGATTGATACAATCTCTCCCCATAATGTTAATATCCCACATAAAAACCAGCCATCCTCCCCAGCACAAAGGCATCATCGAAGAACTGCTTATTCAGAGAGGTTCTCATGAACTATCCATGCAAAGCTTATCACCATCGTCTAAGAACAACTTTAATAGGGTCAAGAACCTATGGGAACAGTTTTTATAATAGCAGGAGGCAAAAAGATGCCTACCAGGGGATTTCAGGGCAGTGCAGTTCAGACATGATTATGCTAATCTGCTTTTGACCTTAGATTAACAATTAAATTATGTGGACTTTTATGATATTGAAAATACGTAGGCCATAAATTCATTTTTCTGATCAATGGAAGTATAAAATTGCGGAACTTAACAGCCATAACATCAAATTTTGCTGCTTTATTGTTTTTTTACTTTATCAAGAAAAATTACTGAATTCTCAGCAGTCCCTGAAACAGGAATTTATGCGATTGCTAGCTTTTAAAAATAACTCATCAAAATAAAACTTCCTTTTCTTGCTCCCTAACCATAAAATACTCAAAGCTGCAGCCTCAATAGCATAAGCAGGTTGCTACAGCCCTTAGTATATTAAGCACAAAAATTCCAAGTATTTGTGCTACACCTTTCAAGTCAGTAAGAGCAGCATTAGCCTGAGACCATGAAGACATGGGATAGTCAGTCATACACATGTCCTAAATTCAGCATGTGCTTCCCCAGCTCCTGTGCTGCTTATACTGCATTTGCCCCCCAAAACGGGCTTAAAGTCCATTGTGGCTCCCTCCTGTCCTTCAAAAATTTGCCGATTACCTAAACGATGGGAACACGGGTTTGTAGTTCAGCACTGTCATGGCACTAAAGTGGCATTTGGATCTATTTAAAACAAATTAATTCTTCCCTCTAAATCTGTATGTGATAGAAAACGGATTTTTAATTGTAAATAAAGGATTTTATTGGCATGTATTCAGTTTGGTTTTTTTTTTAATCTGTCTACTGCTTAATACAGGGATTAAATATGAGTACTTAGCTCTCAATGATTATTCTAGAAGCCATTAGCCTTTCTCTGAACGTTACGTGACTGCTGCTCACATACTCTCTGTTAACTGAGATGGTTTATTGCTTCCTTATGTGAATTACAGTATGACAAACAGAGCAACAACACACTCATTACATAAACACTTGTCACACCAAACCAGATTAGTATCCTTTCACAAAGCGGATTGAGGTTAATCAGTTATAAATAATAACTGAATAGATCAGAGCTCCTGTAACACTCAAATGGGGTATGACACGTGCCATTGAAAGCAGAAAACACTGCTTACTAAGATGTAAAAGAAATGTATTTTCCTTTTGTCTTTAGTGGTTTGTGTGGGCATATATATTTTACTGATCTGCAGCTGCAGACCCCTTAATTTTACACAGCAAGACAGGGCAGAATCTCTTCACTTGTACTGTGGTCTGCAATTCTACTTTTCATGAACCTATCTTTCACATTATTTAAATAAAAATAATCCGTTTGTAAATATTATAGAGAAAATTAAAGTTCCAAGAAAAAAAATGCTATTATACAGTCAGAACTTACCCTGTTAGTGCTACAGGCCTTCCCTAGCAGAAGTTAAACCAGGCAAGTTATTTCCACAGAAAGAGAAATTACAAGATTTCTCAAAGAAATTCAAAATTCAGCCACTCAAATAAGTAGGCTAAGGAAGAAAGTAATAGATTTTTTTTTTTCTACACTGCCAGTATAAAATTAAGGGCTATAATATATTCCTGCAATAGAAGAGGGACAGAGGAATTTTAACAACAGCCTACAACTGCTTTATAGGGGAGTTGCACAGCAGGAGGAATAATTTCTTGCTAGCGATGGGGAAAACTTCCTGATAGGGTGGTGTGGCACTAGAGCATGTTACCAAGAGGGGCTGTGGAAACCCCAACCCTGTAGAAATTCAAGACACAGATCTTCCATGTCTTCCATCTTCCATGATGATCTCATGTTTGTGAGCAGGAAGACAGTGACTCCTTCCAAACACTACTTTCATGATTTTTGTCTTATGCAGTGAGCTGTCTCATGTCCTCAATTTACCAGTGTATGGATTACATACTTTGTTTTTGAGAGGCCTTTAATGAGTAGCATTGATCTATTGGTGGCTTATGAATAACTTTCAGCATGTTGCAAGTTATAAACTGCATACAGCTGTATGCATCTCACTTGAAGCTGCAAAATTTAAAACTTTTCTTAAAAAATGAGCACTCCATGAATTTGCAACAGAACCACATTTTATATGGCATTGCAGCCATACCCTCCTGATGGTCTTTTAATACAAGAAATCTAACACAGAGAGATATAGATATATGCAGGATTTTAGAAAACCAAATCCTTGGAGCCCACAATATTGCTGAATAGGTAGATTTGGTTGAAGTGAAACTGTGCTTTTTTTTCCACTGTTGTCACGAACATTGGCCCAGACTGGGAGAAAGTGGGGATTAATTAAGAGGAAGGGAAAGCTGGAATTGTTTTACCTGCCTGTCATGGGTCTGAAGGGAGGTGGGTGATGAGAAGATGAGATTCTTCATGACGTGGGAGATTTTTATGAACTTCAAATGAGTTGGTATAACGTAAATGTTCACAAGCAACTATAACTGGCTCATGAGCACACTTGAGCAATACATAGTGGTTCAGTTTGTTGTGTGGTCTGCAAGAAAGGATGTCTGAACCAGTTTTTACATTGAGATCCTACAAACATATATTAAATACCCGTATCATGTTATACACCTGAAAATTCACATTGGTCTTTTCTACTCTTGTAATATAAAACCTGAAATTATTTTATGAAATGTAATTGGTTTTTGAGACTACTTCATACTCTTATATGAAGTGTCTTTCTTGTAGTATCTGGAGTTCAATTTTCCTATATAAGTTCAAGGGGAAAAATAAATAAAACTTGAGCTTAAAATGAAAACAAAAACCACATGAAAACTTAATTGTTTTCAAAATCATGAGGAAAATCAGAATTTTAAATATTTTTCACACTTGCACTGGTAATATACATGAAAGCTGGTTATCTTTGATGGAGATCTTACTAATTACTCTTGATTAGGTGGCTGCAAAAGATGTAAGCCGGAGCAATAAAAGGAAAAATAAATCCTTCTTTACTTTCTGTTCTTTTTAATGTTTTTCCTTCAACAATTATCTTCCAGAAAAAAAAACCCAACCATACTTCATTCTTTGATGATTAATGCTCTTCCCAGCACAGTAAGCCTCATGTTTCATTCCACATCGTTCTGATGCCTGCACACCTTCTGCCTCTTTCCGGTATTCCCTGCTGCAGGATTCAGATAGCATTATGGCTTACAGTTGAACAAGGCTCCAGGACTTTGACAAATAACAAGTTATGGAGTATAAATTAAGACTTTTGTTTCTTTTGTTTCAAGATAACTATGTTTTCTAAAGTTGATTAAATGGCCACAGTGTTGCCATTGTGTAAAAACATTGTTTTAAGCCTGCAGAATTGCTGAGCATTGCATACTGAATATTTCACTGTGATAGCTACTAACCACGTGGATAACAACAGCCTGATCTTATTGCAGGCTCCAGGATATTTTTTGTTAGCTTCAGCAAAAATCAGCTGAATACTCCATAAATATTAAGGCCAAGACCAAAGAAAATTGCATAGAAATACAGAATTAGCAACTTGCCTATCAAATTAATTTTAAAGATAATGAAAAGAACGTAAAGCTGACACGCACTTGTGCATCTGGAAAGTGGCTACATATGCTAGTCTCTAATTTAAAGGTATTTATTTTAATGACTCTAGGCCTAATTCTACTTCTCTTGAAGTCAATGGAGAGACTCCTGCTGAGCTCAGGGAGAGCACAGTTTTTTAAATTCACCATGGAAATTTTCAGCAACACTTAATGAAACATCTTCAGTCACACAGATTAAAGACAAGATTGGTACACATCAATTCTTTAAGGATCACTTTACCTTTATATCCACTCCTGGACCACTTGGGATTCTAATTAAAAAAAAAGTGCAACATTCTAAATCCTGTCAAGAAATGGCTATTCTCACATCGTTGGAGAAAAGGGCAATGCTGGAGAGAAAAGGGCTTGACTCCACACTTCTGAGAAGGCACATGTGACTATAAGCCCATGGCTGCCCTCAGAGGCCACAGCTCCTCTTTGCTGCTCCAGACAGACAACACAGCATGGATCATTTCAGGCAGCACATGCCATTCCCAGGTCCCTTATTATCCACCATCTTGCTTTCACTCCAGCAGTGAAGTTTAAGCACCCAGAATACTCTATCTGAGCATGGCACATACAACGTTTTCAAGTTTGACAGTTCTGCTGCAACCAAAATATTCATTCAGTGAGGCACCACCTCCTGGTATATTCGGTCACTGAGCACTAAATGTTGATGATCACTTTATCACTGGCCAGTTACAATTTCCTATGCATAAATAACAAGAGCTTCACAACAATACCATCTTGTTCCAACTCTCTCTCGTAAGCTTTAAGCTATTGGAAAAATCTCTGTTCAAGTAGCATTCATCCTCCATGAATAATCTCACAGGAGCAATGACTTCCTCACCAAGAACTCCTTTCAGAGAAAGGTTATCTCTACACCTCTCTGGAGAGGGAATATCAGATTTTCTTTTAGAATGACTTTCTAGTGGTAGATGATCAGGCCACAAAACGGATAGCTTCATCAACACAGAAGTGTTGGATGGCTCAGCCATTAAAGCTGTCTTTTGCTCACTTTGGAGACTGTTTTTCTGTTTTCTACTTGAGTAACGTAATTTGGCAGCTCTGAGATCTTTGAGACTTCACTCAACAACTCTGCACTCCAGTGCTGCCCAACAAATACACATTCAATTGTGACTCACCAGCTTTTCACCTTGGTCCAATTGGTTCACTGGGCCTCCAGCACTGAAGGTCTCTGTAGGATCCTACTGCCATTCTGATTATTGCTCCTTCTTTACTGAAGAAGGACGTAATACCCTTTCTACAAGTACATTAAAAATTGAAAGCACAAATTTGTAGTCTATATTTTCAGCCTCTTTGGTCACTGATATTTTAAGAAAGGCTGCAATGAAGACTGAAATTAACCTACCAAATCTTCAATCTTTTCAGTCTCTACAATGTGCACAATAACTGGAAAAGAAGAATTCATATTTACAGTCAGTTTCTCTAAAGGATATTTTCTGTAATCCTTGAAGGATGCTGTAATAACTCTGATGGGCTGAAGAAGATACATGAATTCCTTCAAAGTGAACTCTTTATTTTAATTCTTTATGTCAGAGCTAAATCCCAATCACTTTCTCACATCAGTTTTATATTGGATCACTGAGCCGTTCAAAGCCTCTGTTCACAAATTGCTTCTCATCAGTACGATCTGGTCCTTGCCAGAGATTATCCCATGACAAGCTTCTTCAAAGAATATATAAATTTGACCAATGAAAATTGAGACAAGAAGGGGACTTTCCAAACTTTGACACACATCTCACAGCCACAGCTAACTGGCACAGACAAAATCTGTTATCCTTAACCTGACCTTTAGTACTATTCACACAGAATCCTCTGAGAAAAACACAAGATTAAAGAAAAAAAATTATTAAATATGAAGACTACATCTTACAAGGCAAAATGAATTAATACCATAATTTGACTTACGCTTTCATTTTCAACTATGCAAATGAAATGTGTGGTAAAGTAATTTTAATAACATACCCCTGACATTACTATGATTAGTAGATGCTAGTAGCAAGCGGTTATGAGAGCATCTGTCTCTCTATTTATGTGTGCATTCTATTGCATCATTGCATTTGTAGACTAAAATATTAGTAACTCTAGAGAAAGGATGTATGTGTCACCACACTGTTAATAAAGTATTAAGTTATCAGTAAAGCACAGCTTGGAGGCTGCTGAGGGAAACCAGGACTGTAACCAAATCTCCAAAGTGACAGCACAAGGTCATAGCAGAGGCCTTGGAAGTGGAAGGAACAGGATGACACCAGCACCCCAATGCTATATACAACTCAACTATGTTCAATTACAGCTTGCTAAAGGAATGCAACTTTAAAATATGCATAAAAGTGGGTTTAGGGATAAAAAGAAAATGAAGAAGCATCCAACATATATAAAACATATATAGTTAATTTCACCAAAATATGCAATTGGGAGCCACTGGAGCACATGCTTGTGTTAGTAAACACATCAAAATGACATGAAATGGACCTCAGATGAGGAGAAAGAAACCATCAAATTTCATCCTCTTCCTGGCAAAAAGGAGGAAGAAACCACCAATATCAACATCACTCTCCCTCACATGAAGAACTTGTCGTGCTGACTACTTATAATGACACCTCATTATTCTTCTTGGGAGGACAAAAACACCAAAAAAGGGTCAGACACCAGAAAGCTTACATATATCGTAGAATCACAGAATGGTTAGATATGGAAGGGACCTTAAAAATCATTGAGTTCCATCCCCACTGCCATGGGCAGGGACACCTCCCACTAGAGCAGGTTTTTCAAAGCCCCATCCAGACTGACCTTGAACACTTCCATCTTCCTCTTCCCTTACCCACCAGTGTTGTAACCCTATTGTAGAAGGCCACCAAGATTGTCAGGCACAATTTGCCTTTAGTAAAGCCATGTTGCCTGTCACCAATCACATCCTTATATTCCATGTGCCTTAGCAGAGATTCTAGGAGGATCTGGTCCATGATATTGCCGGACACAGAGACTAACCAGCCTGTATTTTCCTGTGTCTTCCTTTTCTCTCTTTTCCTAAATGGGAGTTACGCTTCTCCTTTTCCAGTCAGCGTACACGTCCCTCAACTGCCACCATTTCTCAAATATTAATATATCCAATATCAATATCAAATATCTCTATCATGATTAGGAATTAAGTCTTTGTATAATTTGGATTATAAGCCCCAGTATCATTGTAGTTGGCCTAATAATAATTCTTTCAGTAGGCTTTCGGGACTTTAGCTAAACTAAGAGGAAATTCTTCGCATGTCAGGTGTGTTTCTTTCAGCCAGGGAACTGGAAATGTGTTTAGCTGGTTAGCCCAGCCTCGAGAACTGGCTGAAAATGCAACAGAGGTAATGATTGGTAAAGCAGGTCCAGCTTTCTGCTTTAATGTAACCCACAAGCAAGTCACAGCAATATTCCCCTGCTTCAATTAGATATGAACCTTTCAGGAGATAATTTGCCCTTGATTAAAAATCACTAGGAAATTAATAAAAACAATAATTAACTAATAATGTAACACTCATTACTGAATGGAAATGTACCTAAATCTCAGTCCACATTCCTAAAGGCAGAAAGCAGTTCCTAAGGAAAATTTACAATATCCATGTTTACCTTTCCTTTCCAACAACAGCCAGAATAGAAATATATCCACTCTCGTGATACAAATTTGGATTAACAGGTGAGCATTGCACAACGAAGACAGCACAGAGTGCTACCTACAGTGCTGAACTCTGAAATCTGAACTGCTATATGCTCATGCTTTGATGAAAAGAAGGAAAACCAGCCCATAAAAAGCTATCCATCTGACACATAAATAACAGGAGCAATTAACTAGGTGGACCTCCTGTATATCTCAACAGAAGATAGATTTTAAATGTCTATACTCAACATGAAGGTATTGCTGGATAAAACATTGCTGCAGAAAATGAAAAATAAGCTCAGAAGCTTTATCATCTCAAGGTCAATGTAACTTTATATTTAGGGAAGTTAAAAAACAAAAAAGTGCCTTTCTCTTTCTCCCTACAGCAAACTCAAAGAAACAAGCAAAAGTACTCTGCATCTAAGAACTATTGGTGAGAGCTATAAAACCCTTGTCTGCTCTTCTTACAAAGACCAGAAAAAATAATCTGATTCTAAGAACTCCCAGCCCTGCAAACAAACCTCTTACCCTCCTCAAGCACTACACAAGTATTGCTACAGCACTCCACAACTAATAAGTCTTTACAGACCAGCTTCTCTGCTTTTGCACTAAATTCACACTATTAGTTGAAACAGGTCTCTTTGTTGGTCTTTAATGTGGCAGGAGAACCCTCTGGGTGATCAGCTTTTTTTACTGGTTCTGATTCACCAAAGCAGTTTTCTTGTCAACAACACAAACTCTTCCTTTCTAGAAATCTTATGGGCATTTTTAATGAAGAACAGAGGAAAACCCTTCCACAAATTTAGGTTCAAATTCCTATATATACTTTTCCTATAGATAGCTATAAAAATACAGAAGCAAATAATAATATTTCTTTCTATCCTACCAAAAAATTGGCTGTTTTCTCCACAAGATATCTCACATGGAAACCTAGATATTTCAGACAGCTCTCAGTCTTCAAAACATCCCTTAAAGTAGGCTATCTTCTGCCTTAAGGTTCCCACATTGCTGCTCCAAGACTCCTTAGCAGTATGCTGTAGCGCCTTCTGAGCTGGAATAGGAAAAAAATCTGTGTAACACCCGCCTTTTCCCTGCCACACCCTCTCCTTTTTTATTTTTTTGCAAAATGGTCATAGAATATGCTTAGGGATGATTAGAAAGACACATCTTTACACAAGCAACACATTTTTCCTCTCTGCAGATCTTCAATATATTGTTGGAATTCTCTCTCTTAATGGCATCAAAGTGACTCATCCTTTTTGGAATTTTTGAGTCTGTTCAACAAATTGTCTTCCCAAAAAACTTTCTCTTGCGTGTTTGTGTAGGATGTAACTACACAGACACAGAAAGCATCAGAAAGGCTTAGCAAATTTCTCAAGTTCCAAGAGTTAGAAAGTTTCCGAAAAAGACTTCTTCTTTTACCTCTAACACAAATATACACACATTAAAATCTCTTCTGTTTTCACTAAAAACATACAATTAGGCAGATAATGATTTTTTATATATTTATAAATTATACTATAAATTATGTTATATACAATTGTAATATAAACTAATGTAAATAATATAAATAATATATATATTTATAATTATAGCATTATTGCTATTATGCAGTATGTATGCTGAAAGAATTGCTGTCCTTACCACTGTGCCACAAAACTAGGCTACATCAGCACATGAATGCATGGTACACCGGGTGGTGAGCGCATCTGTAATTAGAGGAAAGCATGGCCAAATATGCTTCAAATAAAGACAATCAGGAGACCCATACACCATTTCTGGCTCTGACTCAGGTTTATTGTATGGCCCCAGTTGTGAAACAAAATAGCCTGTCCTTCAAATTTTGCCTGTGAAATTGAGTTAGTGTGAAGCAGCTGTGATGAAAAACATGGCACAGCGCTGATACTTGATCCAGTTTCTGATTTCAGAATATTCAGAGGGAGATGCAATCCGTGTGCCCCATTTCACATTGTTTCGTCTTGTTACAGAGGCACAAAGACATGAGGATTATCTGTAGATTATCTGTAGCAAAGTCATATACCATTGCTAACATAAGGCAAGAGAATAGTTCACAGTTTCATCATTCAAAACACTTCTTCAGATGGACCAGCAGACCACCACCTGACTTATTTCAGGACCATTTGCCATTTCACCATCCTGCAAAGGCAGCACCAGAGCTCAGTTTGTGCACCAAAACCTGCCTTTGGATGGAGCAGGACCTTCCCAAATTTGAAGAATTCAGGTGTCTGGGTAAGCTGCTGGCAGACAACTAAAGCTCCTTCTTGATCCCACTACAAAAATTAGAGCAATCTGTATTAAAAGAAATATCTTGCTAAGAGATCACTGAAGATGAAACTAAAGTAATAGCTACTTGGTTTTAATAAATTGGTTATACATCATATAGTGGTTTCTATTCTAATAAAATCTTATTAATATGTGGCACTTTACTGCACAGAGATAAACTGAATGTACCTATTATGCCTTGAACTAACATCTTATACTAGGGGTTTAGCACCTTTTTTTCTGTAAAATTTAAAAGCAATAATCAGATCCTAGGTGAAAAATTGCAAATGGCCACCTTTGTGAAAATGAATACCATCTTTTATACAGACAGCCTTCCAAAATGTATACTACTGACTACATTGAAAAATGGGCACAAAACCCCAAAATATAAGGACGACTTAAGTAATTTTGCATAATTTTTAAATACCTCTTGTATTAAAATATAGTTATTTTGCAGTATTAGCAGTTCAAGCGTTCGTTCAATGGGTAAAAGATAGTGAAGCGTAAGAACAAAACCACTGAAAACCTAAATTTGGATACTTGGCTTCTTATCAGAAATTCAAAGCCTTCCCTGAGACACTCTGTGTACACAGCTACACCTACCACAAACACAAGTTGCATCTATTCATGAAATGCATGCACATTTAAGCA
Organism: Nycticryphes semicollaris; assembly: GCA_013400055.1. NCBI lineage: Eukaryota > Metazoa > Chordata > Aves > Charadriiformes > Rostratulidae > Nycticryphes > Nycticryphes semicollaris. The sequence continues at coordinate 590,136 of VXBJ01001263.1, forward strand.
ATGAAATTCACCAGTACCTCTCACTACTGATGCCAGATCTAGTATTTTCCAAAAGGCTGTAGGTAGCCGTCTCACTCCCTTACAAGCAGATACATTAGCACAGCTTCGACTTGCTTTCCTCTTTTAACAGATGTTGTGGAACAAATCTTCTATTTCTACAAAGAGTACACATCACTTTGATGCTGCAAACTCTCACATCTGCCTGCGGCAGTATCACTAACAATAAATCATTCTGTTTGAAACTTCTACTGACCCTCAAGACACCAGCTGGTGTCCTGTATGCAGCACATCCGCAATCTGTGTCCAGATTTCTGCTTAGCGACAGGGACAGCATCGCCTCTCCCACTTCCACTCTGGAGGAATTCTCTAGCTGTTGAAACACTACAGAAGAGCTTAACCCTATCCACCATCAGCAAACAAAATGCCAATGGGATGTAAAATTTAGGAAAGTCAAAGTCATATTACTTTTAATGTTCCTTAGTTGATCCCTCCTCTTGTGCAGATCCTCAACTATTTATGGTCTTCTGTAATGACCCTTAGAATTAGTTTTATGATGGAAATGTGTTCCGTTTTCCCATTCTTATTCCTAAAGGTAATGGGAGAACCTGGGGCAACAATCGTCTTTTCTAAGAACTGGTCTTTCTAGTTCCTGCTCTCTGGGGAGACAATGTTGGCAGCTTGGTTTTCCAGGCTGAGCCCAACTGGAACAAAAAACCGAAACTAATTACTACCAATTTTGATAGTTTCACCTTTCACTCTTGAGGATCCTGAACACAGTGAAACTGTTTATTGCACCATCTTAATAGAAGTTGTTATATTTCAGAGTCAACGACCTGAAAAAGAACCGTTTATTGGCATCCCCCAGTTACTGTATATTCCCCACATTATCGTAACTTTACCAACTTCCAAGTCAGAAGGAGATAAATTTAAGATTCCAGAGCACATCAGAATAGTCATCAGAAAAAAAACCCCACACCACAACAGCTCTACTTCTCCCAAATAATAATCTGCTACTGCTCTTTCAGCAAGCGAAAGGAAAAGCCTTGCCTTTAACTTGCGTAGTCTTCAATGTGATCTGATTAGTGATAGGGCAATTGCACTGTTCATCTACTGACATGTAACCCAAATGCAGAAATTGGTGACTTCTGGTGACTCAAGTACTCAAATAGAGACAGTAGTACTTTTCCTTACCCAAAAGCTGTCTTTTGGATAGCAATGAATTCTACACTGTAACAAATGCTTTTTTTTTTTTTAAGGTGCTGGGGTTGAGGAGTACACTTGTACCCCGTCGTTCATCACTGAAACACACCTGCTCTTGACTTAGATGGAGGCAGCTGTCTGAAGGTGCACACCAATTACACTGAACAGTGAGGATGGAAAGAGAAGAAGCCACTATCATCAGCTGAAGCTGCAGGGGGGGTATTAATGTAACAGAATCTAATTACCTGTCTGGATTTTGGCCAGTGCAGGACTGGAATCACCACCCTTGCTCCTAAGAAAGCAGCCTGGGAACTTCAATTACCATGGTGGTTAAGGTCCCAGTTTTATACCTTGAAGGTAACAACACTGGCAACACAATTAAATTGCTGCAGTACCGACTCAAAGGAAAAAGTGCCACCCGTTGAAGTACCATCATGTCCTGTAGCACATAAATGTTAATTAGCAGTCTTTTTTTAGAAATTATAAGATGCACTAGTCCTGCACAGTGTGAGATTTGATGAGATGAGAGCACTGGGTGGTATAGCTAATAAATCAGTTTACTGTACAACCTCATTTCTTTAATGAAGAGCAAATACCTGAGCCTTAGTAAAGCAAGAGCCTCAGGCGTACACTTGCAAATCGAAATGCTGGATTTCATTTTTTTGCATTCTCTCCAAAATAGGGAGCACTGACCTACCACGAGTCATTAGAGAACACCGTCCTGTCAGGGGGCAATGCTAAGCATAAACTTTGATGTCAGAATTAAAAAACACAGAAGAGATGAGTGGCAAGGCCATTATGGGAGAATAACAAGTAAAGGTACACTTTTCATAAGGCAATAACTTTTAAAAGCTGACAAAAGCTGTCAAGGTGTCAGACCAGGAGAAGAGCCAGCACAATTAACATATACTAGGCTTCAATCTACTGGGAGGGAAAAAAGCTGGATTTATTTTGGACAATTACAAGTTAATAAATGGAAGTGTCAGTTCCTCTGTAAAGCACCCATTAAAGCGTACTAAAGGCCAAAACCTTTTACAGTTTCTGTCATAGTAAGCAACACACTACCATTATTTTATATTTCAAGCAATTTTATTGTCAATGACAGCAGTTACAAATGTAAAAGAAAATATTTTCCTTAGCAGCATACCAGGCAGTTTACTTGTAGAAATCATCTGTGCTCTCAGAAGTGACTAGTATTTTAGATTTTTATTATGAACACTGCATATTTTATTTTATTTTATTTACTTTGTATTTTCCAAAGCTCACATATACTAATGAGTGCTTGAAATGAAGTGCTCAGGAGGGCATACCATACCACTTTACATCCTCTAGTTACACACAATCCCTGTCTGGGGAATGAAAGGCACCTACTATTCAGGGCATCTGTCACTGCAGAAAGCCAAGCAGACTCCTGCACACTCACAGCTGCTTCCCGTGGGAAGATGAGCTCTCCCCTCAATAAGCACACAGGCAGGCAGGGTATCGCTCCCTCCCTGACCTCACTGGCTGCCTTCATTTCTCTCACTCCAACTTCCCATTTAATTCAGACCTTGCACAGCACACAGAGCCATTAGCTTGTTTGTGCAAGGCTTACCCCAACAGTTCAAGCTCAGAAACATGCTTCTGCTTTTTTATCTTTTCACTTAAAGAAAAAAAATATATGAATAATGAAGAACTGTGTTGGTTTCACCTGCAGAATTGCTTGCCCTTTGCAGTGGACCAAGAAAAGATATGTATGCTTCTTGAACCCTGTTATTCTCAGTTGGCTAATTATCAATAAATTACAGATCAAATATCTCTGATTCAGGTGGTAACTTGAAGGACTTGCAAAGAAGTCAGACCACCTTGTGCATACTCGAAGTCCTTTAGTAGTGGTGAATCTCCATTTTATGATGAGCAGAGAAGCTGTAGGGGTACAAACCTTGAATTTTACTTTAAAACCCCTTTATTGGAATAAAAAGCTTCCAAACCCAGCACTTTTCAATAGACAATCTTTTCTCTTTGACATTGCTTAAGGAAAATGATATGACATTATTTTTGCCTTGTTGATCTTACTGTTAATCAAGGCAGAGAGATGAGTCATTAGCTATTCTAGCTTCCTTTTGTTCATAGTCAGGCAGGTGTGCAGAGCCAAAGCAAGATATCCAAGCAGTGCTTGGAAAGAAAATCCGCTACTCTCAGACTCATTGGGAAAAAAGTAGCTATCATTTAAGACAGTATCTACCATTATTTAAGCAAAGTATCCCCCCCACCTCATCATCATAAGTGAGGTAATTCAACATCTACCATTTTAAGGCTAGCCAGCTCTCACCATTGCAAATTCCATTGCTCACCTGTTATTAGAGCTTTGCTTGGACAGCCATTCCTCACACTAATTTGTTTTGAGTTAAGAAAAAAAAGAAAGGGATACTAAAATAGGCTTGGGTATAGCATATGCCTTGCAGGAATTTTGGCATGGGGTGGATGGACATCTGTTTCAGATCTGACCTACTTCTAAGCATCTGAACACAAAAATCTCCATGCAAATATTCACTGTATATTTTTTAGCTGTTAGTCCCCCAGTGATTTCGCCTACCCCTCAGAAACCTTCTTTGGTCTTTGAGATCTAGGTCTGGCCATTTAAAGATTTTGGCAGTGTTGGTCCCTATGTAGTTGCTCACACTAAAGCTTCCACTTTGCAAAGCGAAGACGAGGTGCTCAATGAAGAAGTCACAGCCTTTGTTGACAGGCTAGGAGTCAAATGTGATCTTTTTCAACAAGCATTTAATGCTCACAGGTAGACTATAATAATTTATGTTAGATGGTATTTTAAATGCATTTCTCATTCTACAATACATAACTTTCAACCAACCTTGTATAGTAGGCTGATGCAAAGAAAGTATACTAATTGGGGTATTCTTTAGAAATGCAAATCATATAACTATGGCACAAATGAGGGAAGAAAATAAAGTAACCCACATCAGTGCCAGGTGTGTCTCTTGCTTTGTTTCTAGCTCTCATTACAAGCTATTTGTAGGCAGATATGTCTCACTGTAGTTATAAATCATGTAACACAATGAGATCCTGTACCAGACGAGAACATACAGATGCCAGTGCAAGCAAGCACTTAATAGCTATACAATAATATACAAAAAAGGTAGTTAAAAATAATTTTTAAAAAAATGAGCATTAAAGAAGGTAGATCTTTTTTTTTTATTTTATTTTCTTGAATTTCAGTGCTAGAAAAGGGAAGGTAGGTTATAGCTGCAGAGTCAACTTTTTGTGTTCTCTCTTGGTATCATTTGGTATATCAAGACTGTGTATCAAGACAACAGCAGTATGTCTTATCAGAGAAGCCTGGCATTTAAAGGGTAGGGGCATTAATTGTGAATGAACCTGAATTAATATTATTTATTACTTATATTACAGTATACAATGAATCCCTTGTTGGTTCTAATTTAAGAAAAGATGCAAGATGCATTTTGACAATTCAAGGAAAAAGAAGGATATATGCAAGAGGGAGGCACAGTCCTGTAGACTACCTGCATTTATATCATCTTCTGCAGACTGAGTGTCTTAAAAATGAAATAAATCATTCAACCAAAAGACATCAACACTTTCAAACATTTGATGTTGAAGTAGTACTCTTCTGCCATACATGGAGACTTTAGCTGAAAGGTCCTTTACAGAATAATTGAGGTTTGTCACAAGGATGTTTGTCATGAAAAAGCACAGGTGAAAGCACAGTGAGAAACTAGGAGAAATTACTGGAATAACAGTGCATGGTATCCTTGAGATGAAGGAACACACTCAGCTGAATCCAAACTACAAACAGGACTGAATGCAAGGGCACAGTACTATTTTTTCTTTCCACTGACTCCTGAAGTCTTCTTAAACAAGGGCTACTGCCTGCCTGCTTAGGTCACAACAGACTGTGTTTCTGCTCATCTCACCTGTCCCTTCAAAAGCTCATAGAGCCTTTTTTCAGTCTTTCTTATTTCATCCATTTGCAGTGTGAGGGTGAGGAAAATTTAAATCAGGGAACCACTCAGACCTTTACTGGATAGCTGTAGTTGCAGCGCTAATTAAAAAACAAACCAAAACAAAAGCCAACCAGCTAACCATTTCAGCTCAAATCAAAAAGAAAACCACAAACATAAAAGAGGCTCTGCAGCTAAACTATTTCCAAGACTGCATTGACCACATGTGGAAAAAAAAGAATAAAAGCACGAGTTTATATTTTAGACTTGTCTGAACACTCCTTGAACAGTTTGGGAATTTGAAGACAATTCTGCATAAACTGCTACTGAACTGCAACTAAAATATGTAGAACAACAGTAATTATAGTTTCTAGAGTAGCACTGGTCTGCCTAAAGAAACTACAGCAGTAGTCATCTGCTCAAGACATACAACTTTTCCTTAGATGTACCACAAGTTAACCCCTGGCTCTGTAGATGTCCCAATATCCTACTGCACGCAGTGTGGAGACTGTGCAGGAATCACTTGAGGGAAACCAACCATCACTTCTACACATTTTATTTGTTTGTCCCATCACATCTCTTCATAAAAGGCAATGCTGATTGCAATGTTATGTTTCATCAACAGGTCAGAACCACCACTGGAAAAAGAAAAAGCTTTTTTCTGGAATGAATGAAGGATTGATTTTGCACAGATCAGCAAAGCCTGCGATAATTATCCTAAGATTTACTGTGCCTTCTGCTGAAAAGGTGCACACTTCTGCCCAATGAAGAATGAACTCTCACATGTAAACCAGCAGGCACAAGCTGTAGGGCACAAACTACAATTCTTGCAGAGCTCCTAAGGAAAAAAAAAATCCTGAAGCTTTTTTTTGGTAGCAAACAGAAAACAATACCATGGCTTTTGCATCATCAGGGATGGAGCACTAACAATTACCATGCACCACTTAATTGTTTTAGCAAATTAAATCATGTTAATGTCACAAAAAATTATTCACCTTGAAAGGTCAAAATTTAATGTATTATTAGCAACCTATCAGTTTCTCCTTCATTTAAGAAAATTTAAAAATTCACTGTAAATACCATTTTGCTCTATGATTGCTGACAGCTCAAAACCATGAAGTAACAAAATGTTTCTCATATTATTCATTACTTAAACTTAATCTATATTCTACTTGATTTCTTTCAGGACAGCAATAGAACAGCATATGGAATTTCTGAAAATCACATAAAAGTTAATCTGTTGATTTGAAATTTGCAGCCATAATAAAGCTGAAATTAACTTTGGGAGATTGATTCTGGTAACGAATGAATGAAAAATAAAAAAGAATATTTTTCTTGCAGATAATCGCTTAGGTGATCCATAGCCTAACACAATAAAGCAAGTGATAGGCAAACCACCTCCGAGTTTGTATAACACAAGTTTTTAATCATTTCTCCCCATCAAAGCACTGTACGCCAAAAAATGCATTACAATATGCATGATGTCTCAGGAATCTCGTACTGAAATACTGTATTATTTCCTATGTTCAGATCCTAATTATTACATCCGTTCTTATCTTAGTGCTGAATGGGAAAAAGTATTTTGTTTTGCAAGTGGTGGCCAAATGGCAGAAACCTGGTAAGTGCTGACACACATAAAGAAAAGTTTAAAATTAGCCTCAAGTTCAGCTAAGTTACATCAAAAGTTTCATAAATTGATTTAAAAAGGCAAAGCTGCTTTGAAATTTATGAGTTTTAAATAAAAAGTGAACTACACAAGAGTAGAAATGCATGCCAAGGAGATGTATGGAATTAACCATGTTTCTTATTGTCCCTTATTCCTCCCTCTATTTTTACATTGGGACTGTATTTTCCCCCCACTCACCCCCTTTCCTCCCCCTCATTGAAATAACTCACTCAATTTAGATTTGGGAAATAATAATAAATGAGCAATTGGTGGTTGAATTAAATTTGTATTTTTTATTTTGCATGGAAATGTAACATTACTGATTTATTAGTTTATCAGACTAATCTGGATATTGAAAAAGACAGAAAAGAGAAGGCTACAATAATTCAAAACATAAAAAAAAATAAAGAACTGAGGATAAATACCAAGTTTTTGAATTCAGGAAGGGTTGTGGCTGGGTAAGGCTGCTACTGTGTTAAAGAACAGGCTCCTCGTAGAATAAGAAGTGTCGGTGCATGAGGTTAATATCAAGGTTTTCGGGCTAACAGAGGAACAGACAGGGTATATACTTCTCTACTGTAATTATGTTTGTTCTAAAAACACTTTTTCAGAAAAAAAAGAGTCAATTAGTTAATCAAACATTATTACAGAACAGAATTTCCCAAACATGAAAACCAGAAAATGTTATGCAGTATCTTTTTTGTTATAATCTCTAAGCAGGAATGCAGCGATATGTCTTTTTGCCAATGAGGAAACAGAATGTTAGCTGGCAACAAAATTGGATTTTGCAGTATTAATATTTTACTCAAGATCATCCTTGTTTAACCCTTCAATTTTTAACTAAAGACTGCCTGAATACTCTGTTACACTGATACTAATGAAGAAGCCAATTTCTGGGATTAAATTTTATAGATTAATTAAAAACTGGGAGAAAAATAATTTTTTTTCTTTCATTCAGGAAACTGTGTGTGAAGTTTCTGTCTTAATACAATGAAATACTCATAAATAACAGAACTATTTTATTTTTAAAAAGTCTGTAAATTGAAATATGGACTATAGAATATGGACTATAATTGCAACGCAGACACATTACTAACAAACCAGAAAAAACATTTTCCAAGTGGCTTTGTGCCCTAATGCAGTGGGACTTTTCCTGAACCATTCCTGTTCCCGCTAATTATCTCCCTGCACTTCCCTCTGCCTACCCCAAATCACTCATACAGGGTCAATGCCAGAAGCAGCACTCTCAGCAGCCCGCCATCCACAAACAGGCTCTCTGTTGGAAATCTCTCTCCAGCGCATGCTCTGGGCACATCCACACACTACAGAGTGGCAGAGACCCTCATTTCTCTCAGACCCTCCCTCCTCCTTCATGGCCCTGTGTGGCCCTGTTACATTGGTAGGTTTGCCTTTCTCTTCAGAATAACAGCAGCAAGTTGGCTGGTTGGTTTTGGTTTCTTTTCTTTTTTAAAGGAAGTTCAGTGGCTACTGCAATACTCTGTTCCAACACTATCAGCAGTGCTTAGCTATAATTAATAGGTCTGGTGACAACTCTTATTAGTATTACTGACAGTATAAATGCTTAAAACTTAAGAGGAAGCTTTTTACTAAAACACAAACAAACAAACCCCAGTCCAAACACAAGAGACCATCAAATAATGCAATATTCATGGGGGAAAAAAAGTGAAATACAGTAATAGAGCAGTTTGGAAAAGGAGGGGGTCATTTGGTGTTAGTATGAGCATTACAAATACATATGTGTATATGAAAACACTGCTGAACATTTTTTTGTGTTCCCCTAATATTTAAAAAGGCTACAAAGATGACCATCTTTTCCTGAGGAAAAAAGAGCAATATAGGAAGAAATGCCAAGTTACATTCTAGGAAAGCAATCATAGCAGTATGAAAGAGATTGATTCAAATAAAAATGTTTAAATCTTCATCTGTGCTTGGTTAACATTTAGAAAGTTAAGAATGCTTACCCATGAGGACACACAAAAATGCTGTTTTCTTATAACATAAGAAACAAGCTGAAGTAAGAGAAGGAACATAAAATTTCTCTGTTCTAAAAAATTCAGCTGCAAGAATCCTATCTGCTATTAGAAGTCACGTCACTTAGTGAGAGAGAAGGGAAAGCGTACTGAAATATATTGCAAAGAATTATTTTCACTTACAAGGAATGGAGAAAATGATGCTGCAAGTGCTTCCCACCTGTTTCCCACAAGCTCCACCCAGTGGCACACACTGGGGTCATGCTTTCCCCATCAGGACATGAAGCCGCTGGCACTGCAGCTGCCTTCCTACTGCCCATCCCCACTCTCCCTGCAGAGACACCCGCTCTGTCAGTCACACAGGACACTGTGAGCTTGTCACCAACACATCTATAGGGGCATTCATTTCATCCAAGACCAGACTTGGTGGCGCTTGAGGAAGTGACTCATTTTATCGTTTTTGGGAATTTTCACAGACATAAATTCTCACCATAGGTATTATGTTATTTTAAACATCCCTCCTGGCTTGGCTCAATGCACAGCAAGGTCCAGCAAATTGCAATGCAATGTCAGGCAGCATGGAGCTATAGCATGGCTGATGACCAGTGGAAGAGGATACAACTCAGCTGAGAGCAGCCAACCTTGGGCTCTGCCTTCAGCCTGCCCTCTCAGGCATTTCTCATCAAACAGAGCCTGGCACAGCTGGACACACATTGCAAAGCAAGCACTGTCTTTCTCTGCATCAGTCCTTGCCATCCCCTTCACCATTCTCTAACAAGTAACAAACTCCAGCACAGGAAGGGCTACACTTAAAAATTTGAGAAACGGAAGCTTTAATATTCTTATTTTATGTAATCCTTTATTGGTGAACATCCCCACAACTCTGACCCACTATATATCATGTTTGTTTTGCTTAGGAATGCTTGCTTCTTGAAGCTCTTAAGGTTTTATTCTGTACTAGGACACTTTTTTGAGAATCATTATTTCTGCATTTCCAACTGGTATACAACATGCTGCCTCTTAGTATGATTCATATAACTCCAGTGGAATCCAACCTGCAAAAAGCAGGCCTGAAAGCAACATAAAGTACTGTTGGCTTCCAGTAAATAGTTAATTTATTTTATTTTGGAATGCAATGTGTTTCCTTTCCCTTCAAACAGATGTAAACTCTCTGGCTATGCCACAAGCCATAGATGGCCTGTGAGCAGATCTTCTGCAGTTCCCTGAACTGACCTACTTGTGACTGGCAACTGCATCACAGTACACAAACATGATCCCCTTCTATGACAAGGTGACCTACTTAGTGGATGAGGGGAAGGCTGTGGATGTTGTTTACCCAGACTTCAGTAAAGCCTTCGACACTGTTTCCCACAGCATTCTCCTGGAGAAACTGGCTGCTTATGGCTTTGGATGGGTGCACTCTTCACTGAGTAAAAAAAATGACTGGGGGGCTGGGACCAGAGAGTGGTGGTGAATGGAGTGAAATTCAGTTGGTAGCCAGTCACGAGTTGTGTTCCCCAGGGCTGAGATGTCTTTGAGATCTTTATCAGTGATCTGGATGAGGCGATTGAGTGTGCCCTCAATAAGTTTGAAGACAACACTAAGTTGTGTGGGAACATTTACCTGCTTGAGAGAAAGGCGCTACAGAGGGATCTGGACAGGCTGAACGAATGAGCTGAGGCCAGCGGGCTGAGGTTCAACAAGGCCTGCACTTGGGTCACAACAATCTCAACAGCGCTACAAGCTTGAGTAAGAGTGGCTGGAGAGCTTCTCAGTAGAACAGAACCCGGAGATGTTGGTTGGCAGCTGACTGAATATGAGCCAACAGTGTGCCCAGGTAGCCAAGAAGGCAAAAAGCACCCTGTATCTGGAACAGCGTGGTGAGCAGGATTAGGGAAGTGATCATCCCCCTGTACTCGGTACTGGTGAGGCCCCCACCTAGAATACTATGTTTAGTTTTGGGACCCTCACTGCAATAAAGATATTAAGATTCTGGAATGAGTCCAGAGGAAGGCAATGAAGCTGATGAGGCATCTGGAGAATAAGCCTTATGAGGAGAGGCTGAGGGAGCTGGGGTTGTTTAGCTTGGAGAAAAGGGCGCTTATCGCTCTCGACAACTACCTGAACAGAGGTTGTAGAGAGGTGAAGTTCGGTCTGTTCTCCCAAGTAAAAAGCAACAGGACAATAGGAAACAGCCTCAAGTTGTGCCTGGGGAGGTTTAGACTGGATATTAGGAAAAAAATTCTTCACCAAAAGGGTTATCAAGATTTGGAACAGGCTGCCCAGAGAAGCAGTTGAGTCACCGTCTCTGGAGATATGGAAAAGACAGTAGTGCTTAGAGATATGGTATAGTGGTGGTTTTTGTCAGTGTTAGGTTGATGGTTGGACCTCTTCAAAGTCCCTTCCAGCCAAGACAATTCTGTGATTCTATGGTTTAGTGGTGGACTTGGCAGTTCTAGGTTGATGGTTGGACTCGATGATGTTAAAGGTCCCTTCCAATCTGGATAATTCTATGGTTCTATACCATCTGCAGGGGCCCATCAAGTAGAAGAGTTGGGATCTTTATTTTTTAAGAGGGACTAACTCTACAGTGAGATTTTTTTTTTTTTTTTAAAGTAATGAGGACTCCAAGGATTCACTGCTTTGCTTTTAAATTTCAAACAACCAATAATATCCACTTATCTTTGCTGAGTATACCAACATCCCCAGAGGCTATACTGCTTTTACTTTATACCTTACATGCTTCATACCTCACAGGAGGTACAAATTTTATACAATTATAGTATTTTTATTATTATTCCTAACCACACCCTTCTAAATTTCTTTTTCTTCACCCATATTCCATGAAATATTTATTCAAACACATAAAGATGATAAAATTTTGGACTTCTGATTAGCTACAGATTGATACTCTAATCTATTTGGCATTGGGTTCTCAACAAATGTGCAAAGAAAAATCTGGAGAGAGGAGATAAACATAGACAGGAGAAATCAGGGTCTCAAATAGGGAAAGAAGACAACTACTAATTTAGTCTTCGTGCATAATTTGTGTCTCAGTACCTCCATACAATTTTAAATACAGTTTTAGAGCACAGAGATCATTTTCATCCAGGGAGACACAGTTTGAGAAATGACCCCTGATTCTGCAGGGAAAAATTCTTACTTATAATTTATTTAATTGAGTGTATTTACATATCTAGATGCAAATAAATCAGGGCTATTAATTTTATTTTTCACCACAGCTTTTTGTTGTTGTTTTTGTTGTTTGATATTTGGAAGTGCACTCCTGGGAGAGAAAAAAGCACCAAGCCCGGGTACGCTGCTGTGATATTAAGCAATTAATCAGAAGTTCTGGGATGGAGAGGAAGACTTTCAAATACAGGAATAAAACCTCTTTGTTCTTGTAGCAACAAAGGTCTCCCAAGTAATGACTGATGTAGGGGACCTAGCTGTGTGATGCAGCCTTCTTCACCAACAAGACAAAATAACTCACTGACTCCAAACAGCTACAAGACAAAGGTCGTTCAAAGCCTTAGACTTCATGCTCGGCCACATTTATCAACACTGCAGCATTTCAAGGAACACAGACAGGATTTTTTTCACCCTGTATGAATGTAGCACTTCAGAGATGTCCTCATGCACTTCCAAATATTCAAGAAATGCTACATAAAATCATACAGATGTTTTTAAAGTCCTGGTATGGGCCTTAATAGCTGTATTCTGTTATTTTAGATCATCACCAAATAGAAATTCCCTCATTACTATATTAAATACTAGTGGTTCTGCCTTAGTTATATTTCTCTCTGTATTGAGTCTAGAACATCTTTGTTTTTAAAGACACCTGCATTATATTTTGGTGGGTTTTTTTTTCTTTTTCTTATGTTGTTGTTGTCCAGGTTTTCAAATAAATAAAAGAGCGAAAGAGTTCATTTTTCTCCATTATCACTGAAGCTTCGAAGTTGCTTTTCCAGTATTTCATAAAGGCTACAGATATTGCTCTACACACCATATACTGTCAAAGCTAAGAACAAGAAAATACTAACACAGAAGCAGTGAAAATCTTGAGACACTGGTCTGAACTCCTTCAGGTCCTAGTAAATAAAATTACTTTTGCCCTATTCCTATGCTTTCTTTCTGAACCAATCAGAAGAATCTCATACTATCTTACAGTGGGTGTTAAGTACCTTTAAGACAACAAATCAAATCACAACCAACCCCTGACAGTACAGGGCTCCCACCCAATGGAGGAAAACCACATAATTATAAAATCTATTTTAAATCCTGCAAATCTTCTGTGCTAGCAACCTTTGAATTGATGGAAAGCAAAAGAAAATATTCTGCAATAAAACTGAGGTACAGGAGCTGTTACAAACATTTCTCTGACAAACCATCCCACGGCTTAGATGGAGTGGTAACAGAGTGCTCAATTAGGATTACAAACGGCTTTTCAGAATAACTCGGATGAACTCAGGTTTAGGCAGAGTTTTCATCCATTTGATCATATAGAAACCACAGTCATGTGCTGGGATCGCTGAAACTGAATTGGCTGCATATGCTTTCAACTACCCTTGCATAATGGAAAACTTATTCTAGCAAGTCCTTCCTTTTGCCTGTCCATCACCAGTAGAAAGGTGTAATAAATGGGAGAAAGTTAGAAAAATACAAAGCAAAATCCAAAAACAGATTAGCTGTTCCTCTCATTCCTACTGAACTGCTGGAAAACTTCTGCCATTGAGGTACAAAGTTTCAAGACAAAAGCAGAGCATTAAAAAGTAGCACCTGAAAATGGCTCTAGCCCACTTAGTAGAAATTAGGTTACTCAAAAAAAGCATGGGGTATGAAGTTCCTTGAAAACTAAGCAAATCTGAGTGAGACTGCACTGCACCATATGCTGCCTGAGCCTTTCTTCCCCCAAAATATGGGAAGAGAAGTGGTTTTTCATCATAACACAAGTATAAACCACCACAAAAAACACTCCAGAAGAGTTAAACTTGACTTAAGGCTTTAATCTCAGGAATATTACATAAAATTATTACTTCACCCAAACAAGCATCTGGACAATTTTTTTCTATGGAAACTAGAAACTTTTGTCTAATTCCCTATGGAGGAGATTAGTTGTGGATGTCTCACAGAGGAAGAGGATGGCTTCCCGTGTTTCAACAAATACATCCACAAAGCCACATGCAAACACCGATACACAGGTTCCCTACACAAAGGATGGAGAGGTAGGATCTGCCATGTCATGTCAGATGCTAGTGCACTGCCCACTACCTGTTTTCTGAAGCAACCACAAAACAAGAATAACTATGTAACAACTTGAAACAAGTCCCTGTTCAGTCTCACACTTGATATCAGTTTTGAAATAAATTTTTCATCAATAATTAACTGAGGAACAAACACTGCAGTCTTCAGGTTCTCATTATTTAAAAGTGCTTCAGAGCACATAAAAATTAATAAATAAAAGTCCTAAGATAGATCAAGTGGGGAAGACGTGCCCATCACATTTTTTTTTGGTACCTTCCATCAATCAGGTGCTCCTGTGTGAAAGTAACACCTGAAGATTCAGTTCCAGCTGTATTTTAACAAAAGTATTTGCAACTCAATAAATATCTGTAGGATGAAATGAAGCTACCTGCTAATATCTTACCTAATATATCTTTCCCTCCAGCTTCTCATAGATTACTGTTGCTGCTGAGGTCCACACCTCTGTAGTTCTCAAAAATAAATCTTACACACTGACAGTGTACATTATGGGCTGAATAAAAAGATCAGTGAGAGAGAGAGGGAAGTTGTTTCAGGGAAAAGGGCTGAAGGAAAGAAAAGCAAATCACTGGCTTACATAATAAAGATATATGTAGCAACTCATCTATGTTCAGTCTCAGCAGAATCACAGGACAAGTAGAGATTGAATTAGAATGAAAAGCAATCAATCCAGATCCACAACCATATGATTTCACCAGATTATAAAAAAAGAGATACGGAATAATTACGAGCTAAGTGGACTAAGTAGAAATTTCCTGTACAGTTATTACATATCTTTACATTTTCATTACATATCTCTTCAGTGGAGTCAAGATGCATTGTGTTTTCCTCTGAATTACGTAGTCCTGATTTCTCCAGAGACCAGGCCCTAGCACTGGGATGCACTGCCTCTCATTCAGTGGAAGCCTTGCTTTTATGATACCAAAGTGGGGCACACAACTTGGAGATGTGGTGATAAAATGTGGTGATAAAAGTGTAAATACCAATGCTTTAAAGCTAATATGTATCTTACTCTGAGCTGAGACACAAACTTTTCACTACCACAGTTGGGTTTTTTTCATATTCAAGGCATTTAAGTAAAATCATAGCCCATTTCAGAATTGTATCTGCACTAAAAGAAAGTTTACCAAAGTATGTCATTTCCTACCTGCATCTGTTGCAACAAATGCTTCCTAGATCTCTTAGCTATACCAGAGCATTTATTCATGTGCAAAATTAAACTGATAACAAACAAAATTTTAAACATATTTTTCATCATTCTCCGTTCCCCTTCACAATTTAACTTCGCATTTCTCTTTCTTTCCATCTCAGAATTTTTGACTGTAAAATCTTCATGTTAAGATTCGTTTCTAAGAAAACAATGTATCTTGCTTCCCAGAACCTGAATTTGGGCACAACTCAATAGTGACTTCCAAGCCCGCCTGAAGGACATCTTATTTCATTATTCCACCAGAAGCTAAACCAAAGTAGTGAGCAGATTCCTCTTACCTGTTTGTGAGCATGATCATAAGAGTTAATGTGATTGTCAAATTCCTGGTGTTTATAGTACTGCTTGTCACAGAGTTCACAGTAGAAGTTGGCTTTAAGATCTTCCAGAGCTTTTGCTATCGTGTTTTTCTTTTCAGCATAATCCTGGAGGGGGGTGGGAAAAAGTAATTTTAGTTTTGCCTTTGATGCAGCAAATGGATTTTCTGCTCTGCAGTTAATCATATTTGTAAACATTTACACACCTCCGTAACTAAAAGCCTTCACATTATTTGCTGTGTTACACTGCACATATTTACTGTATCTGCTGTGAGGCTGAAGATTTGCACACTTCCATTTGCTATACAGTTGCCAGCTCCCCTTAGGGGTTCTGTCAGAGGCTAGAGAGATTTCCCCTGGTTCTGTTTAAATACAAATATTTATCATGCTGAAGGCTATTTTCGAGTTAATTTCGATCCACGACTAGCTACTACAAAGATCTGCTAGGTAATATCAGAAGCAGAATAAGCATGAAGATACAAACTGCAGTAATTTAGTTATCAGACTTTTACAAGAAAGTATGCCTACTACAAAGAAAACAAAATTAAAGAAACCCTACTGGGTCCTTCTTGAATGCATGTACACATGACAACATGAGGAACACTTTCATAGCTGAGATGTAACTCCCATTCAGCCATTTCATCGTTGAGATGCAACTCTATTCGTACAAATAACTTCCATAGCTTTGTTATTTGTCATCCAATATTAGAAGGACAGACACACGTCTCTGTTTACCATTACACACAACTTTGCTTATCACTTATGAGGAAATTATATACAAGTAATATTTATGAATTTCCTAAATACATTGATAACATGGCCTGTTCTGAAAGAGCATGGAAATGGTCTGTCATCTCAAATTAGTTTAATACCAGTTAAACACTGAACATGTAGAACTTCAGTGCAATGACTCCTGCTTTTAACAAGTCTGTCTGGGATAAAGTCATCCCCTGAAATCCTGAATGCAGCAAATATTGTTTAAGGAAATATACTCCTTTTATTTGTTTCACATAATTTCATTACTGTGAGCTCTTTGGAACTGACCCAAAATTCCCCTTGTTTATGTCTGCTTTCTTGTTGAGGTAGATAAAGATAAAAGCTGATCTCATAGTTGGAACACCCAAAACTAAGTCAATCTGGGGAAAAAAGTTCCTATTTGCTAGCAGTTTTCACAGCTTATATCTTAAATACTTCCAATATATTTTTGGAAGTTTAACATGGAAAATTTATTTGTATCAAATTATATTATTTTTCTATCGATTATATTAATTTAAAAAAATAGAGGCATATTAGTAATAGAATTAAAATTATATGCACAAAGAACTTATTTAAAACAGTGCTTTAAATTTAATTCAGCATGATTGGACTGCTAGCAAACACGATTGATTTGTACTCAAAGTGAAGTACTCCCTCTTCAAAATTTTGTCCACTAAAAGAAATGCAAAAGTCACTTCAGAGTGGTGTTTTGAATATTGGCTGACACATAAGGAATTCACACATTTCTAACACATTTCTAAAATGATGTTTCATAAAATATGTTTTGTTTAAAACCAGAGTTTCACTTTATTTCAAGAAACAGTCGTATTTTAAACTTGGAAATACATGCATGCTGCATGGAACCCCAGCCTGGAAACTCTACATTTAGTTCTTAGTATCGACTATTAAGAAACAACTGGTTTTGAACCACTTATTATTGCCAAGATGCCTATGTTTAGGAAAGCACTGGAGACAGAATATAGAAATATAATCCCTTGAAACACTTTAGAAGTAATTCTCATAGTCTACAAAAGGGGTACCACCTAATTTTGTTTTTTTAAAACACAAAAAAAGAAAATTCTGGATTGCAGGAAATTATCAGAACTCTGAAATATTATATATGACATCTGTGAAGGGTAAGAGTGAGTGTGATGGATTCTAAGACAAGAAATAAGAACTGAATAGTAATTTTTCTTTATATAAAGATCTCACACCATTTTTGCAAGACTTACTAATGTAGCATAATACCTTGAATACACTTACATAACTTCATTGGCAACATAAAGAAACTACCGATTTTTGCATTGTGTCTTGGAAAGATGTTTGGAGAGATGATTCACGATCTTTTGCCACCAGATTCACATAAAATTAATAAATCTCATCTCTCCAAACAACTTTCCATGAGTCCAGCTTATTACATTGCACATCTATGCACCAAAACCCCATCAATAAAACCCTTAATGGAGGGTGTTCAGGATCCCTGTGGCCATGAAATCCCCTGCACTGTATCAAGACTGAGGATGAGTTGCCATTGCTGGTTAGCATCAGGAGCCAGAAGTCTGAATTCAAGGATGAAAAGAGAATGCAAACAGAATAGAGGCCACTGGTACTCTGCCTGCCAGGCTATTTTTATCAATTTTGCAAGGAATACTACTTTGAAAGAGGACACTTTCACAACCTCTACCAATTTTGGTGAGGGATAACTGTCCAAAAACTGACAGTAAAAAAATCACACTCCCTGGACCTGCACAGTACTGGGCAATGGATTGCAGACAGAAATGACCTAAAAACTTACCAGGGAGGAATATTTCTGGAGTAAAGTAATGGCCAAAAAACTCACTTAAAATGGTTATATATGATCAAGCTTGGTCTCAATTTCATCAAGATTTGCCAATCGTCCTGGAAGTTTTAAAAGTATTTGAATTATGATTCAGCTTGGTAATGAAACTCCGAACTGGGTGTCACTTAGTTTCATTATTTTTTTCCTGAAAGGCTTATTATCTGAAAGCTTACAGCTATAATTCACTGTAGCTATTTTTCATAATTTATATGAAAGATCTCTAATAAGTGATTGATTCTATCAGCTGGCATTATTTCTCTAAATCCATCTTCTCCATCCTCCAAAGCCATAAGCCTGGGCAAATGCTACTGCAAACGTCTGATAAATTGGATTAAAAGCAGGCTTCATCCACAGAGGGGCTACCTGTCACTAACTAGAGTGGACTTTCTGCTCTCATTATATGAGAGATAAAGAATGAAAGCTACAGAAACATTAAACACTTTACATAGATAACTTTGGAGAGCTGACTGGATTCCTCAACCTAGAGGGTATTTTTATGGACTGCACTTCACGTGTATACTTCTACTGTCTGCAGAAAGGTCAACTAGGAAAAAAAAAAGGTAAGAATGTGAATATATGATACATCATATACTCCATGGTGACTGCCAGTGTGAATATTCTCACTTTACAATAAATGTGAGCTCCTTTTATGGCAGGAAGCTCTTCTGCATGTACTGTAGACTTAAACAGGTCAGGCATGCAGTCACTGCAAAGTGAAATGTATTACAGAAATAAACCTCTTCTTCAGGATAATTTATTGATATAGTCATCCCAGAGAGGATTAGACTGCTCTGGATTAGACCATGTTAGAGCTGACAGATGTTCCAGTGTAACTGGAACAAAAAAATATCTAAAGGATTTTCTCTCTCCCAATAACAAACAAACAAAAAAAAGGCAAAATTGTATTTTGATCATTGTTTAAAAACTCCAGTTAATTCCCTTGATGTGGCAAAACTGCGCTATATAGTCACTGTATTTATATGAAAGAATTTGCATAAAAATATGCTATTCTCTCTCACCCCACCCAAAAAAAAAAATTAATAAAAATCAAGGGACAAACCAGCCATAATTTAAGAGCACACTTCACACACTACTCTATAGCCAATTAACTGCAATACCCACGGACACAATTAAAAGTGATTCCTTCGTTTCTTGTATATTTACTAGTCGTTGTCAAGACAGTATCAAGCAGCAGATTTAACTGAATAAAATGTACAATTTACTAACATCTCTGCTATCAATCTGAGTATTAGTTGATACATATAGATTTTTTAATACTTTCACATAACACTTTTTTCTCGTGTAAGGAGTCTCTACATCACCCATTGATGCAATTGAAATAAATAAAAAATAGAATGCATTAAAAATATTAATGCAGTCTACTACCAAGTCTAATTATTTATAAGGTTCTTGTCCTTATCACGGCAGTGAGACCAAAGCAAAAGGCAATTAGATGCACTGATCAAATTACTCATTGATCTTAACAAATTCATTTCCAAGCAGCGTACAGCAAGTTTTGGTTTCATACCAAGCTTAAAAGGATACTGGCAGGGAAAATAATGAGCAAGAATATTGTCAGATCTTTTGTATTACCTTAACTGTGAGACATGAAAGCAACCTAAAACTCACAGGGCCATAACAGGAGATGCTGTTTCCTTGACTTCTTGCCCTCTTCTGACATTCTTCTTTCAGGCAAAGGAGATTCCACCAGCAATGACACCACTGCTTCACTGCACTGGACTGAGGATAAACCCAAGGAGGAAGCCCAGGAAGACTTCTATGCTAATCGAAGATCAGAGGCTGAAAAAACCCACCCTACCTTTCCCTTCAATATTACCCGCAGACAACCAATTCAAACCAAAACACTTATTACATACAAGAAAGCTAATCAGTACTCTGCTATGTGCACACTTGGAAATGCTATTGGAGACATGCAAATAATTATAAAACTGGCTTCTCAGCTTCCTAATAAACACACAGACAGTATTCCACATTTAGACAAAATCCCTAGCATTAAGATAAATAACACAGTGAAATTAGAAGGAAATAGCAAAATCTATTCCAGTTAGTGCTGTTTGCTTCCTAATGCCATCCTCATTTTTTGAAACACCAAGTTTGTTTACCATATACCTACTAATGCAAACAGCTGAATTCTGCACCCCCTGCACTAAATGGAGTGAAACAAATGTGAACAGGGAGAGAGGTGGACTCAGTGGAGAGCAAAGCAATGCAGAACAGTGTCCTGCGATGTTAAGATTGAATTAACTTGAAAGGAAGCTTATGAAGAGACAGCAATCTGTTATCAG
Organism: Nycticryphes semicollaris; assembly: GCA_013400055.1. Taxonomy (NCBI): domain Eukaryota; kingdom Metazoa; phylum Chordata; class Aves; order Charadriiformes; family Rostratulidae; genus Nycticryphes; species Nycticryphes semicollaris. The sequence continues at coordinate 610,640 of VXBJ01001263.1, forward strand.
ATTTGTCTGTCTCATTAACTTACTTAAAGCACTTATACTGTATAATTACTTTTAACTGGGACTCATAAAAGCACTTGATTGTGGGTTTTTTGCCATTAAAATTAACTGTTGTGCACAGATCTGTAGAATTACTTATTTATTCTGCTGCTTTAAAACCTACTTCCAGACAGGGCATGCTCTAACAAGGTGAGAGTGGTGGCCACAAATCTTTGCTTGGATACTTGTAGTAAGAAAAAACTTCATCAGCACTTATGAGAAAGCATAAGTCTCTCTATAATGGAGAAAAATTTATCTACCCCATCTCTTTTAACACCGATACAAGGTGGAACTGAAGAAGGCTTAGCTGTAGAAAAGAAAGCAGGTTTAACTGCAGATTTCTCCACTGAGTGTTCATCATTGTTTCATGATAAGCAAGGGAACAAGGAGCCTGGTATTAATCTCCTTTACTCCCCTACCATTAAATAGTCCAGTCACACACTTTAATTAGAGCAGAATTTTGATTTAAAAACATCCTGGGGTTGATTTTTGGCATTTAATTTCCTTATAGCAGGCATGTAGACATCTAAAGATTTTCATAGCTACTTAATGTAATTTCATTGACAGGTAAGTGTCTACTGTAATTAGACTCTTCAGGAAAATCAAGCTTTTCTATTTGATCCTTACAGCGACACACTAAACTAAATGAAGTACCTTTTAACCCTGCAGAATGACTCAAAACCCCCTCTTGAGCATGAAAACCAAGCACTGGAACAAACGTCAGTGTTCATGCTGGGCAGCCTTCAATCTGAAGGGGGTACGACAACATCTTGTGTAAGGTGTTTCAGGACCCAAGGAAGGGCAAAGGACGCTGTTTATTTATTTCACCTCAAGTTAACTGATTGTCAATTGACTGGCTGCTATTAATTTGTATTTTAAAAGTTGCTCTAGAGCTCTTCAAGCATTAATTGGTTGGTGAAGTTAATTTTTGGTCTAGTAAAATTGCCAGTAAAGTTGGACAGGGCATTGGGGAAACAGAAAATTGGACCTCATCTTATTAAACATATTTCATTTTGAGCATGTGATTGATCTATGGGACAACTTACACATGAAAATCTGCATACCTGTATTTTCAGGATCAGAGTTCTTGGTGATTACAGAGTTCAGTTTTCCTAGCTCTGGCTGCTGTGCTTGACTGTAATAAATTTTCTTCCACATGATTTTTATCATAGAACCATTCAGGTTGGAAGAGACCCTTGGGATCATCGAGTCCAACCATCAGCCCCACTCTACAAATTCCTCCCCTACACCATATCTCCCACCACCTCATCTAAACGACTCTTAAATACATTCAGGAATGGGGACTCAACCACCTCCCTGGGCAGCCTATTCCAGTGTCTGACCACCCTTTCTGTGAAAAAATTCTTTCCTAATGTTCAGCCTAAACCTATCCTGTCATGATTCTCTATACTGATTTTTTTTGCCAGGTTTTCAAAACACTATTTTTCCTGTATTTTCTCTTTTCTGCTTATCCTTATATATCTAAAAGATTTAAAGGGAATGTACTAATCTTTGAACTGAAATAAAGATGTTTCTGTCCCATTTTGTTCCTCTCAAGAAAACAATTTCTCCTTGACTGTCCTACTGTCAAACAAATCTGAAGCTCTGTTATTTAAATGTCTCTAATATGTGAGCATTATATTTGCCCTATTGTGGAAATTCCAAACTGTATTTTAAATTCAGTATGTCCATTCTGTTTTCACAGCCAATGTGTTTGTTAGGAGCAGGGCGCTACCGAATGGCACGTGGTGCCTACTGAAGTATGTGCTCCTGGAAATCCTCACAGCAGGCTCAGTGACTTTTCTTTACAGACTCTTTTATGGATTTCATTTTACTATCGCTTTCCAGACCATTAAACCTTTTCATGCAAATTTAGTATCTTTTTATAGCTTCAGGGACCCATCATGACTGGCCCTACATTATATGCTTTGAAGTTATGAGCCACAAGCACTTAAATAACCAGCCATTGAAAAAGAGACCTTAGAACTGGGCCAGGTCTGCAACATTCCTAGGCAGGTTTGTATGCTTGCCCAACAAGTCGGGGATGCAGACAGGAAACAATTCCAGCTGCAAACCATAAGGACAGTCTATTCTTATATATAGCTGATAGTCTGTAGCAGTTTATCTTGGTGGAAAGAAGTATCTCCTACACTTACATTTGGTTATTAAATTAAATACATCCTATAGGACTGGACCGACGTACCGTTACTTTTAGTTAAAAGCAACCACCACCACCGCAACAGGTGATTGGTGACAGCCAACATGGCTTCACAAAGGGCAAGACATGCATGACAAATTTGGTGGCCTTCTATGAATGCACTACAGCATTGGCAGATCAGTATTGAGAGCAACTGACGTCGTTTACCTGGACTTATGCAAAGCATTCAACACTGTCCTGCATGATATCCTGGTCTCAAAATTAGAAAGTCGTGTATTTATGGATGGACCACGCAGTCGATAAGGAACTGGCTGGATGGCCACACTCAAAGGGTTGTGGTCAATGGCTCAGCGTCCAAGAAGAAACCAGTGATGAGTGGTGTTTCTCAGGGGTTGATATTGGGACCGGTGCTGTTTAACGTCTTTGTCAGAGACATGGACAGTGGGATAGAGCGTACCCTCAGAGAGTTTGCCAATGACGCCAAGCTGTGTGGCATGGTCTACATGGTGGAGGGAAGGGAAGCCATCCAGAGGGACCAGGACAGGCTTGAGAGGTGGGCCTGTGCAAACCTCATGAAGTTCAACCAGGCCAAGTGCAAGGTCCTGCACCTAAGTCACAGCAATCCCAGACACAAATACAAGTTTGGTGGAGAAGAGCTGGAGAGCAACCCTGAGGAGAAGGCCGTGGTGGTGTTGGTGGACAAGAAGCACAACATGAGTTGACAATGTGCCACCTGCATTCTGGGCTGCATTAAAAGAAAGAAGTGTGGCCAGCAGGTCCAGGGAGGTAATTATGCCCCTGTACTCTGCTCTGGTGAGACCCCACCTGGAATACCGCGTCCAGCTCTGGACTCCTCAGCACAGGAAGGACATGGACCTGTTGGAAGGGGTCCAGCAGAGGGTGGTGAGACACTGGAACAGGTTTCCCAGGAAAATTGTGGATCCCTCATCCCTGGAGATGTTCAAGGTCAGGCTGGATGGGGCTTTGAGTAACCTGCACTAGTGGGAAGTGTCCCTGCCCATGGCAGGGGGGTTGGCATTCAATGATGTTTAAGGTCCCTTCCAACCTGAACCATTCTATGATTCTCTAGAACCCCAAACATACTAGGAATTACTCTCCTGAACTCCTTCTGTTGCCTACTTATAAACATGTACAAGCTTACAATTTGTATTATAATGTAATATGATACAGTGAATATTTATTTTCCAAATGTTAATCCTTAGTGAGAAAAATACTTCATCTGAAAACCAAAACAGTGGATGGGAAAAAAAATGTATAATTTCTTTTGGCATCTTTAAATAATGCAAATAAATCTTTTCAGTCGGAAGCCCAGAAAAAAGGTTTGTCCTAATAGAAAATTACAGAAAACTCAAAATTTAATATAATTTGGGGTTGATTCAAAGTACTCTTCAGGAGCAGTAATCAACCTTAATGAAGATGCTCAGTCTAAGTGAAAAGACAGTGAAGCTACAGAGACAAGTAGAAATGAGGCTGTAGGAATAGTTCTTTGCAAACACACTAACAGGTTTTGAAGACCCTTTTCTTTCATTTCTGAGATTGCTTTGTAAGCTGCCAAAGTATGAGAAGAGTCCTGAAGGTGCTCCGATTTACCTTGGTGGATCTACTCTAGCTAAATTATGAGTGATCTTGTTGCAGTCTTAAATCCAGATATAGCCTCTTTGAAATGAGATGTGCCTGGTCTTTGTTCCCTCTGAAAAGATAAAAAACATTGCAAGCTTCTAAATTCCTAAGTTAAGAAAAACAGGGAGGGGAGAAAATAAAGAAGATTGGAGTAAATGTAGCTGCTGCTGAAGTAGCAGTCTATATACTAGAGTAACCAACAACCCATGGCAAATATTTTTTTTACCAATGACTTTTAATGATTTTTTTTTGTACTTTTTTATTTGAGACACAAATGGCAGGTGGAGTATTTATCATTGCTATGACCCTCATAAATGCAGATAGCTACTTTATCTGAATGGCAATACTGTTTTGAAGACTTTAGACCATACAGCTGAATAGTTGATAGTCCATAATTTCAATAAAAGGGAAAGACAAGGGAAGCTTAATAAAAATATCACTTAAGGCTCAAAAGTGCATAAAAGCCTTATTTTTAATTCCATCTCCTGGCCAAAGGGGAGAAAGAAAAGATTTTCACTTTTCACTCTTCTGTTGGAAAGTGGGAAGAAAACAAAGGACACTATTACAACCACATCTCAAGATATACTGTAGGGCAAACACTTTTGAAATTGAGTGTCAGGTATACAAAAAGGCATGAGAAAGCATTTTTATCAATTTCTTCGCTGTCTACCTACCCAGGCAAGTGTTCAGTAACAGCCAGGCCTGCAACAAGGACAGCCGAACTCAAGTGTCCTACATCCAGTATCTGTACAGGAGCTGATGGAAAATACATAAAATTGACTGGCCATTACCACCAATGACATTTCCAAGGAGGCTCTTACAACAGCATCAGGACTGCAGCCGTGCTTTGTACCACTTTGCTACTGGCAGTGCTGTATGAGTGGGACTTTTCATTGCGAGATGAACACACAAAGATGAAGCATTTAACCCAGCATTGCCCATAGTCATTAACTGTCTTTAAAGAGATGCAGACATGTTCACAAAACAGTCAAAGCTTCTTCAAAATACCACACTGAAACTCACACGTTCACATAAATGATAGATTTAGACTAATCCTTAGTCACACTATTCCGGTTTTCTCCTTTTTTTCTTTCCTGTTTTCTGAATAGCAAATCGTCAAAAATCCCTTAAGTTGAGCAAAAATGCAGGAAATGGCATGTTTTCATGCTGTCAGGTAAAGAAATGGGAGTTTTAATACGTTTTCAATACACACTCACTAAAGTTCACAGCCAGACAAGATACCAAGATCTGACTGAAGTTTGAGGGACTATTTCTGCCAACCTGGCATACACAGCTCAAAACAGCTATCAGAGAGGGAGACACTAAACCACAAACCCTATATGAGCAGTGCTAACATACTTGTCTCTACTTTACTTAATAAAGAACAGGGACACTGCAAAAACCTCTTCAGAACTCCAGCACAGTATTATATGAACCTTACTGGCCATTTCTATCAGAGTAGGGCTTATAGGTTCCCATTGCTTTAGGGTCTCTGATCAGAATATAAAAGACAGTTTTACAGTACCCTGAAGTTGAAGTGGTACCTTACAGTTACCTCCTCCTCAATAGCAAGTCTTCTTTAAGTCTAGCTACTCCTCCTCGGTGCCAGCATACTCGTTTACAGGAGCATGCATTTATTTCGACCAGCACACTGATTTAGGTTAAAAATAATTCTTTGGGGGGAAAATATATCTTTAATTAAAACGTGAATCAGTTCACATATCCAGTTAAGCAGTGTTCAGCTCTATCACCACCATGTCAGAACAAGCAACATGGTGGTTACATGAGATGTGGAAAAAGTGAGAGGAGCTGGCCAAGACTGACCAATTCTGTCACAAAGGGATTCAAAGTTAATAGCTAAAGCATAAGGTCCGAATGAATTAGTGCAACAGCCAAAACTAAAAGCAAAGCTTCCTAATGTGCACTCCGGTAAATATGCACTTTTAGGTTTCCATGAAACTATAGATCCAACGATCTTTATTTAGTCTTCACGAAGAAATTGCTGTATGGCTGTGAACTGCTCACCAGTTAGAGAAGAAGCATGACTCAAGGATCCTCTGATACAACTAGAAAAAACGTTTGGAAGGGAGAAATAATGGCATAAAACACTAAACAGAAACATATATTGAGGAGATGCCAGCATTAGTGGCAAGCTCATGACATTTGGTAAATGAAGCAGATTTCTTGCATACAAGTGCTGATTTTTTTCAAAGTCTTCACAATCTTGGATTATTGAATTCTTTCTTAGCCCTAGGTCATCCCTGTCCAGCCAAAAGCTTTCTCTTTCTAGTTAAAAGTGACTCCAGCTGCCTTGAAGAAATAAACAGCATAGAAATGCCCTTTGCAATGAAAACTGCTGGATGCACAACCGGCTTTTCCAGCAGGAATCATCAATGGAACATAATGCAAAGTTAGCAGTTCTGAACCCACTACTTGGTTTTGTTAAAAAGCAACAGTATCTGCAATATTGATGATATAGGAGTCAGATGAACACGATTCCAGTTTAGCTACAATTAATACTAAACCAATAAAAAAATTTAATGTTGACCTAATATGGCTACTTGTAAAAGAAACTAAAATTGACATTGAGGAAACAAAGCTTAGCAAGGCCTACTTAAAAAACAGGTCCTTAAATAGCAGTGAGCAGAAGAAAGGTATATATAATTCCAAACCTTAAAGGTCTTTGGATCTTTGACTTTGTTCTCCAACAAAACAGAGCGTAGCCAGCAATGGCAGCATCAGTCTATTTTGGACCACTGGACTTGAGTTTCAAGTGCAGATCCTAAAACGTTTAAGAATAATATCATTGCACTGTGGTCCATTTTCCTCTTCCAGTAGATCCTGCATCATTGTAATATACATAAACCCTTGAGATCTTTGCTTCTCTGTTAATTTAAACTGCAGTGGGGTTTCCATTTCATGTACATGTACATTAACATGTACACATACAGAGCATGGCAGTATAAACCTAACTTTGGAAACCAGACTTAAGATATGCTACCTAAAGTCCATACCTACAGTAGCCAAAATGGATTTGGGAAACTACCAGGGCACCCTCAATTGTACAAAGAAATGACCCATAAAAAACAGTGAAATTCAGTAAAAACTGTGTTAGAAATAAATGTCACTAAGTGGACAGCCTGTAGTCTAAACTCAATGAGGTTTCAATCCTGGCCATACCATTTCTGCCAAATGCTAGGGGGAAAAAAAATCAGCACAAAAATGCTGAGAGCTGGAGATAGTAATGCTGGTATCAGCACATCTAGTGCTCTCCTTCCCCACCAACATTTAGTCCATCGCTGCCTCTCACAGGGAAGGTATGGACTGCACTTTGGGATCCATATTCCTGTGAGATTTTAACATACATTAATATAGCACAGGTTTATCACACAGAAAAGGCATACTAAGATCTTGTTTCTTAAAATTGTGCTAATGAGTACAAATTTACCTATTTGTTATTATTATATATTTCTTATATCCATTCTGGGCATCCAGTGAAAAAAATAACTATTTCTGTAAACTTAATGCCATCATATGGTGAAATACCTCATAATGATTAAGTTAGATTGGTCTTTTAACCACTCCAGACAAGCAGTTTATTTCTTCCAAACAAGGTGGAAGGGTACTCAGCAAATGATGCTCACATTGAAATTTTGTGTCGAGATGCTACCTGGAAGTGTTACATGAAAACAAAGCACTTAGCTTTTTTCTTCCAATTTCATCCACAACAATGCACATAAAGCTTTTATATGTGCATATTTACAATGGCTTCGTTTTAAATATTTTTAATCAAAGTTTTTTCTATCTCATACGTTTCACAAGCCCAAGTTTAAAATTTCAAGTTGAAATATATGCATATGTACACACATATGCACATATACACATGTGTATAAAAAATAAAGTAGATGGTAACTTCATTTATCATCATTAACCTTGTTTCTATAAACAGCTTTTCAATTGGTTTTAGCACATTAAATCAAGTAATGACTATGTCCCTGTGTACAATAAAACTGTGCTGATAGCAAAGAACCTCAGTCAGCTCTCATAATATGAGTCAGCAATTGTTCTGTGATATCCTTAATTTGTTACAAGCCAAATCCTCTTAAGAGTGCCCGCTAGAATCCAAAAGGTCAGACAGGAAAGTGGCAGAAAATCAATACTGACAGCTTCTGTCACTCTCCACAATCTATATAGCTCTTTCTAAGCTAAATTGCTTCTTTCTAATCTTTCAAATATTTGGCTGCTTGAATCTTGCTTATGTAACATCGAAAAAAAATAGAAAAGAGAAAGATGTTACTTTTAGGACTAAAAATCGGAACAAAGCTGGTCCTTGGTTGGGGTTTGGGCAGATACTGTTGTGACTGAAGTTGCATTTTCATACAGAGTGTCCAAAGCCATGACACAACAACACACTGCACTCCTGTATCAGCTAGAACACTTCTGGGGTGGGTTAGCCCAAAATTTGAAACACAGATTAATACTACTTTGACCCATTTGATCTTCTTATACCTCTTTACAAAGCACAGTTCCTCTAGTTACAGGCTTACAAGGGCTAATACAAATAATACAAATATGCAGTGAAATAAAAATCCCAGAGGGCTTTATGTCAAGCTTTAAAAAGTGTTTTCTTGCCTACTGTATTTTTAATTATGAATAAATACCAGCACTGATAATCAATATATGCAATATAGAGGAAAACATTAAATTTCTAAGAAAGGGATTTTCATATGAAGCAAAGAAAAGGTCATTCTAATCTAAACCAGATTAAAAGGAAAAAAAATTAAACATCCCTTTAATTTTGATATGAGAATTTAACAGGTGCTGCAGCAATCTCTTATAAAAAAATGCCTTAGCAACAATAATAGAAGAAAAATAGAGATTTTAGCAGAGGTGGAATGACAATTTGTGTCCTTGAAAAGAAACTTGAAAATACATAGAAAAGAATCAGTGCTCAGCAGTAACCTTGTTTTATTTGGAGTCTTTCCTTGAGAAAGTGAGATGTGTCTGTTGATTATATTATTTTTCTGCATCCTGAATTTGTGAGGACTGTTCTCCTATCACCTTAAAAGTGGGGTTTATAGCTCAGTAATCAGAACTGAGCCAGTGATGAAAAAAGAAAAGTTGAGATGGTGGCCATTACTTTGGATTTTTAAAATAATTCTGCTAAATGTTTTCAAACAAGCTCCTGAAGTACTGATTTTTGTCTTTATTAAAAGAATAACTTTCTTTGGCCAACTCAATAGAGCAGCTATCTGTGTGGAAACATAAGCCTTCAGGAACTGAAATGAAGATCAAGCCTACAATGCCAACATCTCATCACATATAAAAGACCCTCTCATCCACAGTGATTCTCCCCAGTACTAGCTTCAGCCAACCAACCACCTACTGCTCCTGACCTCCAGTAGTCACCCTCCAATCACCAGTTAAACAAACGCCTTTCCAACAGGAATGGAAAGCAAGATTCCTAACTGATATAAAGAACACAAAGCCCTGTAATATGGCACAACATGGATGTCATGTATTTTCCCTGGTTGACTTCCTGTACCAGTTATCAAGTATTCAAAACTGTCACAAGACTTATTAGGAGAATAACCTATATGAGTCTGATCAAATCTGATATTTAAGAGTTTTGCATTGATGGTATACACTCATATATTCTCTACATATAGACCACCTCTATTTGGAAATATCTTACCAAAGGAAGTGAATCTAAAATTATTGTTGTGAGTAACAGCTCCTGGAAACGCAGTAGGAAGAAATTAACGTTTTCATTCCTTTCTCTTTCTTGAGCACAAGTATTCAATTTCTGCTTTAAACAGCAATTCAGCCGCTGAACACAGGGCTTTTAATGTTGACCTTGCATGCTTAATTTTAAAGGCAATGAGAATAGAATAATTTAATAGAAATTCATTGACCTTTTAAAAAGCTTTCCTACACCATTTTCTCTCACAAATTGGTAAAATATTTACTAGCATGAAGCTTTTACTTTTTCCGTTAACAGATACATTTTCCCCTGTCTACTTGATTCTAATCATAATATCCTTTACGATGTAACTATAAGCCACATAAATAATTATGTGAATAAATATGAAATAAAGTATTTTTAAATTGCATTTAAAAGTAAGAGAGTCACCAAGAGAAGCAGTAGGCAAAATAGTTCAACAGTACATAAGGGCAAATGCACATTCTTTTATTGTATATTTAAATGGCTATCTGCATAGTCTCAGAGCTACCAGGCTGTAGCACTGCTTATTTCAATCTTTATTCTAGGTAACCGGACAGGCAGAGAGGAGGGCAGAGAAGAGCTGACTCCCAACAGATGTCATCTTACACCCAAGCAACCAACCTCAAACAGCCCGTCCACTATACTTGAGGGCCTAACCATTAATGACATAATATCTGTTCACTTGCAAACAACTAGCTTACCAGTTATGAGAAGATGTCATAACTAGTCACATCAATGGGATTAACATAAATTCCTACTGGTGGCTGGAGCCAAATAAACCATGCTGGGAGAAGTTCTCATCAGAAAGACAGGACCTGGCCCATTCCCAGAGGCCCATAGCTGGTGCCTACAGCAAGCAAACACGGACCTTAATAAAAAGATGGTTTTCTGTCCTTTTTTTCCCTTCATATCTTCTGAAATCATGAAACACAAGCTAAAGCATGTGTCCCCAACACATTCTCCAATTTGAGACAGCACAAACCACATAGCAATGTTTTTGAAGAAAGACTTAAATAATATTTGCTCCCCATAAAACATGACATTTCATTCCTCAGGTCAAAACTTTCTTATATTGAAAAGTCTCTGCTCTGGGGTTTTTTTATGTTGTTGTTTTCTTTCTGTTTCCTATCACTGGAACATTAAAATAATGTTTAATCAAATCTCTGATTATATAACCCAGTATGGTTGCAATGCTGAAATTTTAAACTTTTAAGTCTTGTTTCTTCTCCAAATCTGACACACATACACACAATATATATTTATATTTGTACCCCATTTTTTTTTCATTTCAGTGGTTCTCAGTTTCCCCACAGTCAAATAATTTGAGTTTTAGTGAAGAATTTTTGAGCAGAGGATGACAGCACATACATGTCATTTATTAATGCAGAAGAGACTTTAGAACCTTCCTGGAACCCTTGCATATATTAACATATAGTACAATAGCTCTACCATTGCACAGGAACAGAAGGCAAAGCCATCATCTTGTACTTATTTTTTTCCAGCAAGAAGGGAGTAGCTCTTAATCTACCTCTGTATGTATTGACTTTACGTGAACAGAAAGGTGACATCAGTATCATCAGTGGGCAAGATCAATAGAAAGTTGAACAAGTCAAACAATCCCACCTAAATACAAGAGGACCATATTAAAGCCACCGCAAAATCAGATAACCCTGATCTGATTGAACAGCACAGAGGAGAAAATGTGATATGCTGGGCTAACACTTAACTTCATTAACTGATTTAAAACTGCTTTTCAGATTTGATTATCAATATAACTGTTTGGAAACACATGCCATCACAAAAAGAGTTGTCTAAGATCTCTCCAGTGCTATGTAATTAAAAGCAAACATTGATCAGCTGACTGTTGAAGACACAACCTCTGTCAAATACAACTTTATTGAACAATAAATTTAATTTCAAATTTGCCTATTATTTTAAGATTAAAGAATGCTGTATTACACACACCGAGCTACATACTCTGAACACAAGCGGAAAGGATTCATTACAAAAGCAGTCATGCTTCAGTGACAGCAATTACCATCTCGCACTTGCTAAATACCATAGAAAATGAGACTTGCTTCACATAGTTTTATTTCAGCCCACCTGACCTGAATCAAACTAATGATGTACTGCAAAAGCTACACTTATACAATAACCAATCGATTGATTACCATCCAGTCTTTTCATAGGTTTTAGAACAAAAACATCAGAGTGAATACAAATAACATACTTGAACAAATAACATACTTGATTTTATCTTCATTTAAAAAAGAAATAATCTGTGCTTGAATTCATCACAGAAAGCAGTTTTATAGATCTCATTTGTGTACATACCAACACTAATAGTACCTAGAAAAATGGTTTAAGCCTGTGCATAAATGAGAGCACTTACAGTAACTTTTAACAAACCTCCTCTATTCATTCCAATCAGTCCCTTCCATCTGATTTAGCTATTTATGTTACAGGCTGCAAAAAGCCTTTTCCCAAAACAGGGGAGAACAGTCTGAGGATTGCCATGCTTGAGACATCTGTCACTCTTTCTGTCAAGGTGTTAAAAGAGCTTCAAGCACGTGCTCTTGAAAAATGATGAGAGAAAACAATGTATGAATGAAAGGCTGATTAGCTGCAGAAACCCACCTGCAAAACAGCATTTACCTTCCACCTAACTAAAGCACAAAAACAAGCTGTTTTCATAGGGCTTGTACATTGTGGTCTCACAGGTAGCTTTTCTGAAATGCAAAGCGATTGAATAAAGGAGGTCTCCCGACAATCTTTCTTCCCTCATTTCACACCCATTTCTATAGCCCCCTGAAACCGATTCTTCTTTTCCATTAATATCCAGGTAACAAGAGAGAACTAAGGGCTATTCTCTCAGCTGCTACCCATTTCAATTGTTTAGCAGAGCACAGGGTTTTGTCGACTTTGAATAGGAAAGAAAAGCTTCTTCATAGAAGAGAAAAGACTGAGTCACGGGAATGAAAGTACCGAAGAACTAAAAATCCTGACAGTGCTAACTTTGGCATATTATCACAGATTTCCTCAAGATTGATAAAATCTATAATATTTAAATAAATCCAAGAAAAACCCCTAGCTTCCACATCAACAGGATTTGTTGGATTACTAGACTTTTATGTTTGCATTTTTTTTTCTCAGCTCTGTGGTACACTCATTAGTTTGGAATTCTATTTAGGAGAGTAGAATGGTGGGAAGGAAATTTTTTCTAAATGGCATCATCTGATCTAAAGAATCAGATCTCAGGTAAAGTTTGTTCTTCGAAGGTAAATACAGACATTATTTCTCTTTTCAAGTACAATAGGGCATTTTGGCCAATAACACTCCACTGCAACATGATGCTCACAAAAGCACTAAGCAGGTTAAGACTCTCATGTGAATTTAACTTTCTGTAGGCAATCTTAAGAACCAATACGCAGCATCTTTTGTTGCTTAAGATGTGATTTTACATATTTGGGAAAACAGCTGCAGTTTTGGGAGCTTTAAGATTACATACAAATACAGCATCATGTTCAGTCAAAAGTAAAATATTGTTTTGTTTCAGCTGATTTTTGCTCAAGCTCCCACAGAATTGTGAAAACCTCTCAATAGACGTATTTTAAAAGATGTTATTGTGTTGAAATGTTGATACTTTTTGGAAATATTTCTAAAAAGGCATTTTGTGTTTCCTTAAAAGTACTGAATGCTTTTATTACTACACCACTAATATTTCTTTCATAAAACTTGTTAGATTACCTCTACTCTAACACAGTAAATTTAGTAGTAAATGACAGAGCTTTACAGTCAATGCCTCCAAGCTCTCCCTGGTCTGGAATTTAAGTATAATAATAATCAAGCTGAAAACTGAATTTTTTATTTATTTTTTTTTTCCCCCCTAACACCATGTGTATCTCTTAGACATCAGCAGCAAGGAAACCAGGAGATTTAATATTAGACCACAATACAGGTACAAATTGCTGCAGCAAGCAATTTAGATCTGATCACGCTGATGTCCCACTCCATTTGATGTATTTGACCTCGGTAAGAAACAAGTCAACAAGTTACTGTCTTTAACAATGGAATTGATGAAATAAGGAGGACCTGCCTGCTCCAAAACGTGTTAGGGTCAAGTGCTGTGGAGAAGGCTGATACACATAATCAGCTTTGGCCTCAGACAGCTACATTCATGCTTCAGAAACTACTGCTCACCTCTGGTCATTTATTCAATATTCACATTTTTAACCAAGGTTTAAGAGAGATGGAACAAGCATCATGAAAACTATATCTAAATGAATAATTTACTGCAAGTACAGTTTTTGCTCCAAAGCAAACATGCTTTGAGATTGCTACATGACTAAAATATACGGTCAAGATCGAGAATGTAAAATTAACTGGCAAAAGGAAATGAAAAAATTGTTATTCCTTCTCCAAGATCCAACATCCAAATATATCATCACAAAAAAGAAACAATGAGCGCTTGTAGTTGGGTGACTCCCAGTTAAGGGGCATTGAGGCACCCATCTGCTGGCCTGTGAGAGTCACAAGAGCTATGCTGCCTTCCAGGAGCTAAGGTCCAAGACGTCGCCAAGAGGGTGCCACAACTCACCAAGAGCACAGACTATCCATTGTGCTCTTCTGTGTGAGCACAAATTACTCCACAAGCCAGAACCTGGGCAGAATCGAGGAGACTCTGAGGGTCCCTGGTGGACAACAAGCTCAATATGAGGAAGTGTGCACTGCTGTGGCAAAGAAAACCAGCAGACTGCTGGGTTACATCAACAAAGGCATCACCAGCAGAAATGAAGTCGTCGTTATCCCACTCTACTCAGTGCTTCTTGGGCCACCTGGAACACTGTGTTCAGTTTTGGTCCCCGATATACAAAAAAATATGTGGATAGGCTGGAGAGGGTCCAGAGAAGCGCCACGAAGATATTGAAGGACTAGGAAGCTTGCCATATGAAGAAAGGCTGAAAGAACTGGGTTTGTTCTTAAGAAAAGAAGGCTTAGGAGAGACCTTGTCACCATGTTCCAGTATTTAAAGGGTGGCTACAAAGAAGATAGAGACTACCTTTTTACAAGGAGTCATATGGAGAAAATGAGGAGTAATGGGTACAAGTTACTCCTAGGGAGATTCTGATTTTACACAAGAGGAAAATGTTTCAAAATGAGAAAAATCAGCCATTGGAATAATGTCCCCAGGGAAGCGGTGGATTCCTCAACACTGGAAACAAGATTCAGCTGGACAGAGTGCTGGGCCATCTTGTCTAGACTGCGTTTTTGCCAGAAGTTTGGAGCAGATGATCCTTGAGTTCTCTTCCAACCTAGTATTCTATGACATATAGGACAAGGGTGGAATCTGCACTGTGTTCATGAATCAACATTATGCTCCTAATTACGATATTAAAATATATTTAAATTATTCCACAAACACATCAATCAACAGATTTTCATGTCATTTCTGAGCAAATAAATGTCGTTTGAATCTAATCAAAAAAGCATAGCACATCTTCAAAACTTTGAATTTCTCTTTACTTCCAGAGAAAGAGGATGACCAAAATTTTCCAGTTATTTGCTTCTGTATAATTATAATCTTCACATGAATTTCGTATTAGAATTGAGTTTCATATCAGCTGAGAGATAAAGGAAAAAAAATTATCTCTGACAGTTACTCACAGAAACTGCAAATCAGCTTTCATAAATGGATGTCATATGGCAAGTGTTAAAATTCATTGTGGGCTGACTATGTCTGCAGTTTTATAAGAAAAGTCTGCTACGTCAGTCACTTTAAGAATGACAATAATTTACATCTATATTGATGTAGCAACACAAGGCCAGGAAGGTTCATCCACTGATATCAGGACTGTAAAAATACACAGAACAGGACAGTTTGCATTGAGAAAGATTTAAACAAACCATGGAGTTTCCAGTGAAAAAACAACATGAATCTTCAAGTACATGGTGATGTAACAGTGAAATAACCAATCGGAGTAATTTCTCAAGAAATAAGATACACAATAAACTGATACGCAATTTCTAATCACATTTTTAAAAATCTAGATAAAGACCTAATGCTAGAAGAAGTCTGTGCCACAACATTAGTGTTTTTTTCAGTGATATCTCTCTCTCTTTTTCCAGATATCAGAGACCTGCTGAAGCATCTGGAGTTGGCCCCCAACTAAGGGATTGTTACAGTTGTTCTTACATAATTTCTCAGAGCATCGTACAGCTATTCTTACATCACCATTTGTACATCAGAGAGTAAAAGGGGAATTTTTTTATATCAGAAATGCTGGTACTGTGGACAGCAGTCATAATTGCTTCCTGCCTTTAAACAAATGTTTTTAAATCAGGTTGTGAGTTTGTTGGTTGGTTGGTTTCGGGTTTGTTTCTGTTTTTAGATGTGCATATCTAGAAAACAACAGAGGTCTGCATCTAATGAAAGTAAACATCAGTTCTGGGCTGATTAGAATTTTATACTCTCATTTTTAAGATGGTCCAACAGCACTTCCTAGAGCCAAAATACACAAGCAAACCAGATTTTGACCTGTAAGGTGTTCTCAAAGGTCACAAATTTGGAATTTGAGTCAAAGCTTTCATCCTCAGAAAAAAACCCAACAGATTCTACCTTTGTCTCTGTAACATAAAAGTCAGCAGTGAAGGCTCCTGCCTGCTTCACCACAGGCTATGTGTTATTAGATTCACATACGCTGTCCCTTTCGTGCTTTGGAGTCCGACATCATATGCAAAATAACTTCATGAATATATTTTTAATAAGCAAAAAAGTATTTCACTCTGGAATTGTGAAGAATCTAAATTATATAGCTAATAGTTATCATAAAGCTAATACTCATCACGATGTCCACTCCAATCATTTCCATCTAATACTCCTTCTGAAGCACACAAAAGTAAGTTCCCATTAGAATTTCTAAATAATCTTTCCTACCTAGGGCCAACTATGCCCTGTAGATCTGGCAGACAGAGAGAAGTACTAACGTCATCTTTGCCTCTGCCATGTTTTGATCAGAAGAACCTGGACAACAAGCCCCAAGTATTTAACATGCAAAGATATGCCTATGCGAGTGCATTAATGGTAAATGAGGTACAATCTGAATATAGGCTATGTGAAAAAATAAAAAAATAGATATGTATGCCTAGACAAGGACACATCTGTCACTGAATGAACTATAAGTTAAAGGTATGAAAATTGTGGCTTAGGAAAAAATTAGGGAAGAATAAAAATCAATTTAATTTAATGAGCAAATTTATAGCCTGGTGTTGGGGCTTGGGGAAGTTTGTTTGCCTCCTTCCCTCCAAATACCTTCTTTACTTTGAACAAGAACAAGATTTTTCTGAATATAGACACTTGCTTGAATTAATTACAGTAGCATATCACAGTAGTGAGAGTATCCAGAATAATTTGTTTCGATGAGTGGGTATATTAGTAATTTCTATCCATATATGTTAACTGGTTTTAAATAGAGTCATCCAAAATTAAATCACAGATTCATAGAAAGTTGAAATTCTTCTACACAAAAAGGGATGTGTGTCAGTACAAAAAGTTTTCTTGTGGGAGATGTACAATTAATAACTACAACAGCTCTACTATAAAGTCTTAAGGGAAAATAAATACTTTTGGTCAAATAGTTAAAAAAAAAAAAAGACAAGAGGTACAGAGAGAAGGAAACAGACACTCAGACATTCTTACTCTATAGGATCCCTACTTTTTAATCTCCTTCCAGACCAGCCTACTACCCCAGCAAGCAGGGAAACATGAAATAAATAACTGTGATGCTACAATAGTTTACAATAGCTAAATATTTCCCTACTGGACAGAACAGCATATCTGAATTTCTCAGAGCTCTTCTAACTCTAATAACCTCCCATTATGGAAGTGTTCATGAACTCAAGATCAGCTTCGAATATTCCAAACAAATGCTTAGCAAACTTACGGATATATCTACAGCAAGCAGTGCCAGAGGAAGGAGTGGATGCCTACCACATAAATACTTTCAAAAGACAAAAAGTACATTTTCTTCAATAAATTATTCTCGGAAGAGGATATGATGCATTTATTCTTTGACTCAGCTCTTTGACCAAAGATTACACATGTATCTTGATGAATCATATTGTGATATGGCAAGAATGGTCAGTCAGAAGGAGAAAAAGACTAGAGAATGCTGATGTCCCATCACATTTCTTCAGTGCTTCCATCTCTGTAACATTAGATTTTATAAGAAAGAGATCCAGTTTATATTTTGTTCAAATTTTTATATACATAGCATACTTTGCAATGACCTCTACAGACTGCAGAAATACAGTCAACAAATGATTTCTGTATTTACAGTTTATTTTTCTACCCTCCAGTCTAAGTGACCCAGAAGGTGTTCTGGTTTGTTCACACATTAAACTACCATAACATTGCCAACCAACACATACCATGGTTCCCTTGTATGGAAATAGGGCATCTCTTAACTTTAGCATAATCTAACTCCTAGGCCATGAGAAGAGGCAGAGGTTCCTGTCTTTCATGAAGCCACCAGGTGCCTGTAGACTGGAGGGGGTTAAACAATTCCCATCCATAATGTGTACAAATTTGCCATTAGTATCCTACTAGAAAGAGATGATCTTGGATATACAGGCTTTAATAACTGTGGAATCCCTTATTTTTGGAATTCTAGTTTTGAGTAATGATATGAATATGAACAGTGAAACATTCGAGATTACCTGAAAGTAGTAATTTGCTTTATATGGTAAATACCCTGAAATTAGTGATTGTGTAAGTCCATTTAACAGCCTTCAACTGCCGTGGAGAAATACAAATGCAGTGTCATTAATTATTACGTGGTGAAATCACTACATCCCAAATAAAGAAGGGTGTAATCGGCGGGTTCTGCATTAATACCCGTATGTTACTTCCTGTGCAGGACAAAAGAAAAATACCCCAGTTTTGAAAACGCAGAGAAAATAATATAAAGAAATAATCAAAACTTTGGTATTGAGAGAAATTATTTTTTTTTCCTCATCTTTCACTTTTTTATGGGAGCAACGCACATAATTCAGGGTAAATTTACCCTTCAAAACTAAACCACTGGGAGTCTGGTTTAGTTTTTTTCAGGAATTTATGCTTTGGAAATCGTTCTTTTTCTGGCTACTTCAAATAGTTACTGTAGTGATGCCATAAGTTACAGTTCAACCTAAAATCACATTTCAGCCTTTTCACTGCCTAGTCTCTATAGTAATCAAGAGTCAAGTTGTTCCTTACACAAATAAAAATCTGAAATAACTTCAGCTGAGTTTCCAGCTTTACTCCACTGGGAAATTACATTTTTACACCTGACCTGAAGTACTTTAAATAGGCTTTTGGCTATACCAGTCCATTTTAATCTGATTCCTCAAGAGAAAAGCAGTGTCAATAGCACAATTAGAACTACAAAGGCATGTCAATATGCATTGTGCTACATTATTGGAGGATCTCAATAAAACAATTTCTAAACTACATAGTCCAATAGGCAGCTGCATTTGTAATAACATATTCTATATTCAAAGACTAAGGTCTTATTGAACAACATATGCTTAATTTACTCCACAGGAAAAGAAGCCTTTATGGTTACCTTGAAAACATGTCACTCTCCACTCCCACCTCCTCTCTTTCTGCCTTTCTTTCACTCACTGTAAAATAATGAGCAATTAACCAGGTTGCTATATCTGGTGTATCTGAACTTCACAAGTTGATAGCATAATGACTTTAATAACGCCTTTAAATGTAACATAGTGACAAGCTGACACCGAGGTTTGCGTCCTGCAATTTTATTTTTCCAGAATTCTTTTGTTATGCCTCAGGAACAGTAATACGATTAGGAATAATTTCTTGATAGAGCTGCTTACATTTAACTTTTTTTTTTTTCTCTTTTTTTTTCATATTATAAACATTGCAAATCTACTAAGCACAGGCTATCTGGTAAGTATCAAATATCTACTCCTCTATAAAGAAGCTTCATACTTGCTTTACAGAAAGGAATGAACTAACATTACTAGAGGCATACAAATCATCAGGTAGTCAGACCCTCTGTGAAAACATGACCGATAATATAGGTTCAGAGTAATGGTATCACAATATTTCAGTGCTATAACATCAATAAAGATCTCAAAAAAGTACTTGCAGAATCACAAGCATCAGAGTCTGCCTACATTCACACCAGCCAAGACCCACACCTCAGAAGGAAAGAAATTACCATGTTCCTGTATGCTTAGAGGAACAGGCAGCAAAAGAATTCTCCACTACTTTAGCCATCATGAAAGCTGAAGTGTTCGGTAAACCCATGTATAGAAATTGGACTCTGACTCACACATAAGGCAGCTTCATTTTTTGGTCAGAAAAAGGTAACAAAACAGGAAAGATGTGAAATGGTGCTCAGTTGTATGAAATACTTGCAAGAAATACCAAGCTTGTATCAGATGCTGTGATTGCTACAGCCCTCTAGTACGTATTTTACATATTATTTTTCATTTTGATATTTTATATGGTACTTTTTCCAGGTTTTGTGCATTTTGATACAGATATGCAGCTCATAAAATTCTGTACGTGTCCTGAAAATAACTTATAAGAAGTGCAGTCTTCAGAGAATTGGTATTTAGCATTATTTCTGTAACCTGCATAGAAGTTTACAAAGTGTTTCACTGCTACGTTTTAGGTAAGACTGAATGGACATGATAAATTCCACATTTTATGCACGAAAAAACAGAGAAACACCGTCATGTTCCCAAACTCTGACATGTCCCTGCTTCTGAATAGTATTTTAAAAGTTATTAAAGCCCACACTGTTTGCATTGGCTGCATCAGACATACAATTTTGTTTGCCTAAGTCAAGTCAAAGGAACTTGAGTACTTTGGAGTCACCGAACACCATTTAATGAAACGTCTGTTTTGCTACGATTTTATATAATGCTCTTCTAAGAACACTCATCTATTCATCTATTTTTCAACACAGATATATTTTAATTGAATTTACAATGTTAAGCTTCCTCACATACAAGATCAGTTATAATTTCAAGATTATATCATAAAAAAATGTAGTAAATCCTGAAGGAATACAAATGATATTCAGGGAAAGCATCTTTCCACCACCCTGATTTTCATGATCCTTAATGAACTTAACAATGTAGCTGAGCAATCCCTTCTGGTGTGTAAGAAGTAGCTTATGGAAAATACTTTAAGATCTTTAACTACAGAATATGTTTCAGTGTTTTTCTATATCCAATCTTGAAAAAAGTACACCTCTGGTAATGCCAGAAGTTTTCTGGAAGATACAGAAAAGTGATTAAAAGTACTTAGAAAGTACTTCTATTCCATTTTCATGTGCGAGTGATGATTAACCAGGACTCTTTTATATGCAGTATGTAATCTGAGAAATTAATAAAACCCATATTCATTCAAATGACATTGGGAAAAGTGCAGTCTCCAAAACGTAGCACTTGCTAGTTGCATATGATGAAACAGCCCTCCAGTTTAAATTACCTACTTACTCATATATTTTTTACATTTTCAAATATTCTTAATGGTATTTCATTGCTGTATTGAAAATAATCAGGCAGGCACTCATTATTGCCTTTAAACTGTGTTGAACAGCTATGAAAAACACTTAAATTGCCCTCTCTTCTGAGAAAAAAACTTTTATTTTTTTAACACATGCTGAGATTCAGTTGCCTAAGCCTAGAGTTGAGTTGGTATTTTTGATTCTCTAGAGTATCTATGACATGACAGGACCTACAATACACCCGCACATTTCTGGAGCTGGAGCTGCCTGCCAGACTAAGTATTTTACAGCACTGAATATATTAGATTTTCTATTTATAGAGAGCTAAATCCACACACCTTTGTAAATTTCATTTTGAAAGTAATTTAAAAATATTTCTGGCAATACACAAAGATCTTCTTGACCTACTAACACTAAAAAGTTTGGAAGACAACATTTGTCTCAAAAAAAAAAAAAAAAATTGTAGCACAATGTCCTGAAACCCTTGCAACTAAGTTATTCTCTTTTACCGGCCTGCTGAGCCTAGGTAATTTTTCACAAGACTCTAGTAAAGCCTCTAACTAGAAAATGCCCAACCTTGCCAGAGGAAAGGCCCAATATCTTATTTTAAATTTTTTCTTGAACACACTGTCCACATACCTTTTGCAATAAATATATTAATGCCCATATACAACAAATATTTGCAGGCAGTTCTTCCAGAGATTTTCAGTCTTTTATTTATTTTTTTTTTAAATCTTGGCTTATAAATGCAATAATAACCACCTCTAATAACATATTTTTAACAGGTGAAGACTGAAGTATAAACTCATACCCCATGTTTTTATCTCAGAACTGCAAATCTTGGCAGTCAGATGAATTTAGAGTTTTGCAGTAGCACTTGCTTAAAAATGCGTATTACTTGAAGCTTAAAACAAGAGTTATGCAACACTTAGACTGCTCAATGACTTTGCCCTGTGAAGACTTGACTGATTGACACAAACTTCCCTGTGCCCTGGTCCTCAGGTAGAAGGTGGCAGATGGTCATCTCAATTCCATGGAAGGATACCCTCTTCACCTATTCTTCTGCACTCCAAAACATAAGGGTCCACTAATATTCACATTTCAAACCTTCATTTTTTGTCTCAATGGCAATTTTCAAGTACTTTCTCGTGGGCTGGTTCCAGGCTAAAATTATCAGATCAAATAAATTTTTCTGTTAGTACAAATAATGCAGCTACACACTTAGCATTGATTTCTTACCTACTGTAGAAGTGCCATAGGGAAGAACTGCTATGCATTTATATGCTATATTCAATCTATATTCATGCTCTTCAATGAAAAACCTTCTGTTATCCACACATTTAGTAAAATCTAACTGATTTCCCTATTCTTTAAAATGCTGTCATCCTCCCTTCCCCCAGATGAATATTGCAGGTCTACTACAAACAACAGGTCTATATAAAAAAAGCCTGCATGTATCAGAAAAAATTGAGCATGGAGGAGAAGTGTGAATGAAGACTGTAGCATTTCTGCAGTTTGTTAAGCAGAGCAGGTTAAATAGGAAAGAATTATGTACCTCAGATACCTAATATGTACATCTTGTAATCTCAGCAATCACTGAGATTGTAGTTTGTCTTGAAAAAAAGTACGCTATATAAAACCTCTCAATTTGAAACATATGAAAAATAGATGTAAAGGTATTTAAAGGTATGTTTTTCCAACTTGATAACCAAAGCCCTTTATGTCTGTCCTCAAGAAGTAACACAATTGTGTATCTGCTTATGTTCAACAGCACCTACAAATGCATTGCAGCCTAATCAGAAGTCTGCTATAGACGATGCATAAAGTAACCACTCACTCCTCCAATGCTCAAAAAATATTAAGGCAGAATAAAAGCAGAAGAGATATATACTGGAACACTCAAAATCCACAGCTGGAAGCAGTATCTGGCAGTGCGAAGAACATCCAAAGCTTTTCAAGTGATGTAAAATATTACAGGCATCCAAAGTATAAATTAGAGCTCAGGAATGACACAAGGGCTGAATTTCATCTACGTAATCTAGTTGCAGCACTTGGAATTAACTGCAACCTGTTTAGATGCACATCTTTCCATTTAATAGCAAGAGAGTGTGGCTATGGCAGAGGTACAGCTCAGCATCAGATCGCCAAGACTGATTCTTGCAAACTGCTGGGCACCAATCTTAGTGAGATTATAGAAGGGGGAGCACTGTTTACCTGCTTGCAAAATCAGTTCAGGCTGTAAGAATCATCTGTGTCTAAAATGAAACATAATAACAACACAATTTAAAATACTCTAGTTTCCAAGTCTAATTAATATTTCAAAAGGTTACAAAAAGAAATATATTTTGCATTGCATAGGAGGTAGTGTGCAGTTCACCTTCTCACAGCTATGGATGAACACATTCACATTTCTAGCTGCCAGTGTCTATCAAATCAGCAGAAAAAGTGTGTCTGCGTAAGTAAAAGAAATTACCATACAGAGGAAATAAATCATTAAAAGTATAAGATCCACCAACTAATTTGCTTCCATCAATAAAACCTTGCTTATCTGAGTGCAGCACAGGAAAATGGCTGAGAGTCATGGAAGCTTGAGCTTCAGCTGCATGGAGACTACAGAGCTAAAGCAATTATATGTATTAAAAAAATAATGAGCAAGAAGCAAAGATTGAACACTTTTCATGTGCATTTATTTTCACCTGTGTGTTGATAAATCTCCAAACTACTGCAATGTAAACCTGCAGCACAAAGGAAATCCTTTTGTTTGTACTACCTTAGCACAGACTAATAAGGAGGTAAGAAAACACTATGCATTGCAACGTTTCTTGTTCTGCTTTTACATATTTAATTTCAAGGATTTAGAATTATGCAGAAATTAAAAAAAGCCATCACCACCAAAGTCTGGTCCCTTCCCCCAAGCCCAGATTACTTAAAATATGCAAGGGAGGAAATTGTGTTTGCTTTGCTGCAGAAAGCTGATTAGTATGTTAAGAATTCAGGCCTTAAAACTCAACCTTACAAAGAAACTGTATGGATAAAAAGATGAATTCTTACACAGTTTATTAAATACTTTAATTATAATTCTATGTCAAGCAACTAATCATATTAGGCATTTTAAAATAAAGATAATGTATCTAGATGAAAATTTCAAAATATGGCTCTTTTAAAGCAAGAGTTACATTAAGGGCTTAACTAAACTTTGAAGGAAAATTCCAAGGATCTTATTTAGCCTAGATTACACTGTGTACAAGCTTTGATGAAAAAAACCTTCTTTTTGTTATAACAAATTCCACATTCTAGCCTGTAACATATTTTCATTAGATGCTTTTTCTTAACAAAACATCAATATCCCTATAACAAACATGAAGGAGTTGTTCAATGTTCAACATTATGTGTGACAAACCTGACGTCATTTTATGACACGGTGACCAACTTAGTGGATGAGGAAAGGCTGTGGAATGTTGTTTACCTGGACTTGAGTAAAACCTTCAACAATTTCCCACAGCATTCTCCTGGAGAAACTGGGGACTCATGGCTTGGACGAGAGTACTCTTCACTTGGTAAAAACTGGCTAGAGGGCTGGGCCCAGAGAGTAGAAGTGAATGGAGTTAAATCCAGTTGGCAGCTGGTCACGAGTGGTGTCGCCCAGGGCTCAGTATTGGGGCCAGATGTCTTTAATATCTTTATAAATGATCTGGACAAGAGGATTGAGCGTGCCCTCAGCCGGTTTGCAGACGACTCCATTTTAGGTGGGAGTGTTGACCTGCTTGGGGGAAGAAAGGCTCTACAGAGGGATCTGGACAGGCTGGATCAAAAGGCTGAGGCCAATTATATGAGGTTCACCAAAGCCAGGTCCTGTACTTGGGTTACAACAACCGCATGCAGCGTTACAGGCTTGGACAGGTGCCTGGCAGAAAAGGACCTGGGCGTGTTGGTCAACAGTAGCTGAATATGAGCCAGCAGTATGCCCAGGTGGCCAAGAAGGCCTGTAGTGGCAATAGTGTGGCCAGAAGGACTAGGGAGGGGATCGTCCCCCTGTACTTGGCAATAGCGAGGCCTCACCTTGAGTACTGTGTCCAGTTTTGGGCCCCTCACCACAAGAAAGAAATTGAGGTGCTGGAGCCTGTCCAGAAGAGGGTAACAAAGCTGGTGAAGGGTCTGGAGAACAAGTCTTATGGGAGCAGCTGAGAGAGCTGGGGTTGTTCAGACTGGAATAAAGGAGGCAGAGGGGAGACGAGACCTTTTCTGAAAGGAGGTTGTAGAAAGGCAGGGGGGTGGTTTGGTCTCTTCTTGCAAGTAACAGGCAATAGGACAAGAGGAAATGGCCTCAAATTGCACTTGGGAGGTTTAGACTGGATATTAAGAAAAATTTTTACACTGAAAAGGATATCAAGCATTGGAACTGGCTGTTCAAGAAAGTGGTTGAGTCACCATCTCCGGAGATACTGAAAAGATGGGTAGACATAGTGCTTAGAGATATGGTTTAGTGGTGGCTTTTGAGAGTGTTGACAGTTGACTAGAGGATCTGAAAGATCCCTTCCAACCTAGACAATTCTATAATTCACTGAATCACACACAGATTTATTGCCGGATCATAGTGTTACTTACAGACACAATGTTATGGTTTTGACCAATCTACTGTGGTGGTTTGCTCTATGAGTTTGGGTTAGGAATTGGAGAGTCTCTAAAAGCTACTCATGATAGTAGGGGAATAGAAAAAACTCAACACCACTCAGAGCCTATTTCATCCTTTTATAGAGTAGGAATCTCAGAGCCAACACCCTCAGAAACTCTCTGGGAAGCCCTTTCTTTGCTCCAGCTATGCGAGAGTAGAGGGACAGACCAGACTAGATGTGAGACAACTATGTCAAAACCAACGCAATCCATCTGGCAATACAATGACAGATACTCAGATGGCAAGTAACGGGTTTGGTTTCAAAATTCTGAAGTGCAATGAAATAAAAGATAGAAGAGACAAATAGAAACGGGCAGGCAAAAGCAATTATAGAAACAGAGAAGTGGAATAGCTAACAGCAGAACACATCAGAACAGAGGATGCCATAGACCAAAAGGAAGAAGAGGCAGCACAGTAATCTTTCTGCTCAATATCAAAATAGCAAAAGGATACTCGGTATAAGGAGCACTGGCCATTCCATGTATACCAATAGTTGCCACAACGCAGCATCCTGAATTCTGCATTGAAGTTCCTACACTGTATTTTTGAAAGTTTTCTTCCTCCTTCTCTCATACAAAAGTTGTAAGAACAAAGATCTTCAGTCCCCTACAAATAGCAAATGAAGGCATCTTTTCTGTTAACTTCATTCTATTCTGATTAGTCTCACAAATTGACCTAGCTTCTCTGCTTTTCTTCCTAATGATATGAACACAGAGAAACCTAGGAAACTTTCCTTAGCTGTATTAATGCCTGGGGAATTAGTACATTTAATGTGAACAATTCAGTGAGTTTAGCAAGTCTCTAGATAATTGCCTTCAGCAATGCTTCTAACTCTTCTCTCCTGAGTCTCTAACATTAAGAGCTTAATTCTGTATTTTGATTTCTAAAACAGTACGTTCCTTTATTCTCACAGTTTTCAGACACACATGCACAATCTCTATACTCTACTGAAACAGATCCCCAAATTATAATACCAGGTTTGTCTTTAAAAAAAAAAAAAAAATCCAGTGAGCTATTACAAATGTATTAAAATAGAGAGAAGAAAAAGGTTACATGCTCAAATTTGAGAATTGTATTTTTAATATATCAGACTATTTACTTGCATTTACACATACTAAACCTCCTCATTTAGCATGATTGTAATTTACTGCTGATTATAATCATTACTAAATCAACTTAGACCATCACACTGTTTTGACAAAAGCAGATGCCTTTCTTTGCATGAACACTGCCATACCTCTGATGTATTTCTTTCTAAAAACACTTTTGAAAACACTTTTCTGAAAAACTTTATGCTATTTTAATCTATAATGTTTTGTAGATTATCTCCCTATTTGGCTGACAAATTCTCTGTAAGTGAAACCCAGAAAAATATCAGTGTATTATGTTTAGGATTGCACCTTAGAAATATGTAGATTTGATCAATTAATGATCATATACAACTTGGAATTTTTAAACTCTCTTTATTTATTTGGAGATGTGTTCCCAGATTCTGTTTCATGACCATGATGTTTTAGTAGGCATTCAAAAAACTGCACACATACGTCTACTTTATACGTCAATAATCTATGTTGGCATTGAGAAGTGCCTACCACAAATTGCAAAATTAAGTGCAAGCATGCAATTTTTCTTGGTTGGAATTGCAAATTCTGTGGGGTTTATACATATTTTTTTGACAGCCCTCTACTTATCTCCCAAATAAATTAAGGGAGACATGAATAATCACATCAAGACAGACCAAAGATACCTGTAATTTAATGTATTGTCACCAATATTAGCAGATCTTTTCAAGACCATTAAAATGATTTCATGAAAGATGCTGGAAAAATAACCATTTCCTAACAAAATTTCATTCTCCTCCTACCTTTTTTTCCCCCTGTAAATTTATTTAAGGACTGAGGGATTTTTACTCACTTCCATTTTCACATTTTATCTCCTATAATTGCAGATCTAAAGAAAGAGATGTTCTGATTTTTCTTTCATGATACTCTTGGCCTCAGTGGTATTCTGTCATACTGAATTATCTATGACTTCAAACGCCTTCTTGGTTTTAGATGTCATGTCCTTCGGTTTCGATCACTGTTCACTGCTGGCTCCTAACAATTTTAAAACATCTCTAATTGCCGAACTTGAGGGTGGGGGAGAGGGGAAAGAGTAGGAGCTGTTGTTAGGTGTGGGGAACGGAACAGCATTTTTCATCCCCTCTGCCCTTAATAAAATACTCATCAAAGTGTTTTCACATCTAAAATTATGTTCACCCTTTTCTCACCTTGCACACATTTTTAGGAATTCAAAAACTGTTAGTAAAGCCTTTTAGAGAAACCAGGACTAAAAATATAATTAATATATCTGCATAAATGAGCAACAGAATCAAACAGCACACACTTAAGTTCATACCAATGTTTTTACAGTAGTTCGTGAAGTACTGTAAATTTTTAAATTTGCAGAATTTTAATATCCAATGAACTTCTGTTTATCTTAACCAGAGAATTACCATGTTCTCAGTAAAAGTGTATTGCCTTTTTGCATTCCTTTGCTTATTTATTCTCAGAAATAAACTAATGAAGTTAAAAATGTTTTCACCATCATGAATCTCCACAAGGATATCTAGATCTTCTCCACCAATGGCTTGTTTATGCATGTATATATGTAGAACACACTGTCTGAAGGTAAGATACTGACTTCAGGATAACCAAAATTTGCTCTGGATAGACTTTACCATGTAACTTTTATTTACTTAGATCTAAAAATCTGTATGTCAATAGATTAGTATAAATTAAATAAGGAAAAAACATAATCTAAGAAACTTGAAGCAAAATCAATTATTCAAGCAACTACGTCTTGTTTAGATAAACCCTATTTATACCTCATTAAGACCTGCATCAACTTCAAAAACTTTTTCTTGTGTTTTCCATTTTTGCATAAAACATTAATACAACCTGATCAAGATCACAAGGTCCAAAGTGGGTTTTACATGATTTTTCTAATGGAGAACATCACCTCCTTCATATGAACGTTTACCAGTGGAATACAGTTGGATTTCCCATACAAACTATTGGGCAAAACAAATGTATGAAAATTTCTGGCAACATCACTCAGTCAACTCTTCATCAATCACAGCTGATGGGAATTTTGAAGTTTTGCTTCTATTCTCTGCTATCTCTTCAAGATTTGAATTATTGTAAAAACAGAAATTAATGTTTCCAGGAAGCGCTAATAAACAACTAGTACAAAAGAAAAAACTCTGATTTACTTTTCATTAACTCGTCGTTAGGAAGCAAACCCAAAGGCTGCAAGAAGTATTACTTTATCATGCTGTTAAAAAAAAAAAAAATTACAAAGTTCCCATTTCTGGGGAGTATGATGTACCACTTGACTGTTCTAGGTGCTTAACATACACATTAACTGGCATACCCAAAGAAATCAGCAAAAGGACACAGGTGGTCTATCAAGGAAAGACAAATACAGGATGATGAAAACATAAAAATATGATGATGTTGTCACCTACCATCCTTACACCCCTTCAATCTTCACCTATCAAACTTCTTATCTATCTGCACCCTTCTTTCTACCTGTAATCTTGACACCAGACAGCATTCAAACACATTGCTCACAGTTCACCATCTGAACCAGGATGGTTTTTACTAGTAATTATCATCTTCATTATTTTTAGAAGAGTACAGGAATATATCATGCTCTGGGGAGATATCACTGGGTAGTAAATAAGTACAGTCTCTGGCTCAGCAGAAAAGAAACCAGTATCTGTTTTCAAGTTATATTGTTTTCCATTGTAAGCAGTAAAAAAAAAAAAAATATTATGCTGTTAACCATAAAGCTCTGAACTTACTTGTTTTCTTTTTACACTGCAAAAGATCCTAGGTTTTTCCAGATTTTCATCAATAACTTGTACCAAGTCAGTGCCCTACAGGACTTTATTACATCAGCCAAATTTGTAATATCATAAAAATGATACCAAGCTAATTTGACAAGGTCTGTTTTCCATAAACCCATGCCGATTAGCAATAATTATATTAGCCTTGTTTAATTGTTTAATTCTTTATTAATTGAGTCCTTTAGAAAACCATTCCATTATTTTGCATGAGATCAATGTCAAGCTGACAGACTTGTAATTATCTGGGTCATCCCATTTAGCCTTTATTGCCACAACATTAGATTTCTTACCGAAGTCTGGAATTTCCCCAATATTTTACGACTTAGTAAAAATCAACAATAATGACTCAGAGAATGACTCAGGCAGACTTTTTAAAACTCTCAGAGAC
The DNA here is from genome assembly GCA_013400055.1 of Nycticryphes semicollaris. NCBI lineage: Eukaryota > Metazoa > Chordata > Aves > Charadriiformes > Rostratulidae > Nycticryphes > Nycticryphes semicollaris. The sequence goes on from VXBJ01001263.1 coordinate 640,677, forward strand.
ATAATTCAAATCTGTTGATTGCAAAATGGCAGCACTACTATCCATTAGTAAGCATCTTTAGTTACTGTTGTAATGAAATTGTCGTGCTCTTTGGCTAACTTTCTTTTCCAAATACAGAACATCAATGCTTGCCTAATTTTCTGACAGGTCTGCATTACCATTTCAAATTCTTCTACTTTTCATTTCTATGGTGTTATTTAAAACTTTTCCATTTCCATTACTAATGAAGTAATCATACTTTAAGGTTACGTTTACTTATTTATACATACATTTTTCCGTAAAATATTCTAGTACAACTAGAAAGTAATCTTTTACCGTGTTGCTTGTACTTCACCATTGATTTATTTAGGGATATATTTATATACTTATACAATATATGTAACATATAATAATACATATATATGTGCATTATATATACATATATATATACACACACAAGACTCCTCAGTAGCTTTCTACAGTTTCTAGATTCTGATTCATAATCATTAGCATCAACCTCCTCTTCCTTTTTTTTTTTGGTTGATTTATTTTAGCCACTCTCCCTTGCCCTCAGTGAATTCTCCCTAATCAGAAGTTTCACAATTATTCTCAAAAGCTGGCCTCCTTCAGTGCACTGAGGACACATACAGATATATGCATACATATAAACAGATTTTCTGAAATAATTCTCGCAGCTTAGAATTTAGCTAACTCATGTTGTTTTGTACTTTGGTTAATTACTCCCTTTAGTACTTAAACCATCACTAATTCTGTTTTCATCTGTAAAGATGAGGCCTAATACAGAATTCTCACAAAATCAGATTTTGTAAAAGGAAATTAAACTTCTACATTTATGTATTTTTTTAAAGCAATTCAAACAGTACTGTTAGAAGGCATTGTGACTCCAGTAACATCATATAAATTGGTCTCCTACAATAGAGATTTTTCTTCCTACACATTACAGGAAGCTTTTAAGGAGCTGGCCATGTTGCTGTCTGCTGGTGGCCTACTGTTCATGGTGAATTAGATCCCCATTTTGCAAATTATATATTAGAAAATGGAGCTGTGAGTTATTCAAGAGAATTACTTAATAAATTATTATGAACACAGAAAAAATCCACTACTTCTCTTCTTCCCTTTCAGTGCTATTTAAATATGTTTTCAGCCTTTCAATCATTTGAATTTTCCCATTAGGCTACATTATTAGCAACCTGTTCAAATTTATTATAAATGAGGGATTTCATTACTTTTTATTTATTGCAGACTCTTAACATCTGCACAAAGGCAAAACGTTCCTTCTTTTCATCTCCTTTGATATATTGATTAATGCTGTTTTCCAGTATCTTGATTTTGTGCTAAATTAATGGTCTTTCTCACTTTGCATCCGCTCTTTTCACTGCGCCCTTGGCCACTTTCTCCTTCTAAATGACTATCTCCTCTTTTAATAACATGCAGTAAACCTCCTTCCACCAGAGACTAGGCCTAAAACACACCTCAAATCCCGTATCTTAAAATATTGCCCCAGATTACAGTTCAGGTCAAGAATCTCTTTACCCCTAGGACAAAAGGTCACTTGGGTGCTACTTTCCTTTGCTCTTTTTTTTACTTAATTGTGAATTTAATAATTATGAATTTAATATCCTACCGGTATGGTAGGATAAAGAAAGGACAACCTTGGTGTTCTAAAAGTCCAGGGAAGACAGAGGTTTAGTAAAGGATCAGTTAACAGTTTGAAATGTGAATAACCAAGTAAGACGAGGAGAACAAATCAGATAAACAGATCACTAAAAGCAGATAATGAAAAAGTTCAATAAAACAGTGTAGAAAAGGACCAGGTGACGTAAAAGGTGCAAGAAACGTGTTACAGGTGAAAAAACCTTAAGATCAGTTAGCCCTGTGGTCATGGATACAAAATAAAAGGGGAAACTAAAGTTTTATGGAAAAAAGATTAACTAAAAAAAATAATTATCCTTTAAATATCCTTTTTCTTTTTTTTTTTTTTTTAAGATGATAGGTTAGTTGATTGTAATTTCTGTGATGAAAAAAGTGAAAAGCTAGTGATCAGCTAAGTACATGTGTGAGACTGGAAGGTGGTGAAGGGGGACAAGGTAATAGTTTGGGCAACCAAAAATATTAAATGAATTCAAAAGAAACATTCATTAAATTTTGTCTGTGCCTGCATTAGTAAATCATATGGTGCAACTGGACCAGATTTCAGGAGGCCTTTCATTGGGTTAAATGTAGTCTTCTCCCACCACTAAAGGCTTCATAGTCCATTGGAGCAGATTAGGATGCACCCAAAAGGAGGTCACTTGAAAACCGCTCTGTAACATGAACAAACGCGTGGCAAGTGCAGATGACCTAAAGACCAACTTCCAAACTCCACTCCACATTCATGCTAAAATGCTTGATCGTACTGATGATCACCAAAAGCTTGATATGTCCTGTGGCACGCTGCCAAAATATTCCCAACCTACTGTGGTCGGACGGGTTTAATGCCATGACAACAATAGTAGCTTAAATCAATTTGTACTTCATAGATTTAATTGTATGAAATCTTTTAAAGTAATAATTTGAATTCAAAGAGACGCCGACATTTTCAGTCCACTCTAACTTCGTCAGTTTTGACAGTGCAGTCAAGTGAATGATTGGTATTTGTAAGCAGGATACAAATGCCACGAAAAAGTTACAGTGCCAGAAAATGTATCAGTTGTACAACACAAATTAAGATGGATAAATCCACAACAGCTCCTACTACACAATGCTCAGAATGAATACCTTAAATACTTATGCTACCTTCATTATCAACAGAGAAATACCTTAATGATATCCATCCCATCTATTTCAAAGGCTGGTTCTTTAAGTCTAGAAAAATACAGATTGATTGTATAAAAAATAGCTCATTTTATCTTTAATACCTTTAAAACATAATGCTTGTGATGTATGAAAAGATCAACACATGTAGACAGTTTGTCTACAAATTTCAGGTGCTATTACAGGATTGCCTGCTAAGCAGAAGCATTGCTTATTAAGAGGCGCTACTGAACACTGTTTATCACATTAGTTATTCCTGCTAAGATTTTGTACTTCTCAGCACTTGCCTCAGCTGAAACTCTGCGTCTTTCTTTTCATGGGACCCACAATCTTTAGTATTTACGGTATTGACAGATAGATTCCAGCTTATGGTATTTTAAAAAAGTGAACGCCCTTTACATTTTTTTTAACTTGTTTTCCTTGTTACAAAATTTAATTTTATCATTTTCACAATTTTCTATAACTCCATGTATGACTGTGACAGAGCCACATAGGATTTTAGTATTTCTTCAATCCTGCTAAATTGTGGTGTTGTAGAGAAGTTATCAAAATACTATGAAAGCAACTAATACCATTTTTGCTTTTCTGTACAAAGCATTTAGGAGGTGTGTAGAAAACAGCTAGCACACACCATACATTAAGGCAGTGCAAGAAACTTCAGCAATCAGCACAGTTGTATTAAAGGACCAATTTCATTGATAACAAAACCAGGAGAAAGATTACAAACACAGCCCCGAATGCAGCCTGCATTAAGTAAATTAAAATACACTCTTGGTTACTTGAGAAAGTCTTTGTGATACAGTGTCACAAATGGCTTTATGCCACGAGTCTCATATTTTCCCTGCCAACAAAAAGAATAAAGCTTTCATGTGAATTATTCTATTTTGATATTAATAAATGAATTCTGGTGCTCAATAGAAAAAAAAATATTTGGGCATTAGCATATGGTCACTACTCTTTTCTCTGTTTATCAGCATAGCCACTTCAGGTTTTCTCCAGGTATTCAAAAGTGCTAGGTAAGCATTTTGATGCTACAAAAGTCCATGCTGCCTGTGGATAACAAGGCCCAGACTTGAATAAAGCAATGCTATCCCGTTAGCTTACAGATAACCAAATCTAAACGAATTCACATGCTTCAGAGAAAAGCTATAACATGCTGTAAATTATTGTATATCCAATCATGATGTTACCAAACAATTTTGACTTTAGTATATAACCAGCATAATTTATTTAGATAAAACCTAGGGCAAGAAAACTGTATTATAAAAATAGCACACCTAGGAAATTGGGGAGTTTATTATTAACATATATAGAGACTTAGACTTCAAAATGCTGCAAAAATTCTTTTTCTTCTTACATTGTTTTGTTGAGTGATAGCTAAGAGTGTGCTTTGCTTTTCTTTGCAGAATACTAGGCTTACTTTTTAGTTATTTGAGAAACTGATCTTTAAAACAACAAAAATATTCACCCTAATTCTGGATGGCAGATCCTACATATACAAAGATTCATCATACCATAATTCATATACAGGCAATATTGTCATTACACACATTGCATAAAAGCACTTATTTATCCCCTGTAAATAAACAGGCTGTGAAATGCAATCATTATTTAACTACAGAAATGGCCTATTTGGCCTCTGGGCTACGCAGCTGTATGTGCAATGTTTATTTCTGTTCTGGATTCAATACATTTTGTACATACCTTAAATTCTGCTACTTTAACATAAAAGTCATGTTACCTAAATATTATTATTTATAGTCAATGTTCTTATTTTTGCCTTTTAAACTATAAAATATTTATAGGTCTTTATTCCCTGCTATTAAGAAGGTCTGTGAAAACAAAAAAGCCACATACATGCCTTGTCCACTTCCACTTTAAACCTGCCACTTTTACTCAGGTAAACCTTACCTTGTTCAGTGGAGGCAGAATCAGAACTATTCAATCAAAATAAAGAAAATCCAACCTTAATGGTTTTCCTGTATAAAAATGCATATGACTATATGCATTACAGGACACGGGACAAGGCCTTAAGATCCATAAATCATGTATATCTCTCCTGAAGTCACTCCAATTATAATCAGAAGCAATTGTTTTAAAGCCACAAATGATGTGGAGAGGATGAACAGGAAGCAGTTACTCATCATTCTAACAGAGGAACCAGTCATCAGTTACTGACATTAGCATTACAGCAGTTTAAGAACCCAAAAAAGGGAGGTAGTTCACCACACAAGATGTAGTTCAACCATTAATTTCTTGCTACATGATGTTGTAGATGCTAAAAATTATGTAGGGCACATTAGAAAAATTACTGTAAGAGAAATCTGCTAAGGTTTAAAAATTGGTATGAACCATGCCCGGCTTTGGGAAGCAAATGAGTTGCAAAGGATTAGAGGCTGGACTTCAGAAACTGTCCTCGGTCACTGCCAGAGACAGAATATCTTGCTGTGGTATGAACCAGAGCAGTGTTCCTAGGTTTTTGGTGTTTATCCATCTTATAAAACACTTGAGAAAGTTTAAAGCAGTTATGTATATAAAAAGTACTATTTTTATTATTAGCCATAAACAATAAATGACAACGTGTCACAAACATTTTTCTGATGATGTGTCAAGGATGTATCTTGCTCAAAAAGATGAACTGTAACGAATCTGAAGAGCTTGCTCCCTTTTCTGATACCAGTATAGTGTGCACCACCTGAGACTTAGAAAGAAATGGATGACAATAACCAACCTCCTAAAACACACAGAATTCTTCTCACTTTAGTCTGAAGAGACATGGGCCTTCATAAACTTCCACAAACATAGCTGACAACTTTGCTACACTGGTCAGAAAAGCCGCAACAATTTCTCATTTATTTGGACTTTTGGAACCAACTATTGTTATTATATAAATTAATAAAATCTAAATTTCAGCTTGCTGCCAAGCTGAGACTGATCATTCAAAGCCAGAAACCAGTGTGAAAATGGCTTAATATGCTCTTGAGAGTTGACAGAATTGCACTATATCATACAGCATAGATCATATGCTCTGCTCTGATTAAATTGACCAAACATTCGGGTTGCTTTTGAAAAACAATATTAAAAAGAAAAACTAAAGCCAAAAAATAATCCACTTCTAGATACAAATAGGGGGCAAATTCTACCTGCTCACACTAAAAAAAAAGAAAATTATTCTTCTGATGTTTATAAGTATACGGCATTCTTCTAATAATTTATTTTATAAAATTATTTTTAATCAAGTGGTTTCTTCCATATTGGTAGAAAACTTCACCTCACTATATTATCCTCAGAGAGTGCTGCTGCTTAAACCTCTCCTCCCATCATTGCTCACATGCAAAAACTCTAACAGATTTTAGTTAATATACTTCCATGTACTTGCCACATAGTCTGATTGAATACAGTGCAGTGTGGAAATGAAGAGCGACAGTCACCAGGGAAGATGACAAACCTCATAAGAAACACATTTTCAATAAATCTAGCTTCCCCCCTTTACTGTTACAAGCTTGACAGCCTGCAAATATTGAGTTGTTTCTTTATGTCACACATGTTACTTTTTATGCCATTTTTTACTTTTGGTAAAGTTTCTATTACAATCACATTTGACTTTCAGAATTACGGAAAAGTTTTGCATTTCTCCAGACTAATGCCTCCTGATTAGAAAAAAAAAAGTTTCTACACAACGTTTTCATCCAGAACCAAACAAGTTTCTTACCCTTCCCATTTCTAATCCTTCCTCTGCAGTTAATGAAAAAATTAGATAGTGCCACTGGTCCGAATTTATCCCTTTTTAATACACATAGATACAATGGGCCAGCTACAGTGAAAGCACATGAAATAGAGCTGAAATCATCTTCAATTTGTACATGGCTGAACATAACTGACATGAATCTATCCCACTGTCTGTACAACCATACATTCGTAACACTCCATTTTTTCCTTCAGATATGTGAGTTAATTTTGACTAATTTGATTTATTACTGAGAATCAAACAGAACTAAGTTACACTTCTAAATGTAAAGGAAAATCTAATTCGAAGATTTATAGATAATAATAATCTTAGCTTCACTTCTGAACTCAAATTATTTTGAATTTATTCATCGTGGCACAAAATACTGAAGTTAATAAGCATAAACAACCCTCTTACAACATGCAGCTCCATGGCATCTGCAGGAGACAGACCTGGATTTGACTCAACACATGCTATGTTGCTTCTCTTTTCCTAAATAATTTGGTGAGAAGTCCTCCAATTCCTTTTTCAGTCAGACTAGTGATGGTCCAGTACTTGGACAGCCGATCCCAGCAATTTGGAAACTCTTAGCTCAACACCAAAATGGCAACTCCAACTGAACGTAAGCAAAATACAAGAGGGGACACACAAGAACTGCCATAATGTTGCAAGGAAAAGAAAATATGACTAAAATTTAGATTTCATAAAATCCAAATAGCTTTTAGCATTAGCTTTTTATTATTATCTAATGAACCACTTTGGAGCTGACTTTGGAGAAGGTAAAACAAAATTTCATGCAACACCTTTTAATTTTCCATTGACTCATACAGATATTCATCATTAACTACATTTCCTAGGGGAAACTTTTTCCTTAATACCTCTACAGCACAAATCCTTCATCTCAGTGATATTCCTTGTTTTCTGTCTTTGCTTTTTTTCATCCTATTTGACAGCAATACCCTTTAAGGTAGCCTGTATGCTTCCAGCTTCTTCGAGAAACAGAGTTTTCGAAGCAGTGGCCTCACAGGTACTAACGTTTCCTTATGTTCCCTAACTCTAAATAGTTTTGAACCGTTTTCTCACTGTATACTGTTTGTTCCTGTGTTGGCTGGCAGACGGTCTGAAAAAAAACAACAGATCAGTCTTGCCAAAGCCTGGGATGTAAATTGTCAATCAGGGTGAAGAACGGAAGACGCTCAGCAGGGAGAGCTCTTCACAAAGTCCTTCAGTTCCTGACATCTTCATAAGAAGAGCTGGTGAACACCCAACTGCTGCCTTCCAACCTTCTCTCAGACACAGCGACAAGATAGCACTCGGACAAGGCCACATTCAAGGTCTTCATTATCCTCAGTAAGGCAGGATTTGGCTTCGAGTGAGGATGTGCTACATAGCCCCTTCAGACTTCTGTGGTTTTTCAGTGAAGGGCAAAATAAGGCATCTTCTTGAAATTGTTTGAAGTGGATTGACATTTTTCAGTTGAAGACTGTTGTTAGTTGCACAGCAGGCCTAATTTTTAAATTTAATGTTCTAGCGCATATAAAAAGGAAAGCATCCTAGGGGGATAATAACTTTTAGCAATCAATTGATTGCATATAGCTGCTGTTTTTGCCGATACAACCTCTTTAAGGAGGTTGTAAAATAGGAAAATCGTAGCCCTCAGATGTACGGATTATCTGAGTTTGCAAGAAAACACTGATGTCAGGAGTATTGGCTGGTATAGTTTAGATCAATTTTTTTTCTTTTATAATAAATTTGGCACAGTGAATAAAGCAGCAAATGGTTATCAGGTCAGAATGCACCACCTATTTTACACCATCACTCTTGGGGGGTTTGTTGGGTTGGGTTTTTTGTTGTTTGGTGTTTTTTTTTTTCTTTTTGTTTCTGTAGCCAATTCTGAAGAAAACTTGTTTGTTATTTTACTTGGAGAAAAAAGTAAGATTAACCTAGACTATTTTGACTACATAGCTCTGCTCAGTCAACTGAAATAGTTTAATATTGTATCAACACCACAGCAGTGAACACATTCCCGCAACAACAATTTTTCAGTTTTCATCAAGTCCTTCACTTTTGCCATCTTTTTCCTAAACATATGTATTTGTTATATACACAGAGTAATACTTGGAGAACAAAATATTATTAAAATTTCATATCAGTGTATAATAAAGCCCCATATCATGTTGTTCACATAAAATACAGCCTCTTGTGTGGAAAAGGTTTTTGGGAAACTCATCGTCAGGTTTGTTTTTACACTAAATGAATATGATTCAGAGAGTAAAATGATTCAGAGACATTCAGAGACATTCAGAGACCCTCTGAGACATTAAATTGATCAAAGATACTGCTATTAAATTATGTTATCAGGTAGTTGTTAAATATATCTTACTATATGTAATGTATGAAATTTGGCAATTAGGAAAAAAATAAGCTGCTTTCTAAATGCAGGTGTTACAGTCACAAAATTCTAACATTGGTGAAAAATCAAGTTTCTATATATACAAAGATGATGCAGTCATATAATCCCCATCACTTCTGCATAAACTTTGGGTTTACTACTTTTTTCAGGCACTTCTAAGTTCAAATTACCATCAGTAAACAGTCAAAAACAAGGAATACAGATATATGGAAGTCATCAGTGATGAATCTAAAATAAAGCCTGCCACTGTGCCTTGCATCAGAAAAGCAGGGAAACAAGGGTACCTGCTTTATGCCACAGGTATTTTGAGAACTGATGCTTTAGCAATACAGCTACTCTAATTCTTGAAAAGTGGCTTTCAAGGTACATTCCTATCTGTAAGCTAGTTATTATGAAGCATATTAACCTGAAATCAAAACAATTTTAAATTTGTATTTATACATGCAGTGGTTTACATAATATAGGCAATATACAATCTTGGGAGTGGCTAAATTAACAAAATTTAGAAGTGCATTGCAAATGAGATTTACAGGTTTATAAGAAGATTCCTAAGGTTTTAATGTCAGACCAGTTTCTTCCCCTTCAGTTCCTAATGTTTCCAATATTTTGATCACAACTGGAATGACCAGATACATTCTCACTTACTTCTGCACCTGCTGCTTTAAGCCAAGCTTATGAATAAAAAATTATACCATACTTCCACATGAAGTGAACTCAGTAAGAAGTCTTAAAGTTGCTCTAGCAATACCCCTGACATGAGACTGCCAGCCAGACTTCTAGATCAAAACAATACATGCATAGGAAGATCTCAACTCAGACTCTAATCGCAATCAATCAGTGAGATAAGTCTATGTTATTAAAAATATATTGCATCTTTTTATTCAATTACTTCATCACAAATGCACGACATAAGAAATGAACTTGCATTTAAAAACTCAAGGTTCTGGACTGTTTGAGCTTAATAAGGACAAAATAATCAGTTGCAGATGCTTTCACTTAACATTCAGAAACATCCCATGGGACAGCAAGATTTAATTTTATGGTCATCTGCCATGTAAATGATGTGCTTGTTATAATGCAGAGCATCTCTGTCTTACTTCCCTGGCTATAGAACACATACTAAACTAAATTGGGAACGCATTTAGCTGCACTACAGCTACCTTGTATCATTAACACATAATACATGTCCCTGGAATATGAACTACTTTTTTTTTTTTAAAAAATAATAAAATAACCCCTTGTTATTTAAGCAACATTCAAGTCTGTCAGTTGCTCTTATTTACATTTTCTTGCTTCCAATGTTGAATTTCATGCAATCTAAACTACTTATATATCTTCAATTTTTATCTTTCTGGTGCACTTCTTTCTATTTGGGATATACTTCCTTGCAATGCCTCTTCTTTGCACTGAGATAAAAATGTTGTAGCTATTTACACTTCCCAGATGTATCCATATTACCTTGCAGAGCCTTGTATTACAAACCATGGCATACTGACTCCAAAGTCCAAACTAACAATACAAATAGAACTTATTTTTGCTCATATGTAAATTGTAAGATAGAATCACATATTCTATAACTCATCACGAGGAATTGCCTCAAATCAACATTAGTCCAGCACAAGCAGGAGTAACATCATCCATACGTGAAACTGGGACAAAAGGCAAAGACAGAGCAGCAGACACTCAATCCCGAAGCAGAGTAATCCCCACCATAGCCTGTGGCTTGCATGCTATTCTCCTAGCTTCCACTGAACTTGAACATTAAAATTCACACTTCCTACTGGAATGGAAATGTAATTTATCTGCTTCTAGGTAGTAAGACTTTAATATAAACCTGTCTTTCTAACACTTCTATTCCATCCCCATTAAAGACTCCAGCTCATCGTTGTATCAGCAGCTTCCAACAAACTCACTCCCTGTAAAAAGTGGTAGCAAGTATTATTTACTGTACTACAGCATGTTGTTGCTCCTGAGCTCTCTTTTCACTAGACCTGATGGTAGGCACAACAGAGAATATTTCAACATTGCCATCTGTCTCCTTGGCACTTCATACCAAGTGAGTTGCTGTCACTTTGATGGTAAATTAGAATTCCCCACCAGATATATTAAGCCAGAGGCTGCTGCTGGGTTGCCCTATCTCCCTCAATGCCTTCTTCCCTTAAATCTCTTTTTGATATTCAACAATCTGAGCATGTTAAGAACAAGCTTCTACATGACATGTATTAAATTGCTGGAATCCTCAATAAAGGAATAATATCCAGTCTGAAAAAAAGGCTTTTATGAATGACTTTTGAAGCATCATTAAATTTATTACAATACTTCCCAGTACATGTTAGGCATTCTCACAAGACATAGTCACAAAAAGGTTAACAGCAATGCTTGGGAGGGAGAAGATGGATGTGGTGACCGAATATACCGACTTGCACAGAAGCTGGAAACAGCAGGGTGAGGATCAGCACACGACTGCTGCTAAAACAGCAATACTGCATTTCAGCATGTTCTCTTAAATCTAGCTCCCTTCCAAGATAAATCACTATAGCTACGTTAAGAAAGTTATAGTCCCAGTTTCTCACTACAGTACATTCTTGCAGAGACAATCTAATTCTTTATTTCAACTTCAATTTTTGTAGTTTAAGATGTATGGTTCTACTTGACAGCTGAGCTCAGAAGAGAACTGCAGTGCTGCAGGGAGGTTATGAGTAGGTACCTCAAGGAACCAGAAAACACAGAGAATACATTTTGTTGTTGTTGCTGAGGTGAGCAACACAGGATCATCCTCAAGGTCTATCCAGTTTAATACAAAGAAGAACATATTTCCCAACACCTTCGGGAACAAAACATATTTTCCAACATTTTTCCAAACACCAAAGCCAGGCTTTTTGGGTCAAATATGTTACTTAAAAAAATTAGCCCATTTCAACTCAAACCAAAATATAATGCAAGATTCCAAATTACTTCAGGTGATGTAAAATATGTTGAAAGCAAGTGATCAAGAGGTGACTTAAAAAAAATAAACCATTTGGAACAAGTTGACAAAATGGCACGTTGAAAGGACAGTGATATTCTCCAGTGAGATCCCTGAGAACAGCAGTGCCAGACTTTGGGGAGAAAAATGAATGACATGATCCCCATGCTGTTCATACACAACTGAACCACAAAACAACATTTATTATATAATAGTAAGCTACTTGAAGAGAAAATGGGTCACAACACCAATTTCTAGCCTGATGCTGAGTTAAATGCAAGGGAAGGATCAAACTAACACTATTACTAAAGGTTTGTTCCTGACAAAACTCATAAGTGAAATTTGATAGTCTTTGATCGAAATACTGTTTTCAGTCCTTCAACATATTTTCATGACTATCTTACATTTCTTACATCAAAGGACTCAGGCATATGAAAATGTAATGGATAGTTCTGTTTCTGAACACGAAAAATTACAGGGACGTATCTTAGCATCATTTTGTTTAACTGGTCCTGAATTGAGAATTCAAGCCACTTACAGATTTACTTAGTGAACTAAAAATTTTTAAAAATTACTAATTTCTCATCTGATTTCCACTCAATACAGAGGATGCTCAGACCAAGTAAAAGTATTCTGTAGACGTAGCTGCCTGATTCTAAGCAGACAAAAGACTCCATTCAAATAAGTAAAAAAAACCAAACACAAAACCATTGTTAAGGTTGCCATATACAGGCTGTCAGGAAGGCAGCCGTTTCCAAAAGACACCTCTCCCCTGACAGATACTGTAACAATCAGTACAAATACGAAGCAATGTTTACATTAAAACAAAGATTATGATACTAACAGTTTTATAGGGTAAACAGCCTATATCATTGTGGATTTGCCCTGGGCTGTTATTTACACAGGCTTCTTGTTATTCTGAAATGGTTAACACCTTCCCTGGGAGATGTTGAAGTTGTGGGTTTACCTGGAGACCAGAGACCACTTTTGCCCATCAACTCAGTCAAGTTTGATATCTATTTAAACCTTTTTGGCACATTACACAACACAACCTGTAGTTCAACATATCCGTACAGCAGAGGATCTACTTTTCTGTGTTTGCTACTCATTCAGATAAGAAAATTAAAGGGGGTGCCTAATGACTTCACTTAGATACAGACTGCTGCAATACATCTTTACCAGTGCGAGAAAGAAAGAAGGGCAAGTCACCCCTAGGACTGAAAGCGATGTATTAACGTTTGTTCTTACGTCCTTATGGCAAAACATCCTCTGGCCACTTACATTTCTTCATCCCAGTGACAGGGCATTCATTATGCTTTCTCCCTGGAAAAAAAGTTTCCCAGATTGAAAAAAAAATAATAAAAAATTAATTTACAGGGATGAGATTTGAGGGTTGATATTCCAAGTTTCTATCACCAAGCTTGATAAACATGCTGCCTTTGAAGATTAATTGTTTGACACTAGGGAGGGGTTAATACATGAATTATTATAAACTATTATCTCTATATAGTAAGTACCAGAAGGTCTAAGTCATTAACTTACCTAATTAAACAGAGAAGCAGTGCTTGTCAAAGACAAATGCAAAGTAAGTTTAACTTTCTTATAGACATACTCCATCCTTCATCCACTATAAACTCTGGACGCTTTAATTCTGCCTTAGATACTATGGTACTCCTTAGCGCATCCCATTACCCATCAACACGTCTCCCATGAGACACGTGGCTCCTCCATGTCATGGACTAAAATCACATGTGAAAATACAGGCAAAATACCTGCTTCTTCCTTTACAAGATTTGCTTCCTTCTCATTTAGAGCATTGATAAACTGAAAACCTGAAGAACCTCATAAGACTCACAGATTTTACTGTAAGTTGGGTCAAATTTGCATGTGAATCTGAAATGAAGCAATTTGATAATTAGAAATCTTGGGTTTGCCTTCCAGTAAGTTGGATTTCAGTCAGTCTCCAACACTCAAAACAAACAAACAAAAAAAAAAAAGCACCTAGTTGCTAAGGGAGCCAGGAAACAGCTCTAAAATGGAGAGAGAAAAATAAGGAGTAGAGAATTCTCCACAATCCTTTTTAAAAACCACAAGTGAAAACATTTATTATAATTCTGCATTAAAAAAGTATTTTACATCTTAGAATGAGAATAAAATATTTTTATTTATAATTGAAGTTAAATAATGGTATTTGAATCAGCATGATTTCAGCAGTTTGTAATGACTTTGGATTGAATGAATGTATTTCAAATCTTCATTGTTTTCGGTTTTGAAATGCGATTACATTTTCCAGTTTTCACTGGATCTTCATCCTCCACAAATGGCAAAAGTACTACATTGTTAATAAATGCTATGTGTTTATACATGCAAATGAAAAAAAATCAAAGATTTTATTAACTGAAAGGTAGATGAAAATAGCTATGAAAACCCTTTTTCAGCTAAAAATCAGGAATTGGCAACAACATATAGAACTAGGTATCTCAGATGTTTAAGACTGACAATGTGACTGCTGGTTCACTGTTTTACAGTCACTTTAATTAGTAACTGACACCTCAACATGACTTGGCTTTCCAGGGGCAAAATCATGTATTTTTTATTTCTTAATATTTACTGATGAATCAAAAAAGTACCCAACATAACCTGTTTACCATGTACAGAAGTCATTCAAATCTATCATTCAGTGATTCAAGCTTCTCCACAATTACACTTTGGTAAGTCTTTTTCCTCAACAGGACACCACCATCTAACAAATTTACAAGGTTCAACGCCATGAAGTCACGGCCATAAATATGAATTTATATATACCATCCTTTCTCTCTGCTTACAAACATCCTGTGTCCTACACTGATTCTGTCTCAGTCAGGAACTCTGAGAGGGAAACAATAAAGTTTCTAAAAAACACTAATCTCAGAATAAAACAGATACTCCAAAAATTTAACGTTTTCATTCAGACACAGTATCATGAAGTACGCGTAGAAATTAGCTGTATCATTCAACTGACTGTGGAGCAATCTCCAAACCACGTTCTCTTAAACTCTAACACACCAAAACCATAACACCTATTATGGCATTTCCCCCTTGTAACCAGGATGAAGATGAAAACTGAATGAGGGCAAAATATCCAAAAGGAAAACAACCTGTTCAGACTGGGAAGCAAAATCACGTGGGGGGAAAAAACCTAAAATCTAAAAGAAAAAAAAAAAAAAACAAAAAAACAAACCTAACAAATACTAAAAAAAACCCACCTTGACTTTTTCTGACTAACAATAATGTTAACTCATTTAATAAGGCTCTGACATTTGCTTTCAGAACCACCTGAGACCTGGAAATAAAGTTTAGTATCTAGCCCGCAGTCAGACCTATTAGTACAAAAACCAGAGCACATTTCTATATGTCATAGCAGAATTTTTACATTCAGATTTTCTCAGTAATCTGTTTTCTCCATCATGTTGTTCAACGTATGTAACATCTCTGCAGTATCTTTTCTAAACTGCAGTGGATCATTATAGATACGTCTTCAGATGAGATACAATTATACCCTACAGAAAACAAAAGCAGGCAAATGCTTTTGAGCTACGTAATAACATCAAGAAACAGGACAAAGGTAGAAAAGGGGATCTGCTACCTTTACTGACGACAAACAGAAATAGTTAGGATGAAAAGATTTAGATTGAATTATTTTCTTGGATTGAAATTAATTGCTTTAATAGGATACTTTTGACCCCAGAGTGACACAAAGAATAGAATTTAATTTCAATACTTGTAAATGTTGCACATTTTACCAGGGTTCTTCATGACTATAACACTGGAATTCAGACAGAAGGTTATAGTTCTGCTTACTTAAGCAGAAATTAAAATGTAGACTAGTAGTTTCAATATAAGAATTAGACCATACATTCATCTTATCTTAATACAACATGGAAAAAGAAGCACCGGGTTCAAGAACATTAACTTGGCAAAATTTGTGAAAATCCATTTTAATAATCTTGTTTATTGCTAATTTTATCTCCTTCACATATTGTTTTCCACAAATTTTTCAGGTATTCATTCACTTTAGAATTCATTCTGCTAATTTACGAGAGATTTTTTACCATAACAAACACTGTGCCTCTACTAGTCTCTTTCCCTCTCATCTGTAAATTTATTTTTGTCATGCAATTATAGGAAGAAAGGTTGATTGCTGGATTTTTATTCTCCAGGTGTATTCAAACATTAGCTGCCTGGTGAACTAAATGCCTGTGTAGTGGTTGGAATTTATGAATCACTGTATGGCTGTGATTAGAAGCACACACGAAAAAGTCACTGATCGCTATCAGATAGTGTCATTAACATTCTAAACTGGCTGCAACAATTAAAAATGCAGAAACTTTAAAAGACCTCATATAAAGAGTGAAAGACAACAGAAGGGTAAGCCTCCTCTGAATTTCTGTCAGCAATTTCCATCTGACCTGCAGCCACGACAGCCTGCTCTGAAATCCAGAGCAGCAGAGCGTGCTCCAAGTGACCCAGTACCTGAACTCATAACCTCTGCTTAGAGGATTTGCAGCTGAAAAGTGGCACCATACTGATGCAACGGTACTACTTTGGGGACCTGACCTAGAATGTCCACATTTAAATGTTTCAGCATTTAAAACTCCGTGTGGATATCAACTCTGGATACCTTTCATCAGTTTGCCACATGCTCCTGTAAAATTGGAACTATTCCTTATATTAAAATCTGTACTTACACCATGTAATATGTTTGGATTATGCAATGGCTGAATATACTTTGAGAATTTCTGGTACTAACTTCTAAATAGCTATAAAAGTACATAAAATAAGATGATGAATATTCTGTGGTTATCAGATTCAATACACAATGGCTGACATTTTATGACAAATTTTGCCCTCGGTTAAATCCTAATTACCTTGCTGATGCCAAAGCAGAACATCTCCCACTCCCACATTAGAACCATCTGTCCCAATCAAGTGGTAAAAGAGAAGTCTTGCACATGAACATTCTTCTTCTCTTCCCACCACGGTCCTTTAGGCGTTGTCTAGCTCTTTAAACCCAACACCACGACTTTTACAAAACCATGAGAAGTCAAGAGCAGCGGACACTGACTGTTCAGTTCAAGGTTTGGAGATGTGACTGCTTTTTTCCTGAAGGAAATTCCAAGTTTGTTTAAACGATTATATGCTGCATCCTGAAACTATTAATATACACATCTATTATTGTCTTAACTGAGTTTTAGTGTTCAGAACATTTTTTCATACTATATATACTACTTATTTAACTAATAGCATATTCTTCCATAAAAAGTATCTTCTGTGCAACACCTAAATGTGTTAGAAAGGTTAATATGGCATTTTATAACACACGGGCTGATGACAGAAAGTAAAAATGCTATTCTGAAAAGCAGAAATGTCAACACATCTCTAAAGACATAAAATGACACAAAATTAAATGTTACCAACTGCTGAGTCTGAAGAAATGCTTCTTGAAGTTAAGGGATGAAATGAAAAGAGGCACAAATCATATTTTAAAAGCATAATAATCTACTTAATGAAACTTTATAGAATGCTTTTTACACACATAAGCTTCCAGAAATACTGTTCATTTCCTTCCCACTGCAATATTTCAAGGAGTACAAAAAAAGAGGGGTCCACAAACGCTGATCATTAATCACTCACCAACTTTTTGCAGCAATTCGTATCCAAGCTTCCACATCTTTTGGCAAATTATAAATCATTCAATGAAACCTCATTTTTTGGAAAGACATTTTGTAAAATAAATCATGACTGTATATTTAATTTAATAAATAGGGATGCACATGTGTATATATGCAGACATGTTCACACTGTATTCCACTATATAAATACATATGTATTTATAAAGACTATACACCGGCAGCACTGTGTGTGACTACCCATCTGAATGACAGTTAGGTTTGCCAATATGTACGAGCAGATACTCAAAACAAATTGCATCCATTATGCTTGCCTAATGCAACCCTCAAAACTTCAGAAGCACAGGGTTATTCTGAAAGGTAGAAAGTACGGGGAGGAGAGAGTTACAGTCTCTACTGCATACTAGGATGCAGGAATGATAAATATTTGCTAAAATAACCACTTCAAAAAAAATAAAAATCAGCAACCTCTACAAAGTGCAGGCAAAGTATGAGTTAAATATAAAATAAGGAGATTTGTTAATATCCTGTACTCCCCCAGTCCAGATTACAAATCCAGTACATCAGAAGTTTTGCAAAGCTAAGAAGCCACCATGGAAAGTCAGCATTACACTTTATCACCATCAATAACCAGCAGCTGCAATAACACAGTTGTCCTTACCACCCTAATGATTTCTGAATTATCAGCATCAAATCTTGAGCTTCTCAGGTTTTTCACTTGATGCTTTTAAACTAACATGTCCAAGGGCTAACATCTGCAGACAACAGCATAGCCCAAGGTGTTAGCCTGCAAGGAAATGTAAAATAGTATCTTACATTCCCAAATATTCAGACAAACCCCCACTGGGAGCAGAAGCACAGTAATTAGCTTCCAGTGAAAGCTGCAGAATACCTTTATTAGTGGCTCAGCATTGTATTTTCAAGATGCCAAACTAGCCCTGGGAAAAAGTCAGGAGTGAAGCTCAGCATCGGTACCTGAGAGGCAGGTGGGCAGTTACCAGCAGACTTGATTTACAATGGGAATTTTAATGCTCTGGAGTCTTGAAGCCCTGGCCCCCTTTCTGATACCAACTTTGAACCACACTTGCCAAAGAAAAGTCATGCTTTGGTTAATTTTATTCATGATAAATAAATTAACTTTTTTTTTTTTTTTTTCTGTCATGGTATGATAAACATATCAACACTTTTTTTCCTCAAATCGGATGCATCTCAAGTGGTCGGCAGCACTTACCAAGCTAGCTTTCTGATTTTTTGGGGGAAAGTACAAGTGAAACACTGGTATAAACAGGACAAGATGCATACAGTCTCAATTCCAGCAATGCAGTCCCTATAGAAAATACATACAAAACCATAGAAAATATGTTTATTTGTACTATAATATCTACTATAATTATGATGCTATAATGACTATATTCCTAACAAACATCCAAGAAACATGGAAGTCAGTTTGCCTCTCTTCTTTTATGACTAAGTTGATCAAAACAAAATGTAAACCAAAGGAAACAGCCCAGTGAAGAAAGCTCATCTACCTCTGCAAGAGCTTGACTTCAAATTCATACTTACTCAATCATTTGAAAGCTCTGATAACGAGCATGGATATGTTTATCATACCATGACAGAAATGGAGGGAGAAAGGAGGAGAAAAAGAGACACAAATGATGAAGGTGATGTCTCTGCCTGATGTTACTAGTCATTAGAATGGAAAATGATGGCAAAGCATTTGAAAGACAAATCTGTCCTAAGATATTTAATCCAATTTTTCATTATGTCGGACATTAGAGAAAATTTCATTTCTGCAAGACAAATACGATATGTGACAGTATTTTTAGAGACAGACAGAATAAATTTGAAGGGATATGGATGTGTACAAACACAGATGGCTGTCCAGGTTCCAGCATAGGAAGGGTATTTTAATCTCCCCTATTTCCTGTCAACAGCCATGACACTGAGTATCTCCAGAGAGTAACATTTTTCTTTCTCCTTCTAGAAAATCACTATGAGATGGCCCACTAAAGAATTGATAGACTATAAAAAAAAAAAAAAAATAATGATGATCATTAGCTTCTGTATATTTCTTGCTTCAATAGTGACTGGATCAGGCCCTATGATAGGGATGCTTGCAGGATTCCAGGCTAATTGTTATATCCATGGACAACATTCAAATCTAGTTAATACTTTTAATTTAGATTTTTTTATGACAATGTTTTTTTCTTTCCTGTAAAAGCAACTTCCAAGTGTCTCCATGAGCAAATTGTACAGGATTACAAAATAAGACTGGCGGCCATTCAATAGTGCTGGTCCAGTCCCTTCCCATAAAATCAGGGCAGGAGATACTATACATACAGAGCTATCTTTCTACAAAGATTATAACGAAAACATAATTCTCTAATTAATCAGAGCTGTTTCACACAGATGTAAACGTGTGTTGCTAAGACTAATGCTTTCCTATTCAGACAATTACTAGCTTTAACAAACATCTCCCATCTATGTCAACACACTTAGGCAAAAAGAAACCAGAAGCTTATTTCTAACAATACAAGAAGTTTCAGAAGAGTATTTCCAAATATGGCAGAAGTAGAATAATTTATTTATGGGAAAAAAACAACCAACCACAAACATACAGAGCAGAGTCATCAGCTCACAGATATGCTTCCCAGAAGGCTCAGTGGATAAATGGATTTAGTTTACTAAAAACGTCCATCGTGAATGTACATATGATGCTGTCATTGCACAAGATTAAGAACCTACTGCTAATAGGCTGGCATCATACATAAGTCCCGGTGAGTTATGTGCATGGAGTTTTCTTAAAATCTCTGTATTGTTCACAAGTACATGCAAAGGTTTACAAAGCAAAGTTAAGATAAAAGCTGTAAATTATACTGCAGCCACCACTATTTTCCATAAAGACAAGCCCTACTCCTTCAGTCTTTTAGTCCACAGAGGTTTTTACTGCAGTCACAGGAAGTACTTTTGGAAGACATTGTAGCTTCAGTGTCTGAACCTGTGCATTAACAGAACCTGCATGACCTCCAACAGACTAAAGCACTATGGTCTTTAAATGTCAATGTGACTCATGGAGCTTATATGATAAGGAGATGCCCACAAATTCACTCTTAGTGCAGATTCCAAAAACTTGACAGCAGCCAGCATAATCCAAATAACTATTCCATCCAGTATTTAGATGCTGCTTTACAGTCATCAGCACCTGCACAATCTCCTCATTTACTATACACACACCTAGCCACAACTCCAGCCACAGGCAAATCCCTGGATGTCACATTAACACCAGGCTGGGAAATTCCACCAGAGTCATAACAGTTCCTAAAAACAGAGCTATGGTCATTTTGAATCTTCCAACACAGCTGCAACAGCTGGGGAAGGCATGGACAGAATGCATTAAAGCTCAAATCAACATCTGTTTTCCAAGACCCTTGTAAGCTTTCCAGTTCCTGCAGAGTCAAGTGATCTTCCACAACTACTCACCAAAGCAGTGGATAAGCAACTGCAACAAAATTATTAATATTCTTTTTAACAAAAAAAAAAAAAATAAAAGCTATACTTTCCATCCTGCCAAACATCTCTTGTAATAAAACAACCGACTCTGCCCTACAAATTAATTTTTCATCCTTTTTTTTCTAGCTCTGTGCTACACCAGCTGGTTTGCTTAGAGCAATGAGCTGTTGAATTAGACAACATTTTTAATAAGTCAGTCTAGTAGAGCTTTTTTGAATGGCTTCACAACACACAGATGTCTAAATTGTCTGTCGAGTAATATTAATACTAAGTGGTAAAAACAGGGACTTACGGTTCTCAAAACAGTGAAGACAAAAATATTTATACAGAATAGGTTCGAGAAAAAATGAAAGAGTATTGATTTCTTTGATTAGACGATAAATCCACGTCTTCCTCGATTTGATGGAAGGATTAAAACTGAAGGAGTTTATTGGGCTTGCAACTGTAAGTTCCTCATGAAAATTTATTTCACAATATATAAAAATAGCCTAAGGTATACAACCTAATTGGAGCAAATTCCAAGTGCAACAAAAGAATTTCAAAGGGTTATACAATCCAAAGTGCATTCTTGAAATATTATTCCTTCTACTGTGTCTAAAAATTTCAGTATTAAGTTTGTTGATCAAGTTCAGACTGTAATACAGCTCTGCCAAAAGTTTAAAGTAACTCTAACTTTAGAATATTTAATGTATGTTAAAGGTATCAAATGTAGTAATCAAGGGAGAAATCACAAATTTTCCTTAAAGTAGGTTTTATATCAAGTAATGTAGCTAGCAAGCTCAGTCAAGACATTTAATTATTTATTTATTTCCCTGAGGCTCCTAAATCTTAAGATCAGCTCCTAAAGGAGCTTGGCATTAAAGAAAGAGGAGATGAAGGAATAAACCCATGGGTGAGAGAATAATAATGGTACGAGAGAAACAACTTATATGTCCTATACCTAAGGAAAACTCAAATAGAGAATAAATACAGCTTCACAGCAGCACAGACCTATTGATCAAACCAAAATATTGTTGAGCTGGGCTAAAGGACTGTGCCAGAAATGCGCTAGAATGGCACAGAAGCTCAGAAGCTCATAAAACTTACAAGCAAAGGACAAATAAATTGTTTTTTAAGAGAAGATGGTCTTGGGGAAATAATGGGTTACTAAATCACCCTCGGATTTGGCTCTCACTGATGGCTGTTAGCTCCAAAG
Organism: Nycticryphes semicollaris; assembly: GCA_013400055.1. NCBI lineage: Eukaryota > Metazoa > Chordata > Aves > Charadriiformes > Rostratulidae > Nycticryphes > Nycticryphes semicollaris. Next base: position 662,952 of record VXBJ01001263.1, read on the forward strand.
ATATCTAAAATTCAAATACCATTAGGAAGCATTTGTCCTATATGATATTTTTCCCCCTCTCAAATAAGATTTAAATATTGTTATTAGTAAATTTTACATTTATCAAACTCTAGCAACTGATCTTCCAATAACTAAAAGATCACTAAGAGTTTAAATCAGCTCACACGAACCCCATTCATGTTATATTCTAAAGTATAAAAACATTCAGGCATATCCAGTAGCATCCGGATTTCAGACTTGTTACAGAAATTAAACCAAATCGTAGGGACTCTCCACTGCACTAAAAATTTACATTCTATGTACATTAGCGGGGGTAAAGAATTTTTAAATACACGGCTTACAACAGTTTACCGCTATAATATTGTTGTGTATGTTAGAATAATGTTTTCAAGTCTAGCTCCTAAATCATCCTTGCGAATTGCCATGGATACCAGCTCCAGAAATTCTAGGCTGATGAAGAGAAGAAATTCTCAAAGAATGAAAGAATCTTTAGTCTGTTGTCAAATTCTGCCTAATCTTTAGAAATGCAGATGTGCAGACAAGGTGATACCACGTTCATTTTTGTTCTGGCTTATCACTTTTAAAGCACACTGTCTAGCAGTTCCAAATTATAAATAATGCAATGGAAGCCAAGTTTCAAAACCCTTATGTTTTGAGTTCAAAATAGCCGAGTTCAAAAACAGGTCTGCTTTTTACTACTGCTGAGTCCTTACACACAAATGCACACACACTCCCTCATATTCTCACAGTTTTGCTGGCGAAAAACAACATGTAACATCCCTAGGTGTGCTATGTATATGCAGACAATATTACAGAAGCACTTTGAAATGTGTTCAGTTCACTAAAATCTGAAGATTTTTAATTGTACTTTCAGCTTTGAATTATTTTACAATTAATTATATTTCCCCTTTAAAATTTTTCACAGGTATTTTAATGCTATGGAGTGATATAAATCTATCAATATCATAATCAATTTTAAATTTCACAATAGAAACTGCAATGGAAAACACCCCCGCTTACAGAACACTGTAAAACTGCCCCGAAAAACTGCTACCGGTGTTGCAATAATACTTGTATTTTTGTTATTGAAGTATGTAGATGAGCAAGAAACAATTTTGTAATAACTGTTTCTGGGCAATAGGAGTGCAGTCATCCAAACAGAAAACCACACCTGGTATTTTCATACAGAAAGACTAACACTGAATACTGGTGTATGAGAATCTAACATGGAAAAGAGAAAAATACTTATTTATTCCCATAGACCCCTGTAGTACCTTCTATTCAATACCAATAAACAAAATACATAAAAATTTTATCTCTTAACTAATGCTTTCTTTATAGATTGCACATCCTATTTTATTTAGTGTGTGTACATATATATGAAATTTAATACAGATACAAATTATTACTTTCAATCTTTGCATGGCACTCAAGAGCAATACACGTATCCAGTTTCACTCACAGTTTTGGTGTTTGTGGCAACTGACCTCACTAGAGACAGAGAGATTTGGTCCATGGGATGCAGTCACAAAGCACAGGTGACAGCCGTGTAAGACAGCTGAGCCCAAAAGAAGTCCTATCCAGATCAACTCATCCTTGAGGAGAGGAAACTCACAAGGAAAGACCTACTCAGGCCTTGTTAGTGGAAGTTACCTATCACGCCATGAAGTGTTCAGCCTTTAAAATAAGAAAGGAGGTAAATACTTAGTGTACAGAATTTGAGTCAGCCTTAATTTTTAAATATTATTAATAAATTTTATAATCTTTGTTCCACTTCAGTGAACCAGGTGTAAGAAGAAAACTAAAATCTCCTCAGTCTCCTCAACCACCTCCCTCAGTCACCCTGAATCTGTGGGGTGGTTTTTTTTGTCGCTAAATTTCATTTCAAACTATAGAGATCTGAAAAAAACTTAAACAGAAGAAATAATTCAGTTGCATGCAACTGAAATAGCAATAACAAAAGTCCGCTTATTTTGCAGGACTTGGACGATATATTTATCACTACACATAGTTTATATTTCTACTAGCATTCAGTGTGCTACCCGAAACATGTAATTATATACCAGAACTATAATTTGCAGATGTCCTTACTTCATTGAGCACAAAGAAATTAATTGCCCTTTTTCTAAAGAGGATAAAACTTTGCATATAGGTCTTTGAGTAACTCTCATAATGTTAATAATGTTACCAATATAATAAAATATTACACAAAATGATACTAGTAGACTTTCCACTTCACACTAATAATTAATCAGAAGACTGTGAGTGCAATTAAGTAGTTTCATATATTCAGCCATAGCCAGTATCTTTCCAAAATAAGCTAAAACTAACAAAAATACTCAGAATACAGAACTCTTTTTTTTTTTTCCCCACTGGGTATTAGCAATACTCTAACTCTTTCTACAACATAATATGTTCGTACCCTTTAGCAACTGAATTTAAAGAGTAACTAACTACACAAAATCTTCGGATGGGCAGATTCTGACATCTGAGACTTTATTTAGGAGTACCAGAATCCAGGATTTATCCCATCTTTACAAAATAAAAATGGTCCTTCTCTGGCTCCCCATATTTCAAGCCACCTCATTCATACAGATTCATCATTGACTGTGATGAAGTTACCTGAAAGTTTGGCATCAGCATGGAACATCAAGATCTTCACTTCAGAATGTGATGTACGCTGACTCTTAGAGGAGCTATCCTCCATTAAATCTCCTTTCCTTCTGGTTATTTCAGGCAATTAGCAATTGGCTCACTTTCGGTTTGCAAGGTAAAGTGCACAGTTAGCACTTTCTCTTTGGCTGCAGTAGATCACTTGGAAGAGTTCCCGAGAAATAACAGACTCGCGTGCTTACAGCTTTTCTGCATTGCCCCTGAGTTTTTCTTACATTTCCTGAGTCCCTTACAGAATTCATCTGCTTCCTAGATTCAGAGAAGCAGCATGCCGTGGTAGTGTCTCCAGTCTTTATGTGGTCTTCCCTTTTCACCCATGTTACACAGTTCATCAAAATATCACTTCCATGACTCTCCAGCCAGTCAAATACCATGACAAATCACATTACAGCCTGAAACTGGGGTTGCAGTAACTTTGTTGTTATTTGATGTCATTTCTATTTCAGAATCACAAAGGCCAAAGCCTGCTTTAACACAAGATGTTCCTAATTCTTCTATGTCATCTTAATTAGTCCATCATACACCCAGTATTTAAGAAAATAACAATTTAGTGGGGGTTTTTTGTTAAGCTATAGTGGCCTACCAAAAACTATCCAAAGGCTGCGAGACTTTGAATACATATATTTACATATACAAGGAAGGCCAACTGACCTCTACATGACATTGTAACATAGGGATAGGTACCAACAGTTACATTTGGGCTTTTGCAATGGCCTAGGTTAAAAATATGTTGATTGTTTGACTCGCAAAGACTAATTTGGCAGTAACTAGGGTTTTTTCCTAAGATGTGACATTTAGCTTCAGTTCACACTGCTATTCTGAGAAACCAATGACAACCATGCACAAACACTGAGCTCAAATAGAGAACACAAATAACCACCATAAAGTGTTAAAGACCACTTCCCAGCTTCCATCAGTAATACTTTCCATATGCCTTACATTCAGCACAGTTATTCAATCATTATTCAGTCCTCAGAACATTGCATAACTTATTTTCTCTATTATGCCAAAACTTTTCAAGAATTAACAAATTCACCTTCACCCATCTCTACCCGTCTCACCACTAAGACTCACACCAGCAGCTATTCTGGTACACGATCATGCCTGAGGTGCCAGATACTGTTGCTGTCTCTGCTGACATGAGGCACCAGGATGTGAGAGTCTTTGGATCGTCTTTACACCCTCCCGTATCAATGCTTCATAAGGAATCATTCAGGCAGTCCGCTGGTTCACTGAGATCCTGCTCTGAGGAACTTCACTCTGGCTATTTATGGAATTGGGGGCTCCGGGACCACCTCTGATGACAGGCAAAGAGATGAGAAGGCACCAGAAAATTAGTGTCTGCAATACTGTTCATGATGCTGAACGATTTTTATCCCAGGATTTAACCTCCGTGCCTCCATTCCCCTATGTAAGGGGGGAATTACTTCCACCCCTCCCAACCACACCGTAAAACTGTGTCTTTGCAGACCTCAGCACCGCAGCACCAGGCAACATATGAGCATACCAAATTCCAGTTCCTTTATGCAAAGTGATTCCTTATTCCAAAATAAGTTACTATTTTCTGTGAGCAGAAGTATGAGGATCCCTTGGCCAGTTTCACAGCCTGCCAGCACAATTCCTCTCGGGAGGAATCATTATTTATTCCAGCTGAGAAGGTATTGACTTAAACAGCTTTGACAATTATTTTACAATTTCATACTGCATAAGGAAATGCTTTCAAATACAGATTTGTGGTGGCAGGAAGGCTGTTAAATGGACATTTTCTTTTTTGCCAGTTTGCTGTAGTAAGCTGAGACTGCAGATGTAGCATTGCAAAGAAAAAGAAAACCTTATGCAGCATTTAATAGTTTTGTATTTTATTTCATCCTCACTCCTTTAAAGCTTTAGCTCTGTTTTTCTGGAAGCAGGTTACAAGCACTGTCACTTACACTGAGCTATATGAAATCACTGCAGATTAACCTCACTTTATTCCAGTGACTTGTAGTTTCCAAATAATTTGTTCCCAGTAGCCATGGACAGCAATATAAACACAACTAAGAACAAGATAATCTGAATGAAGAAAAGTCTTTAAGCAAGAAATGAGAGTGAATCTAACTGAATGCCAGGTAAACACACCAGCTAGCCAACTGAAAACCAGCAAAACAGCAGTAGGAGAAGCCAGTTGCAAGTTATCATTTAGTTCTCCCCATATTTTCCATTGTTTTTCCATCACTCACAACTTCATAAAGCCTCATTCTTAGGATTAGCAATTGCCATGGTTTCAGCTGGAATAGAGTTAACTTTCTTACTAGCAGCTGATATAGTGCTGTAATTTGGATTTAGAATGAGAATAGTGTTGACAACACATTGTTGGTGTCGGTTGTTGCTAAGCCATCAAGGCCTTTTGTGCATCTCACCTCACTCCACCACCAAATAGGCCTGGAGTGCACAAAAGGTTGGGAGAAGCCACAGGTGGAACAGCTGACACCAACTGACCAAAGAGATAATCCATACTATACAACATCAGGCTCAGTATATAAAACTGGTGGAAGAAGAAGGATGTCTGGAATTATGGTGTTTTGTCTTCTCGATTAAGTGCTATGCGTGAGGNAATTTGGATTTAGAATGAGAATAGTGTTGACAACACATTGTTGGTGTCGGTTGTTGCTAAGCCATCAAGGCCTTTTGTGCATCTCACCTCACTCCACCACCAAATAGGCCTGGAGTGCACAAAAGGTTGGGAGAAGCCACAGGTGGAACAGCTGACACCAACTGACCAAAGAGATAATCCATACTATACAACATCAGGCTCAGTATATAAAACTGGTGGAAGAAGAAGGATGTCTGGAATTACGGTGTTTTGTCTTCTCGATTAAGTGCTATGCGTGAGAGAGCCCTGCTTTCATGCGGATGGCTGAACACCTGCCTGCTGCTAGGAAGCAGCAAATGAATTCCTTGTTTTGATTTACTTGCACATGTTGCTTTTCAACTGTTAAACTGTCTTTATCTCAACCCATGAGCTGAGAGGGAGTGAGTGAGTAGTTGCATGGTCTTAGTTGCTGGCTAGGGTTAAACAGTAACACCCACTTTTTCTTGCTAATGGTTAAGGCAGAGGAAATCTTATTGAAAGCTGCAGGAGAAATGGGTTTTTGAGCTATGTAGGACTATTTTTGCTAAGAAATCTAAGGAGAAATAAGTTACTTTGTCCATATTAAAAAATTATTAGATTTTTTCAATTGGGAAAAATCTAGTCACTGTACAGTTGACTGTGATGACATGGAGATGACAACTTTACAAGGAATTTACCCTGCTGTTAAGATGCACTTTTTGACATCCCATAAAATGTAAAGAAATTGAAAACCACAGAAACAAAACAAACCCACAAACCAAAACATTTCATGACATCTTCATCAGTATCAGCAACTAACTTCTGAAGATCCCTTCTACATACAGACCCCTTCTATATACACAGATGGTAAGATCAAGGGAAAATATTTTTATTTGAAAAAGGACACTAAAAAGAAAACAAAAAAGCAAGGAAGAATTCAATTAACATCTTAGCTCTTAATTCCCACAACAAAGCAACATACTGCTAAAGAGCTTATTGAAGAAAGACTGCTCACAATCCCACCTCACAGCTCTGCCTGAGCAGGGAGTGGGAAGAAGTGTTCCTTCATGAGCATCCTCTAGCAGAAGGCTCACAGGCTTAAACAAGACATCTAAGCCCAAAATGCAGCAAAGTCTGAGGTTACCTCAGGTATAACTAGCCTGGAAGGTACTATCAATACTTTAAGTTTATTTGTCTTATACTTGAAAGGCATAATCTCACCCAACAGATGGGGCTAACCACGTAAGAGGATGCTGATGAAAAGGACCCAGGTTTTTAAGGGAATCTCTTCTGCGATCAGGCACGGCAGTGTAGATTTTCCTGCACATCCAGAGCCATGGGAAGAAAGAGGCTTTTGTACTTCTGGATGATAGGAAAGGCTGTGCGCAAATCTGATTCTGCTAACCTCCACTTTTGGACTAATTGAGTACAGTTAATTCTCTTGGCACAAAAATAAGAGGGTAAGAAATTAGCGTTCACAGCTCATGGCTTAATTTGAGCATGTTCTTTTAATGCACCAAGGTTAAAAACTGTATAAGTAGACTTTGTTTTTATCTCAAGTTACTGCTGTAAAATTTGCCTGGTCCCCATAGTCAAGGTTCTTTCACCTTCCTTTTTCTGAAAACAAAGCACTGAGGTGTGGAAGACAACTTTGCAGACAGATCTTCAATTACTACTGCGGCAGCAGAGCGCGGCATCTAACGGTTTCTAGCCCTTACTCAGCACCGAGCTGCTATACAATCCAGAAATAATACTGACACTGCATTGGGAGTATCTTAAGGCAATACAGCATCTCTTCTTACAAAATTTATATTCATTAGTTTTAGCATGCTCTGAAATTGGTCAAAGCAGAGGTGATTGTTGGGTGGATTCATCGCTGATCTGTGTGTATGCGTAGTTAAACACATCTCTAGGAAATTCAGTAAAATGGACATTTGGTACCAGCAATGCAGAGAGAAGTCAGCAGGTGTGAATTCTCTAAATTTACTGCAAGATATGAAGGGGAGATCAGATAGTACTGATAAATTTCAAGGGCTGCCACAAAACGCCAGTCGGATGTCACAAGCTATAAACTTACAGAGAGGGCAACTCAAAATAATTCTTTCTGGGGTTAGTTGCACTGCCATGAGTTATTTCTGCTGTGGAGTTTCACCTCCCTGCAGACACAGCAAGACTGAGCAGATCCTTGTGGGCAGGCAGCAGTTGGCTCGTACCTGGAATGAAGCTCCCCAGGTATCCTCTGCAAGGCTGCAGTGTTCAAACACAGGCTGCTAGTCCTAAGGATGCTGTAAGTCTCACCACAGTAAAACGCAAGGTGTTGTTCAAAAATGAAGTGTTGACTTGGTATCTGTAAAGTCCTGCTACGACTAATTGCCATGCACAAAATAAAATCATTAATTCAGCGCTTTGCAGCAGTTCTCACAGGATAACGGTTATCCTCCTTCACATTCTTCTGCCTTTTTAAACCACATTTTCCCATCCAATTTTATTTAAAAAAGAAGGAAATTAATTACATCTGAAGTAATTAGAAATTTTAAATCCTTTAATTCACTTCTCTCAGACACACAGCTTTAGAATATATTAAGAAGATGTTAGGTCTAATATTCTCCTCAGAAGCCTGAGAGACTAATTTATTTCGATGGAACACACACACGCCTCCGAAAGCAAATATAGCCATTAACTCCTTTAATCCCTCTCCATCACAAGTGATCTATTTTGTTATTTAACTACTGAATCGTTAAAACGTTCAGTAAGAAAGGTTCCAATATGCTCAGACCCACGGATGTAAGAGATGCAGACTAAAAGCCTGCATTGCCCTCACGTGCCCCTTACACCCTGGCAGGCAGCAGCAAAGCGCGTTGCAATGTTTAGAGCCCTGCCTGGAATCTCTTCTGCAGTCTGGCTGAGCGCTGCCCCAAAGGACCCAACTCCTCCCTGGCATAAACATTACGAGCGATCTTCAATTCTATGCTATTTAATTCTATTCTAAGAGAAATTGGGCACAGCATCTTAAAAAACAATAGGCTCAAAACATTGAGCATGAGTTACCTGTAATATGTCTGTTTACAGCAATATTAACTTTTAATGTAATTTATGTATTTACTGCTGAAAAAAGGCACATTGCGATATGATGCATTTATTTTTTAACTGTATGAACATTAGCTCACTTGACAAAACAAGTTGCAAATACACAGATAATGTTATACCATGTTGCTTAAGTAAATTGGTATTCCAGCTTCAGCTGCGAAAGGCAAGTTAACACACTGAACAAGGTGAGTTTCTGATCTTGTCCAAGGATGACATACAGGCTATGTACAGTGCAGCACTCCAAGGAAGGCACTAATAGCATCAGATTTTACACTACAGTATTTCACAGACCCATCCCCTGTGCATTCTGGCTGCATTAGATGGTTTGGCCTTACAGCTATATACAGCAGTCATCGCAATCTCCTAATCAGGTAGATTATTCGCAGGTTGGACTAGATGATCTCCAGAGGTCCCTTCCAACCCCGTATCATTCTGTGATACTGGGATTGTAAGTACCTATCAATGATTAAGGGAGCATAATAATTTTTTTCTATTAATGTAAGTGCTATCTGACATAATACCCTGCAGTAACTCAAATTTTAGAAGATTACCTATGTAACTACTAAATAAAATAGAAATCTGTGCTAATACACAGGCTGCAAAACAACAGGGAGTTGGACAGGTCAGAAAAAGTATTTACAGAGGACATGTTGGTACATCAGTAAAGTTATCTACAGGAAGAACTGTAATGCTCCCATACTCAAATGCTAAATTTCAAAGTAGCACTTCGTGTGCTATTTTGTGCAGTGTGCTATAAGGGATCAACCCTCAGTAAATATTTACTTCACAAGTCACCTACAAAAAGCCTATAATGATTTTTTTTTCCTGGAGCTTTAACATGAAAGATTGGCAAGCGTTTAAATTATTTTTTTCTTAAAGCAGTCAAAGCAGCATAGAGATGATGAAAATTCGAAGGCACAAGAGGACACTTAGAAGTCTGAAGATTAAGGGCTTGTTATGTTGCAGAGCAGTTAACACACTTGAACTTAAGCAGGGGATAATTTCTTCCAGATGAGGAAGCGAGGTGGACAGAAGACTCATGATTAATAATTATCTTAATCTACTTTTCACCATTTCTGCACTGAGGCTTTTAACCGAATGGGAATTAGCAGTAAGCAGGATAATTTGAGCCTGTGTGCAGAGGATGATGGTTTTCACTACATGCGCTTGGTCAGGGCTGCCTCGTTAAAGCTCCGAGTCCCCTTTCCATATGCAGTCTTCATCACCCATTAAGAAATTTGCTGGCACCCATCCACATGGCAGAAATACGCCAGACTCTGAAACCATTTGACAAAACACTAGAGGATGTTATGTTTTTTAAATGTTACAATCTAATCCACAACATCCAGCACTAGCTAGACACTAGTAGGTTACCTTGAAAAGGCGGTAAAACTTCGACTGTTTCAAAAGCATTCAGAAAAAATGGAAGATATTCAATTACAACAAAAAAGGCAAGACCTTTTTACAGGGACACACTTGAGGAGCTCCCTCACAAGTAATGAACACAAACAGCAGAAGGGCAGAACATGTGTAGGAAAGGTGAGAGGCGTAGAGTATATCCCTTTTTGGGACCTTGAATCATTCTCCACCTGAAGGCAGCACTATAGAGTGGGATTAAGGGTACGTTCTTTGTAGCCTGAGTTCCCCCATTACAATATATATTATATTCTACTATATTATATAGTAGTATATTTGTAATTGTTCAATATGAACAGATTGCTGTGGCACAGTAACCACCACAGCAATCACACTTGCAGCACTTTGAACCACTAACTTGGGAAATGCTTGCAGTCTCCTTTGTCAGGTTGAGTGGTAAAACAGTTACCTTGGCATTGCTTGTGATGCTGTTAAAGAGTCATGTGCATCTTAAGAAAATTGTAACAAAGACCTGTATTGGTATTCCAAAGGAAAAAATAAGAATGCCCTGAGAGATAAGTACTCGTGTATGCCACAAGCAGCACAATCCCATGACAGATGTAGCAGCAATCCCCTCAGAGACTGTAGAAAAGGTCTGCCAAAAGCCATGTAGGGCTGCTGAAAAATAATTTGTCACAGCTGGTCAGAGCTGACTGAGGTAACCAAATTAGAAAAGTCATGCCTTGTTAAGAGAAAATGTGAAGAAACGAAAAATTACAAGAGTGAACAAATGGCATCTTCCCCCCAAAATTTAAGTATAAATTTGAAAATAATCAAAGTACAAATATTTGATAGAAGAGAGATCCGTTTTCAGAAAATGAATCCATAAGGTTGATTATTTTGGTTCTTAAATGGCAGCAATAACATCATTCTCCTTCCCACAGCATAACTCTGAACAGAGATTGAGACAAAACCCAGTGACTTTGCTTCTGTAGCTGTAATGCAAGCAGAATCCACGTTTTAGTGAAGCTGTGAAGAGGGAAGTTAGCAAATGAGTTAGATTACAGTAACACGAATTTTATTTTCCTGCTTTGATACCTAAGTACAAGACAAGCCTATAGCTAAACCACAATTCCGCATGTGAAGTACAAGAAACTAAAATACCCAAACATCCCAAGCATATATATATGATTAAAAAACCCACCAGAATCAAACCTCCAAGAGATATACTGTGTGTATATCTTCTTTCTGTGAGTTGCCTTACTATCTTTCCTATCAGAATTTACACCTTGGTGTTTAACATCCACAAAAGTCGACAAGCTTTGCAAAGTCTTCAGTATCTGAAGTGTCAACTGCCATGAAAACCAGCTTGCAAAGGCCTGACATAATTCATATCTAGAAGGATCTCCATACTCAAATGTGTGAAATGCAGAAGAAATCCAGAAACATGACAAAAATATCCACATCCAAGGATATCCACAGGATAACCAGATACAAAACAGGGTCAAGTTTGAATATGCTATTTATATGAAAGCTTTCTGATGCTTCATAATGCTGTTCTTCCCTTAGTTGCTAAAGAGATGTTTTTAACATAGCAATGTTAGAGGTAGCATTATATCATAATTAAACAGGGAATAGTGAATGCACAGATAGGAAATTAGGGCCAAAAATGGTCTGGAAATGCAGATATTTTACCTCTGCCCTAAAAAGAAAGCAAACAAAGAGATAGGAATAGAACAACAGGAAGGTAACTGTCTAGGAGAGTAGAGAAACTTGAGTAACAGAATTATGCCAGAGACAAGAACTCCTCAATTAGGTTTTCTTTTCCTGGGAAGTTGCGCAGGACAGAGACTGCCTTTCTCCCTCTCACTACAAATGAAATAACCCATCACCTGGCTGATGACTCATGCGATGTGAATATACCCAGCTAAAAGATAAAAAATCTCCACTGAGAAAACAGTTTGGGTTGAAACACATACACAGACTGCTACATAGATCAGCTCCCTGCAATAAGTTAAATTACACAAGAATGTGCAGAAATTGCCACATTCCCCGATAGTAAAAAACCAAAAAACTGAAGATCGCTAGCTTGAGTAATTTTCCTATAGTGAAGAAAATTCGTGAAAATATTGTGATTGCCAAATGCAGACAACTAACTGAAAGGATAAGAATCTATCAAAGTAAGTTTGGACTAATAGGCATTTAAAAATAGTGTTGAGTTTATACAAAACACTTCATTTCTGTCATGTTTTCATTGCACTGAAAAGATACCTTAAGAAAAAAATCTGCATCTTCAAAATCTGTTGTGTCAACAACTTATTTTCAGACTAGTTTTAAATATTTTTGGTTTTCATCAAATAGATTCACTCCAAATTAATTTTAGTAAACTGTAAGGAATCTTATGTGGCAAAACTTCACAATAAACACACAGACACTTGGCTTTATTTTCATTTTCATTTGTTCTTAATGATTTACCCTTTGAGAGTGGGGTAAATTCCTCAATATTTAAGCAAATGAACAGTTCTGAGACACAAACTTGTTACCAAAAAAGCATTTTTGGGCTTTCATTTCTCTGTTTGTTTAGGAAGCTGCTTTATACAATCTACATATGAACATATAGTGGAATAACATATTTTGCTAATTTAATACACTAAATTGAATTTTGAAGCTAAATAGTAAAAGAATCAGTGTGACAAAATACATAGACAAGAGCTAAACTGGACTCTGCAGTCAACTTTCACACAATTAATACACCACCACAAACTATGCTGAGGCCTCTAAAATGTTTATCAAAAAATTGATGAAGTTTTACGTATGAAAACTGACTTGTTAAGTCAACAAAACTGCATACACAAGCAAAATGCTCATATATAGATGTCCTGAGACTTGTAAGCTAGACTTTGAGCTGCAGCAAAAAAAGGAAGCAAAATAAACTGTAATTGCACACAACACAAATTGAGAATTGAACAGTGTGTTATTGGTTTTTCAATGGCTTTTCTACAGTGCTTAACATTAATACATTAACCCTCACATCACTCCTCAGAACCAGTCTGTTAATCTCAGTTTGCTGACAAGAAAAAGTACAGAAAACTTAAAAAAAAAAATAAAAAACACCACAGAAACAAAAAAACCCCAAACCCCACATAAGTAAATAAATAAATACATAGATTTAAAAGGCTGCTGGTTTTTTTGAGGACCCAAACACAGATCTTCATTTTTTACCCCTTGGAAGTATAATCTTCTTATGGGAGTCATGACTACCATATTTTGTACGTATTTATGTACTAAATACAAGCATTTTCCTACAGAAATATTTGTTCTCCTTTAATTTTAATTAAAAAGTCTGTCTGCTTCTACACGTAGGCACCATCACTTCAGTCACTGAATTCTTGCTGCAGTCATTCCCACATCATGCCAACAAAATAGGATTCTCTCTAACACGATGTAATTAAACAAAGAGCCAAAGATCCATGCTGTACATGAGGCACACGCTGTACGTATATGGACCTCAGTACTACACTTCCAATTCATTTGCAAAAGTCCTTGCTGAAACTAAGAATTCATCATTAATAAAAATAAAAATCAACAAACAAAATGTTACTGATGGTTGGACTAGATGATCTCAAAGATCCCTCACAACCTAGACAATTCTATGATTCTATTGCTAAATATAACTTACACCGAAAGGTTTGGTCTTTTGTATTATTTCCAAAGACTCTTGGTAATAGAAGAACTTCTGCAAGAAGTTCACATACAGAGATCAAAACGTTCAAGACAGCATCTCTGAATTTTTAATTAAAAATCCATCTCAGTAATCCCAAGTATCTGCAGGGATTTTCTTTATGAATTTGCATATTATGAAATGACATAGAGAAGGTGAAAATGAATTGACTGTTTCTTTCACTATGAAAAATTAGTAAGCATGTAATAAAAACAGAAGCCTGAGGCAACTGTTTTGAGACCATATGCAAGTATGTTGCAGAGCTGTTCATCACAGAAATTCTTGGGCACTACAAGTGACATAGATTTTAAAACAGCAGAAAATAAAGGGGCTGGGGGCCAGAAAATAAATCAGTTGTGGTAATTGAATGAAGAGCATTCATGTTGCAAAAGGAAGACTTTAGTAGAGATTACCTATCCAAAGAGAACATTTTGGAGACTCAGAATATCTTCATGACAAGTAACAAGTATTAAATTTAGAACGTATGCACAGAAACTAACACAGCTACCAAAGACAACAGTAGTTGTTTGAACCACCATTTTCCCCCAGGTAAATGCATTCATCCTAAAGCTAATCCAAGCTGAATCCAGCTTGCTGAAAAAACTCCCATCATCTTTCCTATACCGACCTAAACAACACTTAAACATCTGCCTGGTGAGGAGAGCACCGGACACTACAAGTGAGACTGACCAAACAGAAACGTTTGGAGATTTCAGCCCTTCAGTTGAAAAGCTTTCTCCCTGCACTCTCCAAACATGCGGCTATATTGATGTTCCTCCACCAATGAATCCTCCAGGCTGGACCGATTATAACATCTAAGAACATCTAGGAGAAAGGAACAAGCTCAAAAATCTGGGTCTTGGGCCTGATGATATACCATTCATCCTCCACAGGTTTTGTTTGGGTTTTTTCTTCTGCGGAGGGAGAGGGTTGACATCTACAGAGTTCATTCAGGTAACTGTTCTATTTAGGCCAAGTTAGAGTCGAAGCCCGAAACCTTGCACTTTTTTTTTTTTTCCCCAAGCCCCTCCATTACACAATCTCTTCACTCAGCTATGTGAAGTTTAAAAGCATCCTTATGAATGTAACTTTTCATAAAGGCATATATTCTCTTCATACATATAATTATAGCACTTGACACGGAACTCCCACTAAGCCAAGGTCCCCTCTCCACTGAAGGCCACTAGATGTGAACATCTGTCACTTGAACAAATGACACCACGTACATCAACCTGAAGACTTCGCTTATCCACACAGAATGGGAAAAAAAACAGTTATATTTTTAGGTTTATGGGGTGATATCTGTTTGAGTGACAGATACCTGTGCCACAAGAGTGCTGAACAGTGCTTTATTGAGTGAGTAATCACCTCCAAAAGACTTTACCCAGTACAATAAGTGTTCTTTCTTTATGATAAACTATTTTTATACTTTTAAAATCTCGTTTATCAGGGATTGAAGTAGCAAAATTTAAACCAGCTGCATATCTTAAGGTAAGGCAGTCTAAAGCACTTAGAGACATGGCATTATTTGTGCCTAAGACTAAATCCTGGTGTTTAGCTCTCGTTATCTTGGTTTGACCATGAGATTGCAAACAAATCATGCAAATTTGTATAACATTCAGTGTAATTTGTATTAGAATTAAATATTGCTTCGGGCATGTACAGTTTGAGGATATTTATCTTTACTGCTGAATGCTACACTAATCTGCAACTGAATTGATCATTGTATTGAATTAGCTATTATCTGATGATTATCTCAAGCAGAACAGAACAACCCCAAACTAGCAGGGAGTTTTTAATCTAAAAACAAAATCACACAGATGAAAACTGTGAAAACACAGCTTTATAATGTAGTAATTAATACTTTTTAGTTTGTGTCATTAGAATTTAAGTACATGTTGGAGAGGCTGTTCATTATTGTTAGGATGTTGTAATCCCTGCAAAATATTCTATCAAGGATTTCGTTCTTCATTAAATTATCTGGACTACTTTAACAATGGCCTACAATAATCTGTTGTTTCAATATCTTTGCTATTAATAGTATTTTCATGGGAAAGATAAGAAAGTAAATTTTGTATTTTCTTAAATGAAACAATCATTAAAAAAAAAAAAAGATCAGAAAATTTGGCAAAATACAAACTGAAGTTCTCTAAGCAAAGGACCTATGGGATAGCTGAGTCAAATCCAGGTTCTTCCTTAGAACACATAGCAGAACTATTAGTGACTTCTCCATGAGATCAAGTCTTCTGGGAGAAAATGAACTCTACAATATTCGTCCAAACTATAATATCATATCTCCTTTCTATTGATCTGAAATACCTACCAAAAAAATTAAAGCACTTTATTTAATATAATTTAGAAAAATATTGCAAAGTGCCTTCCTGTCTCCCAACACCTTCAGCTCTGCCCTTTTCTGTGAGTGGGTCTCTCTGGAAAAATGGTGCTGCCATTTGGCAACTCCATCATCTCTCTTAGTTACAGAAAACATCAGATGAATTACATGCAGAAAAGATGCAGGTCGATATAAATTAATGGAAAACTAGTTTACTCAGATGGGAAGTAGATGGCCTGGGACTGATGGGGAAAATAAACCTTGGAGGAAAAAGAGTAGCTCCCTACAAAGCATTGCAGCAGTTGTTTTGCAACTCCAAGTAAAACATATATAGAATCATAGAATTGCCGAGGTAGGCAGGGACCTTTCAGATATCTAGTCCAACCATCAACCTAACACTGACACAAGCCATCATTAAACCATATCACTAAGCACTATGTCTCCTCATCTTTTAAGTAACACCAGGGATAATGACTCAACCACCTCTGTGGGCAGCTTGTTCCAATGTTTGATAACCCTTTCAGTGTAAGAATTTTTCCTAATATCCAGTCTAAACCTCCCCCGGCACAACATTAGGCCTTTTCCTCTTGTCCTATCACCTGTTGCTTGGGAGAAGAGACCAACTCTCACCTCTCTACAACCTCCTTTCAGCCACTCCTCATAAGACTTGTTCTACAGACCCCCTCACCAGGTTCATTGCCTCCTCTGGACACGCTCCAACAATGTCTTTTTCATAGTGAACGGCCCAAAACTGGGCACAGTACTCAAGGTGGGGCCTCACCAGTGCCAAGTACAGATCACTTCCCTAGTTCTACTCACTACACTGTTCCTGATACAGACCAGGATGCTGTTGGCCTTCTTGGCCAACTGGTCACACCAACACACCCAGGTCCTCTTTGCCAGGCAGCTTTCCAGCCACTCTTCCCCAAGCCTGTAGCATTGCATCAGGTTGTTGTGATCCAGATGCAGGACCCGGCACTTGGCCTTGTTGAACCTCATATAATTGGCATGAGCCCTTTGATCCAGCTTGTCCAGATACCTCTGTAAATCCTTTCTTTTCCCAAGCAGGTCAACACTCCCACCTAACTTGATGTCGTCTGCAAACTAACGGAGGGTACACTCAATTCCCTTGTCCAGATCATTAATAAAGATATCAAAGACAACTGGCCCCAATACCAAGCCCTGGGGAACACCACTCATGACTGGCCACGAACTGGATTTAAGTCCATTCATCACCACTCTGGGCCCGTCCCTCCAGCCAGTATTTTACCCAGCAAAGAGTATTCTCGTCCAGGCCATGAGCAGCCAGTTTCTCCAGCAGAATGCTGTGGGAAACAGTATCAAAGGCCTTTAAAGTCCAGGCAAACAACATCCACAGCCTTTCCCTCGTCCACCAAACATGTCACCCTGTCATAGAGGATCAGGTTTGTCAAGCAGGACCTGCGTTTCATAAACCATTTTTAAAACATCAAAACACATAAATACACCACCCCAAACAGCTTATCAAAACTACATTTAAAAAAAAAAAAATCATTCAGAGAAATGGAAAAAAGTGACATTTCAAACTTCTCTGGTGTCTGGTGAAAAAAAAGCAATACTAACACACATACATTTGTCCAATATAATATACAATTTCTCCTCAGCTTTACAACTTCAGAGAAACCTTATAGATTCACCATCTATCTGTAGATAAGGCTTTTTACAATTGTTCCCTCAACAGCCAGGGCCAACCCACCCTTTGGAACCCCTGCTGCCCAGTAGCTCTGCAGTGAGGGAGAGCCTGCTGCAGAGGAGCAGGCAATGGACACAAAAAGATGATGAATTTGCAAAGAGTAGGGTAAATGGCACCTCTTGTCTGGGGCAAGCAACGTGGCCAATGCAGGGTGCTGGGGCCAGGAGGTGAAAGAGGTAAGGAACAATAAATACGTTGTAGAAATTGACCCCTTTACTCAGGCTCCACAGGAGAGACTCCTCTGTGACAGTATTTTCTCCAGGATCAATTTAGTACCATAACACTAGGAAAACAAATTTAAAGCAACACTAGTGACAGCTGTCTATATCTCAACTCATTTCTCCTCAAAAAGGATCATTTTTCAGATACTTATAATTTAAGTCTTGTTTTTTTTAAGATAAATTTAGCACATTTATTCTTACACTGTAAATCATATTTTAAGCTTTCAAATAAAAAATACTAGAGGGAAAAATGCTTCATTCTTATCAGTATACACTTATGTGTCATCACACAGATTTTCTGTGTGATAGATGCTCAAAAAGTGAAAACTATCAGAAATCCTTCAGGTTACAGCTAAGACTTTTGGTTGATCAAAAATAGCCATAGAACATTCTAATTTCTCCTTCCATTATTTTACAGTATACTTAATCTTTTTAAAAATATGCCCAACTTAACTAGGAAAAATATTATGATTGTCATATGACGTTTAGTATACACAGCAGATAGGATAGGACTAGCTCCTTAAGTCAACAGACAAAAATTGTGGTCCAGTTCCACTAATTTTTACATCAATATGCCACAGCTTACTTGCCAGAACATGTAAGACAAAACAAAGATATGTAAAATAAACAAACAAAACCAACACCAACACCAAATAAATAATGTTTCTCTTCATCTTTTTTCCACAGATAATTGAAGTCAGGCACTGTCCAAGATTTTTGATAGCCACTGCATTCACATCTAATTTTTTTTAACTTCCATGCTTAAGGTCAAGGATAAATACATAAACTGCATCCAGATCTCCTCCATCCAGGTTAAGTCACTAAGCCATAGATATCAAAGCCAAAATCCTCACTGAGGCACAAAGTAGCCTTACATGGCCAAAAGCCCTAGGGGGCTGTTAAAATATTAGCATATTCTTTCATTCTGGGCTTTTACAAGAAAGTCCCCATATGTATCTGTCATTTTAAAAACTAGTATCAGAAGAATAATATCAGAATAAAACTTGATCCTATGCCTTAATAACCAAGTATAGCATTTTAATTCAAAGAACAAATAGCAAAGCATAAGAGACCTGATAAGAGGTTCAGTAACATGAAATCAGCATTACAACTATTATAGGTGCTTTTGATGTTGATAAGGCTTTCATAACATGAACAATAGCACTGAAAAAATAATTTTCCTTAATCCCCAACTTTCAACCATCACCTTATAGATGAAGTTAACATAAAGGTAAATGGGATTTAATTATCTAAGTATCTCTAAAACTCTCAGAAGATCTTCAGAATGAAAGAAAAGTATTTCACTATAAAAAACTATAAAAATTTAAGATTAATTTCAATAACCTCTCTGCTTTACAGTGAAATCAGTACAAACGACTGTGGCTAGAAGAGTTAATTATTTTAAGTATATTGGTGGTGGGAGTTACTTATGTAATAATTTTTCCCTCAAAATTCCTCTGCCCTTCTCAATATTTTCACATTATTTCAGCTTTTTGTACTTGAAATGTTTCACATTCTTTCTCAAGTATGGTGACACTAAAACAACAACTTACACTTCAAAGTATTTTAATTTACTAGTGTATAAAAATTAATTAAGGCAATTGGCTTATTACTATAAAGAGAAACCTGGATTCAAGGGAAACCAAATAAAATTAAATTAAATTCAGATCAAACTAATGGATTTTAAAAAGGTGTATTTCATGTTAATGACTTTATTTATTCATGCTGGCTAAATACAAGCACCGCGTGACTTGTTCACACCGCACCCCACAAAAATAAATTTAACAGAACAAAACTTCACAAATGAGATTTCAACAACTTTTAGTAAAATGTGTTAACATACACTAAAATGTCATCACTAAAACTAAAACTGGCCTTAACCATTCGTCAGCAGACAGCATCACATGGTACGCTCTAAGCACTGAGACCAAGAAGATTGTCCTAGCTGGACCCACCATACACAAGCTCCAGGTATTTGCCACCTTCCTCTAACCCCGAGCATCCTTTTGTCGTGGCCAAGTTTACACAGTGACACCTATTAACTGGCTCACCTTTGAAACATCTTACTGTCATATTCTTTTCATTCAAATTAGAGGGAAATGAGTACTTTCCCCCCTTGCAAAGGTTATTTTATAGGATTTCTCTGCTTTCTTTCTATGCACCATTACTTCTCTTTTCTTCTTTGCAAGATACCTCCCTTTTTTGTTTTGCGATTGGAATTCTGTGGGGTCCAAGCCCATACTGCCTCTTAGCTGCTTTGTATATAAAGCTCAGCCTAGGCAAAGTCACTGCTTGGTTTAGTCTTGTACAGAACAAATTGTGATGTGGAGATCTCTCCCCTAACTCTCTTCACAGTTGTCACAAAATACTATGCATAGTAGTTTTACACGTTCAAGTCATTGGCACACTCAACCACCAGAGTCTTTCCCAACTTAGAAAGAGCCTGTTAGGAGCTATAAGGACTAGGTAACATTCAGAAAGATTTCCAATAAATATAAAGCAAAAGCAGACGTACTTTAACAAAGCGTGATAGTAAAATTTTTCTTAGCCAAAGGGATAATAAAGACAAAAGTGGTTAAAGCTGCTATAAGTTTTGGAATAATGTCTGTAAGAAAAAAAAAAAAATACATATATACACAGATACTTCATTATTAATTTGTTCTCTTTGCATAATATCTGAGAACTTATATCTGGCAACAGTACAAATTTGGATATGAAGCAGCTAAAGATTTTTTTTTTTTAAATTATCTTAATGAGAAGCTATTAAACAAATGCACTGTGGACGTCCAAGAACTGACATAAGAATTCCAGGAGTTACCAGCTTGAATCATCTAGATCATAAACCATCACAAAATTTATGAAAATAAGGTATTATTTATTGATGCACTGGTCTAAAAATTAACAATATTGGCATTAGGAGAAACCCAAAAGTAGAGTTGAACTAAACTGATAGCATACTAATGTTTTGAATGCTACAATTATTTCTGCTATAAGCAGTGAAAGAAATACTGGCAGCCAGCACAGGATTACAAATGGAAAAACAGGTGAGAAGATTTTTTGTGTGTGACGAGTGATACACTATGAGAAAACATACATAGAAAAGATACAATAATTTTTCACTTAAAATAACGGACATTTCTCCCCTTCCTCCCAGCAGTGAAAAAGCACCAACTTTTGGGTATGGATTGTTAGAGCCCATAGAAAAGCCTCACAAGGTTCAGCTTGCCTTTTTATTGAGAAATCTTTTATTCATTGTGAAGAAATACAAGATTACTGTTTTTCCTATTAGAAGGTATCTTGGTAAAACTAAACCAGACTGCTAGGATTTTCTGAAGATTTTGCAAAGTAAGTTCCTCCATGGATTTATTTTTTTTTTTAGTGTTATGCTTACTGTAGTATTTTTGTACTCGTAGATTGAGCTTACAGTTCTCATCTATGTTTTTTTAATTATTTAAAACAGTTGTGTACTGCATACATAAAAATCAAACTTTCTCATCCCGTATTCTAAACCAAAAACATGTCTTTCAATTTACACATGGCAGATTAACGCCTTTAGCAGGAAATCTGTGCTTTAACACTTCATTTGGCTCACAGAGGAAAAACTCCAATGTGAGTATTGCAATTATGCAGTTCCCCAAAGCCCCACCAAATAATTTACTGCTGAGGTGTTGCAAAAGATATACATATACTTATACAGTACAAACTATTACACTATTACATGCACACCAGCAGAAAAACAAAAGTGAAAACTGACTTCAAAAGCTCTGTGATCATAATGATGATGCAAAAAACGGACCATGGTTTTGTTCCCACATGTCAGGGTAAAGCACCAGAGGGTTTAGAGCTGAGAGAAGACAAAGACAGGGAAAGAGACAGAACAAGTAGCTGCTTCATAACCATCCTTCTCAGTCTCAAGAGGATTTCAGGTGAACTACGGCTGACATTAATCCAGCTCCCCACCTCACTACCTGAGTAACCGTCATAAAGAGTAAGAGTAAATTTATGAAGTGCTTGCTGTCATAGGACCTGAGCATGGAGCAAGTACCTCCAGCTCCCCTGACACTCAATGGTATGCAGAAATGGCACAAACCTCTTATATCTGTGTCTCTTGATGTCCATGTATATGGCCAAGGATTTGACCCTAAACAAATGAAAAAAAGTGAATGCTGTAGTATATCTTGAAAAAAAGCCAACCCCTCTGGTAAAAAAACAGAAACAATTTACAAAACAAATAAAAAGCCCTCCCCAAGAAAATAAAAAAAAAAAAAAAGAAAGAAGTTATAAAGAACAAAAACCTGAAATCCAGATAATGAAGTCAGGTCAATGAAAAGAGAAAAAAATAAGACAAAAAAATATGTTGTTGAGTTTATACAGACTATTCAAGCTGTGAGATTGTCTCATCTTCCATGTATTTAAAATACATATTTATTTTTCCGAAGTATCCACATGGATATTTATAGCTACTTCCATAGTCCAGTAGTCACAATGCTTAATCCCATCAGGAAGACAGCACGGAATAAACCAAAAAAGAGCTTAGTAAAGAAGTTGGGGGAAAAAAAGCAATAAAACTAATTCACCAAATTAAAATTTCCCTGATTTGGCATATGCTATCTAGGGAGGAGTTACAAGTTTTTTCACTTCTGTGTCTCCTAACGATCCCAAATTAACGATACCACACAACTGGAAAGACAAATTTAAGTCTGTTCCAGAAAATCTCACCTTGGAAATTATCATCTTTATCTGATTCATCATTTCTCCAGTCTTGATATGGGGCTGAAAGCACATAGTGCACCCCATGACACCATGTGTTTAAAAAAAAAAAAAAAAACAAAACGACATTTGTTTTACTTCTGTACCCTTGCCATGATCTTCCAAAGAAACAAAGAAACAGTCAGACTTCCAAAAGGTGATTAAAAACCTCGATGATCAGTATATTTTTAAATAAATAGTGACTAGAACATTACTCCTCAGGTCACTGATCAGAGGCAATGGAAATACTATAGGTCAGTCAATGACAAAATCTTAAGAGTAAGGAAGAAGAGAGGAGTGGTAAAAAAACCCCCAAGTATCAAGAGATTTGTTAACCACTTGTAAAAGCAACTTTATTTAGAGTCACTCTCGGGCAGAAACAGCTAAGCATTGCTGCATTGAGAGTGCCAGCAGATCCAATTAATGAGGTCACCATCTACCAGAGAACTCCTAGCAGGAGCCAAGGCTGAGGTTCCTGGCTGGTGAACTCAAGACTCAATATCCATCCATGAGATTAAGAGAGTGGTAATAGAAGGAGGCATGTATGAGGATGACTTGACTAATACCAAACAAAACAACATGAAAAGGATAAAAAAAAAAAAAAACCTGTGAGAAGTTAACATATTTTCTTGGTGACAAAAATAATAAACTTTATAATGAAGCACAGTGGTCCTTTTAATTTTGCTAGTATTAAAATTTATAGTCTTACCTAGAAATTTTTAATTCCAACCCTTCCTACAATGAAAATGTCCAAACGTAATTATGTGAGTAAGGAAAATACCATGTTTTCTTGTATAAAGCTACTTTTTCATTACCAATGTGCTTGTGTTACAGACCTTGTCTACTTCCTTGAAAAAGCAAACAAATTAATATAGAGAAATGGTGTTTCCTTGCTTACTCAGAATACTAAGAAACAACCCTGGACGTGAATAAAACCAAGCATTGCACTCATGAAGGTATTATTGGCACGTATTCAGAATATGAGGCATTGCTTGGCCATGCAGAAGGGACAAGACTAAATTATATCCACCTAAAACTGGAATTTTAGGTCTGCAGACTTAAAAAAAAATAAATACTCTTACAATAAGGGGTCTATTTTGTGACAGAAAGCTGCAATCATTAGGTAAGCTCTCCTACTGTAAAATAATTTTAATATAATACGTTTGTCTTTGTAGATAGGCTCATAGTAAAATATTTTTAGCAATAAAGTAATTTACCAAGAGCCAAATTGCTTTGCTCCTATTAGAGTTACTCCTTTACCTATTTTGCTTTCGCCTTGACAATGTATTTTAAAGGCAGTAAAGCAGAAAGCAGTAAAAGAAGAAATAATGAAGGAAGAGACACACAAAGTGATCCTTAATGGATTGTCAGCTCATGAAGGCAATTCACAAGCTGTAGCAAAATGAGTTCTATGCACAAAAGAAATCAATACTCATTGTAGCATCCTTCCTGCTACACTGCAATTCATCAGCTAAGCAGAATACTGTTACATCTCATAGGCCTCTGAAAGAAAACTCCCAGCAGTATTTATTCTCCATGGGTTTCACCCCAGCTGAATTTGATCCATGTGTAGCACCCATTTGCTTACTCATAGAAGACCAAAACAAGGCAGCTTCTTCAGCAACAAAGACCAAGGGGGTGCCTCTGTAACATGAGCTCAAGAACGGCACATGACACAAAACATCCCTGGAATGCCATCTTGTCACTCTTATTGCTGCTACTGTCTGTTCAGTCACCAGATAAATATTTACATACGTAAATATAAGATTTTTTTATTTAACTTAAATATAGGTACACATTCAAACTCCCTAAAGTTTGTGTTTTAAAGACGGACAGTAAAATAGCAATGTCCAGGAAACTCTTTCATAAAAATAAATAAAAATGAACACAGGACCACCCATATAATATACTTACATTTCTGAATGCCAACATATTGGAAGTTGTACAGAACAGTAATAATTTTGCCTTGAGTAAGGCTCATAGTAATAAGACTACTAAATCTAACTTTGAAATAAGTAAACACTTCCCAACTCGCAAGTCCTAAAATTTGTCCTCACTTATGCACAAACCCAAATTATTAACATGAAAATTTTCAAATGCAGTTCAGATGTCTACAGCCCTGAAAGCCTACTAAAGTGGCTGGAATTAATAAGACTACAGAACCAACCTACATGAAGGTCACAAAATCACCATTTACTTAATGGATCATATTTCTGCATTTCAGATTATCCACAGTCTTTTAACAAAACATAACTGTACTGAATAAGATAACTTCTGCATTAAAGATGTGCTGACATCCACTCATCACTGTAAGAAGCATCATCAACCTTGTAAATGAACTGATTGGCTTTGATAGTGTGCGAGGGCTGCCAGTAATTAGCAGAGACACAGATTAGGATTGAGTAGGCAGAAATCTCTTCCTGGAGAGCAATGATGTTGAACCACTTGCTCTTCCATGGGGCAGATTGGAAGATGCCTCAAAATTGTGAATATGTATTTTGAGATTGGTTTTGAATTGCTCCAACATCAACCTATGAGTTTCCAACCAATAAGACAAAATCCAGGCAGGAAAACTGCCCCTGGGATGTTTTAGAGTGTCTATTCTCCCTCTTCCTGCTTCCTCCAGACTGTATGGCCAGTATTTAAGCTACCTTTGGCACAGGTACAGTAACTACACTTTCCATTTTACTGCTAGCTAAATAGGAAAAAATAACATTAGAACACACCATTCTGATTCATCACATAGCACCGCAGATACTCTAAAACGTGGGCATTAATGACAGGGTCAGCCCTTGAAGATCTGCTCAATTCCCTCAAAAAGGTAACATTTACTGTTCCCTTTTTAAAAAAAAAAATAATAATCTTAAAGGTAATCAGTCAAACCCACAGTCATTTCAAACTTCATCAACTTTAAAATTCCAGAGTTCAAAGCTCCAATCTTTATTTAAATATGCATTATAAATAGTATAAAAAAAATTGCACTTCTGATTGTGTATTTTCAGTGCCACACAGGAAATTCCAGAAGATATAAAAAAAACTCTCAAACTTGTTTTTAGAAAAAAAAATTGAGGAGATTTTTCTTCTCCTTTTTAGTATCAATAACAGTACTAAACCCACAAGGCAGAACTGAGGAGTCACAGTTAAGCTACATGTTTTAAAGACTTTACCCCCCTAAGCAAATAGGCATCTTCAAGAGCATATCAGGTTTTCTCCTGATACCTTGCCTCCCTCCCTCAAGGAAAGGGGAAATTTTTGTCACAAGACTTAAATTGCTACAATAGAGCAAATAGGACAAAAAAAACCCTAAAAATCTTGGGAAGATGCTGCCTCCTATTCTGGGAATCTTGACCACTTCTTTTTCTAGAAGATGTCCCACTAATTGCAATGGAAGTAAAGTATCAGTTCATGCAGGTCTAATGAGCTAATATTTCTCAAGTACAAACAAGTCTACCACAAAATTTTGT
The DNA here is from genome assembly GCA_013400055.1 of Nycticryphes semicollaris. NCBI lineage: Eukaryota > Metazoa > Chordata > Aves > Charadriiformes > Rostratulidae > Nycticryphes > Nycticryphes semicollaris. The sequence goes on from VXBJ01001263.1 coordinate 688,877, forward strand.
TTTGAGCTTCTACCAGTTCAAGAGATCCAGAGCACTGCACGTTAACGTCAAGAAGGTCACAGAAATGGTTTGTGAGAAGGAACGCAACAGCATGAGAAAGAGAGAAGGCATATGAAAGATACTGCCTCCTAAAATTAGGAGGAAAAATTCTGGTGAACATGGTTACAAGATTAATTTTTTTCTTAAGAAGTTTCATATAAGTTTACAGCAGACTGACATCTTTTTCTAAATTAGCAATATTTAGTATCATTTCACTATGCACAGAATCCTGGAAGGTTTGTTTGGCAAAACAGTTAAACCTAATACATGCAAACCTAATCATCCAGTGGAGAAGGAAAAAAAAAACAACTGACTGTATCAGAAGTTACTAGTATCTGCTGAGCTCTGCCACAGGAAGAGAGCTATGAAAAACCTGAAGAGCCCCAAACACAGAACTGCTAACCTTGTTAAAAGAAAAAAAATAAAAATAAAATAAAAACAGGAGAGGAAATAGACATTGCATTTCAAAAATAGTGACGATCCTCTGACAAAGCTCTCAGAAAAATAAAGGAACTTTACAGAGAAACTTGCTGGATCTTTGTATTTTCTTTATTTCTAAGGCACTTACCTTAAGCGTAATACAATGAACAGAAGTACATTTAGTAAGAATGTTCTTTTACTGATTTAAGTAGTAGCCTTTGGTTTTGGTCTTAGAAACAACTTGACATCGAAATACCTCTCTGCACATCTAAAGTTTCTATAAAATCCTCCAGTTCCAGAGCACTCGGCAAGGGTGGGCATGTGGAGCTAGGTAGAAGGCTTCAGCCAGAGCCATGCTCAATAATAACTGCCCATAAACTCATTTCAATAAGGATGCATTCATTATTTGGCGCTTGCCACCTACTGCTGGTAAATCTCCACACAAAAACAATTAATTGGCAGATTAGAGAAACAAAAGACTTTCCCTTCATGAGTCAGTAGTTTTAAAAATAACATTAAACCATCCACACACCTCTTCACCACCACATCCTAAAAATACACATTTACCCCAGATGCTTCACACACAGCCCCAATTCCAATATTAAAAACTAAAAAAAAAAAAGTAGTACACATACTATTTATCATTTCTACACACTGTTTATAGTTCATCAATCTGTAGGCCAGCACTTAAGACTTAAGGAAGGAGAAAATTAAAGATTAAAATGTTGTATAGTCCTTGCATAAGCAGAGACATTTTTTTTGTCTCATATCAAAACTTTATATATGTAAGTAAGAAATATTCTTTCTTCTCAACACAATGAGCCTAGAACAGAAGTTACCACTTCAGGTCTAATGTGGGTTGGTATCAAAACCAAGACCCCAGACAGCAAATGTAGCGCTGCCTTTCTAAATGGGAAGAAAGAGGAGTAAGTTATTTTCCTTCTGGTTATCAGTAGAGTTTTACCACTTAAAAAGTACTGGTATTCCTTCTTCACATACTCTAAGCATACTTAACTTTACAATTCGCAATCATTTTCACTCTGACTTCCTTCCACTGCATGAATAAATCAATCAGTTGAGAAATCAGGAACAAGGGCGAAGTTTCCAAAAGGAATTATCACATATCATAAGAAAGTCAGCACCTTAATGGTATTTGTCACACAAAATATTTTAAATTAACTCATTAGATCTACAGAGAATAACAACAACGTTAAAGTGTAAGGACCCAAACCTGAATCAGTCATTAGGAACATAACAAACTTTCAATTCACCTGTAATCCCCAATCGACATGCCCAGGAGCCTGGGCTTCCATGTTTAAGCTACAAAGCATGTTGCAAAACACTTTACCTAAGCCTCTTACTTTTGTCACAGAATTATTTATTTTAAATAATTTAAGTAATGTTATAAAAGTCTTTCTTGAATTCAGGCATCTACTACACTATGAAGAACTGTAATCTGCTGCTGGCTCTTTTTTGGGAAACAACATTTCCTTTACTCCATTAAAACCAGTTCTAACAAGAATAAAATAATTAATTAATCTCAAATAAATAAACACTTTCTCAGTTAGGCTAGCAGAAAATTAACACTGCTTAAAAATAACAATTACCAATATACACAACACTCTTGCTAATACCCTGTCCCTTTCTTAGTGAGGTTTGGAAACTGATGAAGAGCAACAAGAATGGAAGCTGCCTCTGGATAACTCTAGAGCGTGCAGTGCATTAACCATCTACCAGGTTCCTACCACATTTGCTCTAAACATTCAACAGAAGACCACAGCTGTCGCCAAAAGAAGGATTTTGTATTTCTGAAAGCAATGTAAACCTTGAGGGAGTATCAAAATAAATCTAGCCTGTAATGCCTGTAACCTCCTTCTAATCACGAGTTATGGTGAGAACATTGCCTTTTTCACATCGGAATTCCAAAGAGAGGGAAAAAGGGAGAATTTAAAATACAGATGCATCATCAGTAGATAAGAAGTCATGGCTAATTTACTACATGAATATTAACAAAATGCTTTTCAAAATGTGCATGAGAAGACTAGAGAGAGAGATGCTGACAGGAGCACCAGTTGGTAACACATTTCTTCTTTAACCTTTCTTATTCCTCTTCACCAACCCACGCAGTCAGCAACTGCACTTAATCCAAATCAGAAGATGCGTACGGCTGAGTTTGTCTCAAAAGGAACCACACAAAGGCAGCTGAAATCAATTGCTGGTCTCCTCAAGAATGCCAAATACATAACACTTGTGACATGAGACAGGAGCTCAGACAACCTATGCTTGCTAACTGCTGCCCCAGTGTGGTCTGTATTTTAACAGACATAAGTATCCAGATTACAAAGAAAAATGATCCTGCTTCATACTTTTCTCATATTCTTTCATTCTTTTGGGTTTTCCTTTCAATCTCTATATAAATAACAGGGAATAGTGTGCTTACTGAAGATTGTCACATGTCAGATTTCCTCTATACTGGAAAACAAAAAAGAACAAATGTCTATCATCTACCCCAGTATTCATCACCACTGCACTCCAAAGAAATTGCACTTGATTTGACATGCCAACGCCCAAATAAAAAGTCTATGTATGTACCCCAACCAGAATGGTTAAGGATTCTCTACAGCCCACAAAAATCTTCGTATGAGGTCCACTATATCTACGCATTATTTAGTAATAAAAGATGGGAATGTACAATACAAACATCTATTTTAAAGTTCTGTGCACAGCCAGTTTCCTGTCATACTTACTTTAAAATACTTACTGTTTAAAAAGAATAAAAAAATAATATACACAACACCCTTGCTAATACCCTGGTCCTTTCTTAGTGAGGTTTGGAAACTGATGAAGAGCAACAAAAATGGAAGCCACCTCTGGATAACACTGGAGCCTGCAGTGCATTAAGTAGACTGATTGCTAAGTAGACTTTTAAGCCAATTTCTTTGTATACTGTCAATAAGGTATAAATGTAAAATATTCACTATTATCTCAACAATAATTAATGATTAAATTCCTCCATCCTTAGTAAACCTCTACAAAGTCATTGTGATTTTATCTGTATTTCTCTTATTAGGATAATTCCTAAAGGAATATGTAAAAATAAGTTAAAAGTTGCAAAAACATATTTTTGAATAAGAGCAAAGTGATCACCTTCTTGAGTAAATTACTGTGCCTGGAAAAGCTCTAGATAAAATAATCTTTTCTCCTTATAATCACTGAGGGATCTGAGGGGAGGGAAAAAAAGAAAGTTCTGTAATTTTAAGCTAATTTATATAAATGCTACACACCCTAAAATCCACAAGTAGATTTTGAATGAAAAGCATATGCTAACTAAAGCAGAAAGAAAACCAAAACCAGCCAGACAAGGCCATGGGGGTGACCTGCAAACAGCTGATCTGGCCAAACCGACAGAAAATTCCCGGCAGAACAGAAAAGCAAGGCATACACCCAGACAAGCCTCCCTGGACTCAAAGAGAAAAAACAAAACTCCCCTCTTATTCAGCCCAACTAGATGAGAACAAAGGAGCTTATGAGCTTTCAGAGCTTCTCATTACTCTCCTATGTAAACATCTTACGCTGTGTAATGGATTATCCTGTTGGGTTCGGGGGTTTTTTGGTTGTTTAGGTTTGGGGTTTGCTTGTTTGTTTCTTTGTTTTTGATTATTTTTTTTAAGTGTAGTACCCTCTCTTATATTCTCCTATCTCAAAAAACCACCCAGACCCTTGTTTCCACATGTCTACAGATGTGAGCACCTTGGCTGCAGATATGTTAATCAGTAGCACCTCACAGGGCAAGAGGAGCCTCTGTCTCCTTTGCTGTGCACTTGCTGCTCAAACCCCAGGCATCAGCTGCAGAGTATGTACCCAGAGGTGCTGACCAGGTACTGGGATTTCCAATTCTCTCAAATAAATTCCTGTTATTTAAAAAGATACTGGAAATTTGTAAATGAGGGAGATAAAAAAGAAAAAAAAGCAGCTGGGGTCTGTGGCTTAAACATCCTTTGCCTTTCATATATCTCCATGCCCTAATCAAAATCTGTACTGAAAAATGTTGAGAGTCCAGTCAATCGGTAGAAAAGATGACTATTCAGAATTACCTCAGAGTATGAAAAAAAACCCAGTTCCTCTCATGAAATAATTTTGAAATATTTTTGAAATAAAATAGAGGAGAGCAGGAGAGAAGAGGACAGCAGGTAAGAATATTTATTGTGTATTTTTTCCAAAAGTATGATCATAAAACACAAAGCAACTAACTTAATTAGTTTTCCTTTCATTATCTCTTCTACCACTCCCTTCCCACCTTTTCAAAATGAATATCAAACAGATGTATTCATGATACAGATTAAAGTTACTTCATTTCAATTACAGGACTTCTCTAGCTGAAATAGCAAGAAACTGCAATACAAAAGTACAAAAAATACCCTACTTATAATAAACCACTCTTTCACAAAGAAAATTAGATTGGCTCAAGGTTTCTCCAATGTCATGCAACAAAGATGCTGCAGCACCCTCCCATTCTGCCTCAGAGTCATCTGACTCCCACCGGCGCCTGCCAGGACACGGCTAATGGCTATTTCCAGGCTTTGGCTTCCCAATCCCGTACCCAGCTGTGCTGAACCGCTCTTGTCCTTATGCTCTCTTTGAGTATGAGCCAACTAATCTTGCTGAGATGTACCTGGCAAAAGCAGGTCCAGTCACGAGTCTTGTTCCATTAAAATACAAAACCACTAACTGAAAAAGGGGGAAAAAGAAGAAAAGAATACCCCTGTTTTCAAAACAGTTACACCGAATCGGTGTAAGTAGTAACAGCTCCACCAAAATGTTTTGAATTATATAGCATCGCATGTGGCTTTGCACCAGAAACATGCATTTACACTTCACACGGTATTTAATGAAGCCAAAAGGAATTTAGAATTGCTTTGTGTTGTTTTTCAAAGAACAAGCAGATCTGCAAATACAGGTCAGGTGACATTCTCAAACTTAGTATTTTCCACCACCACCTCATTTATATTATTCATTTGGATATGACTGCTTGTAGCACCACCACTATTAATCTTCGAACTCAGCTCAAAATTTGCCTGTTATTCTTTACCTTACACATATATTTGAGAATTCACTTGATAAGTTTCTTTACAACTAAGAAAAGCCCATTAATTTTTTTTCCCTACATTTAACTATACAGGTACTATTACTGATCCAATGAACAACAGTAAATGTTGGAGGTAAAATAAGGAAGGTAGTTGGTAGGGATTTTAAAAAGATCACTACGTGGCCATGTATTTTACTCAATTTTTATTGAGCAATTTCTAGGTGGGCAAAATGCCAGTTGAACAGAAGGACCCAGCGCAGGCAGGTAGCATTCACCCCATTTAGGACTATTATGTCCAGTTGTTAAGGGGAGCTGTCAGCTCAGGTTATACATCAGTAACAAAAGGAAAATGCATCACTACCAACCAAGCTACCTTGTAATTTAAAATACATACAAGTGAAAATACAAGTGACCTGTCTGTATCCCTTTCCATAGAAAAATGGTATCATTTAAACTCTGTGCAAAATACTTCTATACTCAAAACATGCTTGGCCACTTACTGACTTTTTCAGAGAAAAACAGGAGTCTACAGAGGTACCAGTCTTCCTTAATTTCAGAAATGTAAATCTCTTAATGCATGAAAACTTGAATATTCTAACAATTACTGTAGTCTTTTATACACATCTCAGCAAATTGTTGCAGCAAATAGCGGGCAGTAACATCCCAAAAGGTCATGTAGTATACATCTAATCATCTCCTGTAAACATTTGTACGTATTTCATAACATGTAACCAGGGAAAAACTCTCATACAGTGCTATGAGAAAGGAGCTCCAACATTAAACTCAACAATCATTTTGCCATCAGCTTCCATGAGAAACCTTTGCCAATCAGGTTACCAAAGGAAGAAGGAGACTCTCAGAAACAGGAGAGGTAACATTCACTCCTTTGGCCATCTAAGGAGTTCCACAGACAAGAGAAGTCCTGGCCACGTCGTACTACAAAGGAGTGCCATATAACCACCAAGATAGAGCAAGAACAAACAAACTTTGAGAAGAGGAGGAGAATGGAGGTTGGTGATGAAAGAAATAGAGAAAGTTTAGTTCCTCCTACTGATGCTATTACACCTAATGAAGCCAGAAAGACACAATTTAAGAGGAGGATGGACAGATGGACACAGCACTGATGCTGCCCTCAGAGACTCAGGAAGAGCTTGCACTTTTCTTGTAAGCTTAGATCTTAGATGCATGATATCTCCCGATGATTTTGATGACAAGTGGATCAATTAATTTCAAAGGATGTGTGAATATTCTGCTGGAGAAAAAGAAAACACAACAGCAAATACTACTTTATGTAAAAAAACCATTATGGGCTTTCACAAACTTACCGTGAACCTCTTCGACGCCCTCATCTCTCATCTGAAAAAACAAACCTGCTCCCAATAACTTTGGTTTGGCAGAAGTACATCTGCATGAGCAGATGTGCCTGCATTAGTACTTTTAGTTCCCAAAGTGTACACCTCTGGACACCTCAACTGCTCTTGTTTACTGTTTTGATGCATACCATGAAGAAGTCTTGGAGCACTCAAGTGAAACTGGAAGATGTATCTCCAGGACTTGCCTAACAATCCACCTGCTAATGGCCTTTCAGTCCACTGGAGCAGATCAGAGATAGGAGAAAGGAAACATCCATCCATTGCACACACTGGGGTTTTGATGCTCTTGCCCTACAGGCTTTCTTCCCTTGTGCTTCCCTGCTTGCTGAAACAGACATAGCCAACCACATGGGGAATGAATTCTGTGTGCATCTGTGAATGAGGGAATGTTTGCGCGCAAGCACATAATTTAATTTTCTTTTTGTCTTGCTTTATCACCTTATACACCACAAAGAAAACAGTACAATTATTATAAGCATAATATCTCATAGTGTTTTCATATGAGACAGTAAAAAGCTGATTCTGGAAATAGCTAAATGTCTCAGGCCTTAAGTCTTAGGGTCATGTCTACCATATAAAGATATTATACAATAGGATGGATCTGTAGATTGACACAGTTCATGTAAATAAAGGTGTACCATGACCAGGTCAGGGCCTTTCTTTAAACTAGATTTATTCCAATTCCCTAGACACAACACACGCTTCAAAGCTATCCAAAACCAGTCACCAGTTTGGACCCCTACAGTTGGCTTAACATACATTTAGGTAGACTCACAGAGGGTAGTTTTGTGTTCTCCAAAAGCAATCTGGTTCACCTGTCTCAGTATCAATGTACAAATCACACCAATGCATGGTAAAGGGGGAAAGGCAATCCACTTCCAAACACTAGCACACATCAGCTATCCTCATTCCTGCCCTTAACCATAAGCAATGTAAGGCAATTCAAATTACCTTAGCCTAGGAGGAAAGAAAGCTAAATGTTATTGACTTATTATGTTCTTGGGCTAAAAGCCTGCTCAGATAACACAGGGTAACATTTCTAAGCCAAGGTAATGTGATCATCCCTACAGCCCCACGATTGACTTAAGCATTCTCCAATTATTGCTACAAAAAGCTTTAGTAGCACTCTTCTGATTGCCACTCATTGGCATGGACCAGGAAAGGTCATGTGGAGACACAAATGAAATTTCAGCTATATTCACGCTATTCAACAGGTCAGATATACATAAAGTATCAAAAGGCACATATTTAACAAAAACACTAATATCAGAATAAGCATGTGATTCTGTTAACAGCGTCCAGTAAAAGCAGAACATACAAGATATCTCGTTTACAGTGTATTTTATTAGTGGAACAAACAGCAGGACATGACCGTATTTGAAAAGCTGTCACTTATGGACATCTTGTAATATGTTGTTACAAACACTGAAAATGAGTGAGATGGACACTTTCCTTCAGTCAGAATGAGATGGGAACCAGTGGTACATATCCTGGTCTCAACATATAAGACAAAGCAAGTTTGACGATAAGTGAATTTTTCAGAAACTAAAACCAACAGTTTAACAGTCAGAGGAGTGAGTATGTGTATGAATTTACCATGGGATTAATTTCATTTACCTCTGAAACACAGGCGCATTAAAGGAAACAGAAAATCTAAAGTGCACATTAGGAAATTAAACATAAAAATGAAAACTAACATTTTAAATGGGGTTTAAGCAAGCAAAACATAGACTACATAAGCAGGAATCTTTCAAAAAAAATTCTTTTTGTTCACACGAAAAGAGTCAGAAGTGCTGTCTTACAGTGCTAGAAAGGCTCACGATCTCTGCCTGCCTAGCAATTGGAACATATTAAAATACAATCCTAACATGCTTATTATGGTGTAATGAAGCTAGTTCTCTTCTGATATCTGACACCTTTAAAGAATTATATTTCAGTACAGGCTCTATCTCCAGGTAGTAATTGGATCTGAGTATAAAATAATCAAGAGAAGTTTTCCTATCAGTTAAGCAATTGTAACATTAAAAGATAGTAACTTCATTGCAGCAGAACTGCTCAGCTTTCCCCTGACAGAAGCTGGTCTTTAAATATTTCAAAAAGTTGCTTTTCCAGGCTTTGAGTGGTACTAAATATTTTTTTTAACATGTTAACTCCTCACTGCATATCCATTAAGTGACTTTTTTTGAACAAGATGCTTTCCAGCCACTGAGGTTTTCTGCAGACTCTTAACATCAGCTTGATGAATGGCACATACAGGTGCTGCACTGCTTGCAGCTGACCTTCTTCCATGTGCATACACAGACCAGCAAGCATATGCGTGTGTAAGCATAGATAGCATTGAGTTCCTATGCATATGTTCAGTAGAATATTTCATTATTATTATTTTCATCTGGAGAGACATTATTATTTTCTTGCAGGAGACAAGCTGAAGAAAGGAGAAGGGAAACTGGTCAAGAAAGCTTCAATGAGGTTTGATGGTAAGAGGAGTCGCCAAATGTTTCACAATCTTGTTTTAACCATTCCTCTACAACTTTCAGAAAACGTAAAGTTTAAGCACTATTAAATTTTCAGTATACACTTTTTTAGTATCTTCTTGGCTTTCTGACCTTATGTAGCTCCCAAGTACAACAGACGGAGCAATTCACAGCGTAGCTTGTTGTGTACCTGAGCAAAGCTCCATGCTGTCACAAGTCTTTCGGATCTGCTCAAGAAAGATCCATAGAATCGCAGACTTCCCTGGAAAGGCCATCTTCCTGCCAGTTCGAATGCTGTCCTCTTCCAGCTACCAGCAGCTGAACCCGCCTCAGCATTTCTAGAAATGCTATATTAAAGCAATCCATATGCTTTGTTACCAGCCAAGTCCTTCTCCCCTTCCTCCCTCACCCTTCATTTCTTCAAAAATTACTTTTTCATTACTTTTACTTTTTTTTTTGTCATGAACAACAGCACAGGTCTTTATTTTACAAACCTGAAAGCGAATTCCTATCAGATTAGATGTTCACCATAATGATGAACAGTTTAAAGTAACAGATCTTGAGTGGCTGGAGAGCTGCCTGGCAGAAAAGGACCTGGGGGTATTGGTGGACAACCAGTTGAATATGAGCCAGCAGTGTGCCCAGGTAGCCAAGAAGGCCAACAGCATCCTGGCCTGTATCAGGAACAGTGTGGCGCGTAGAATTCAGGGGGTGATCATCCCCCTCTACTCAGCACTGGTGAGGGCCCATCTCAAGTACTGTGTACAGCTCTGGGCCCCTTACCACAAAAAAGACATTGAGGTGCTGGAGCAGGTCCAGAGAAGGGCAGTGAAGCTGGTGAGGGGCTGGAGAGTAAGCCTGAGGAGAGGCTAAGGGAGCTGGGGTTGCTCAACCTGGAGGAGGCTGAGGGGAGACCTTATCACTCTCTACAAATACCTGAAAGGAGGTTGTAGAGAGATGGGGATTAGTGTCGCCCAAGTCACAGGTGATAGGGTAAGCCTGAGGAGAGGCTAAGGGAGCTGGGGTTGCTCAACCTGGAGGAGGCTGAGGGGAGACCTTATCACTCTCTACAAATACCTGAAAGGAGGTTGTAGAGAGATGGGGATTAGTGTCGCCCAAGTCACAGGTGATAGGACAAGAGGGAATGGCTTCAAGTTGCATCAGGGGAGGTTCAGGCTGGATATCAAGAGAAATTTGTATGCTGAAAGGGTTATTAAACATTGGAATGGAGTGCCCAGGGAAGTGGTTGAAGCACCAGTCCTGGAAGTATTTAAAAGACACGTTGACATAGTGCTTAGTGACATGGTTTAGTGATGGGTTGTTTTTTATCAGAGTTAGGCTGACAGTTGGACTAGATGATCTCAAAAGTTCCTCCCAGCCTAGACAATTCTATGACTATCTGAATTTTGCCACTGTACCCTTGTCCAAGAAAAATCCTAGAAAATTTTACAAGAATGATAGAATGGTTTGAGTTAGAAGGGACCTTAAAGATCATCAAGTTCCAAGATCCCTGCCATGGGCAGGGACACCTCCCACTAGTGCAGGTTTCTCAAAACCCCATCCAGCCTGGCCTTGAACACTTCCAGGGATGGGGCATCCACAACGTCTCTGGGCAACCTGTTCCAGTGCCTCACCACCCTCACACTAAAAAATTTCTTCCCAATATCTAATCTAAATCTCCCCTCTTTCAGTTTAAAACCATTACCCCTCATCCTATCGCTACAGTTCCTGACAAAGAGTCCCTCTCCAGCTCTCCTGTAGGCTCCCTTCAGATACTGGAAGGGTGTTATAAGGTCTCCCCAGAGCCTTCTCTTCTGCAGGCTGAACAGCTGGAGCTCTCTCAGCCTGTCTTGATAGGAGAGGTGCTCCAGCCCTCTGATCATCTTCATGGCCCTCTGCTGGACCCATTCCAACAGGTCCACATCCTTCCTGTGCTGAGGACTCCAGAGCTGAACACAATACTCCAGGTGGGGTCTCACCAGAGTGGAGTAGAGGGGCACAATCACCTCCCTCAACCTGCTGCCCATGGTTGGGATCTCTTCAGAATGCGATCTCTTCGTTTTCATGTGATCACATTCTGTTTAGTCAAGTCTACCCAAGTACAGCCTTTGCCACGCTGCTTATATTATGAAAGGAATGGTGACCCTCAAAATACTTTTATATATTTATACTTAATTTGTGAGCACACACAAACACTCATACACCAATGTCCTAGTTGGGGTTTTGCAAAAGAAATAATTGTAATAGCCACGTACTCATTTAGAAACACAAACTATTGAGTTCTGTCTAGTCAGGCTTTATGAAGATCTTTCTCACTTGCAACTTCTCACAAAAAAAACTGTGGAGTATTACAAGCAGTGAAACTGAGTAACATAAACTAGTTCTCTCATTTGCAATATCTGAATACAAAAATTGTCGTGTTTTTCCAATCAGCTAAATGCCAGCTGCAACAATGTCATTAAATCTGTACCAGATCTAACCAATTAACGAACAAAGCAATTAAGACTGTATTAGAGACCTTATTCTTACAACATAATAAAAAAATGTTTCTTGATTTCTAACAAAAAAAAAAGTCAAACCAAAAGCACAGAACTTAAATTTTCATTTTCTGATTAACCACAGGCAGTTGATCTAGTTCTAAACTGACACCTGGTTTTGAGAAATAACTTCCAGACATTTGGTATATGAAATGGAAGAAAACTCAAAAAATAAAAAAAATTAAAAAAAAAAAAGCACCATTAGGAAAGTATAGGAAGAAAATAAAAATATTCAAAAAAAGAGTACATGAGACAGAAAAGAAAAGCAGGAACATGGCCAGGCAGACATTAAAAAGGATAAAAACTATAACAGAGAACTGCATTTAGCAATTTTTTATAATAATGTAGTCCTAGGCACTCCCCAACCCTCCAAATGATGGACATAAAAGAAATGGAACAGGGAAATAGGAAAAGGGAGCAGGATACATAAAATATTGAAGTTTACTGTATGGGTTGAGTTTTTTAAAAAAAGTGTTGGGCGATATCAAGAAACGTAGGAATGAAATCTGATTATTTTCTTCAAGTATTTCTCAAATCCAGAGCTTTGTCATGAAAATGATTGCTCACCAGACAATCCTGGCACGCTAGGCTTTTAATTCATTTTTTTAAGTGTTCAAGCACGCATATTGCTTGTCAGCATTATATCTGAAAGTTTTATGATGTCTTCTTCCTTTCATTGCCAAGGTTGGTACTCTAACTGGAGTGAGAGCACGGTAGCCGTGCTACCCCAACTGGCAGGTTAGTGCTGTGCTCCAGGCACCCCACTCACCAGCATAGAGAAGGAGGGGACAGAAGGAAACACTGCAGTTGCCCCAGAGCAAAATAACACAAAATCTCCAGAAGTTAGGTCTCTGCACTCTGCATTCTGCACTACTCTGCAGTGATGAAGAGTAAAAGAGAACAAATGGAAATAAGAGCTAATCCTGCTATGAAAAGGTTGACTGGTATTTCTGCAGTCTGGCTGTCTACAGCATCACTGGACAATGAATTTTACAAAAGAAGTAGGCTTCTTCTGATTAAATAAATACACATATTGATGGCTCTCATGTTTCATTAGAGTAAAAAAGTATTGGTGATTAGCACATGTATTCTGTGAAGCTCAACTTCATTCAATTTATGTCTGCCACTTTAAAAACTCCATCTATGAAAAAATGATGGAAGAACCTGAACTTGTGGTAGATGGTAAGTGATGGGAATTCCAATCTAATCAGGACAGTTAAACTGAGAAAATTAAATTGTACAACTGCATAAGAATCAACAGTGAGATCTAAGTTCAACGTAACACAGGTATTTCCAAATATTTGCAGTAAAAGGAATAAATTTGACATTTTTTTTTTTTTTCAAAAAAAAAAAAACCTCTGCAGATTCAGATAATCCCACTAACCATAAAAAGCACATAAGGAGAGTCAGCTGAAGCTGTCTTGGGAGGTCAAAGAGCCACAACAGAAAACGGACATACCCACTGAGGTGAGGTTTGCACAGAGAAGGATGACTACTAAATGAATCCGTGCTAAATAAGGTAGGTAGACTTTCTACAGACGGTGGGAAATAAAAAAAAAACCCACATAGGGGGAAAATAAGGTAAAGATTAAAAGACAAAGAGGTCAGAAATAAAACTTATGTCTCTGTGTAGAAATACTTCATTTTCATTTCTATTCTTTCACAAGGGAAAGAACAAATATATATGCACATCTATACAACTGAGCAATTAATAGTGCAGAAGGAAATAAGTCTGTCAGTTCCTGGCAAGGATCACATTATTCTTACAAAATACAAACAAGCCTATCTTAACAGTGTTACAGTTAGGGATTTATCAAAGCCACTTCCTGAGAAGTTGAAAATTATATCCGATACATTGAAAGCAACTGAGAAGTCATAACACAACTAAAGATTCCGGAAAACTAAAAACTCTACCCATAGGCAAATGCTACATTTGCAGTAAGGACTTTGAGTAGTGGAGGAGGGAACAGGGAAAGTGATAAGAATAGGATGAAGTGAGTGGTCCCAATGATGTTAGTGGGACTAAGTATAGAATAAACACATGCCACTATAAATACAGACTGCACGATCCACCACCAAGTATCTATACATGAAGGAACAACTAGCAACATTCATGGAATTCTTCTAATTTCACCTTTTATATGGACTACTACGAACTATTTTGATAAATTTAAGCTGAAATGATGGAGCACATTGAAAAAAAAATAAAAGCCACAGCATAATCAAGAGTAGAGGAACTGATGCATGAAGAAAGAGGGAACAGCTAAGCGTGCCAAGCTTGGAAAAAATGGAAGTAATGAGGATTGCTACAGTTTACAAATATATAAAGGATGCAGCCATGGAAGGGGGACAGTAATTAGTCAAGACAAAATGGGCTTAATTTCAAATAACACAGACAGTTGCAAAATAGTAATAGTAACTCCCTGACAGAGAAGGGCAACAATAGTTATTTTAAAACGTAGAGCATCCTATATAGATGTGCATATTAGTCATCTTACATGGAGTAAGTCGTAATCTATACCTCCATGAAAGTCTAGTCATGATACTACTAGATAGCTGCAGACACTGCCTTCAACCTGTCAAGAGCCTGTTACCGTTTGGATTTTTTTTTCTATGAATAATGATGATTCTATTCCGAACCAAACAGCACAGAAGGTGTGAGTGGAAATACAACTATACTGAGTACTTGCGGCTATTCATTTAAATGAAAATTTTGGAGTGATTACAGCTAATAAACATGCTATTTCTAAACCTCTGAAGTGATATTATGATTCTGACAGACCATATGGTTTCAGTGTATTTATACTGCAATGAGCTCCTTGGAGCCTTTTTACTTGTCAGCTGTGACTGAGAAGGTGTACTAGGGGTACACGGCAGGTTGGGGGGGTTGTGGTGAGACTTGTAGTGGACTCTGTGCCCACTCTGGTCAGTCCAGACGCTACTGTGAGCTGACCGCCCCCCTCATCTCCCACAAGGTTCACCACTACCAAATCTTAGCAAGTGTTTCCTCAATTTAAGGCTTCTTTCCCAACCCTAATACCCAAATCAGTAATGAAAAGTTAATGTTAATTGGCAATGAATTAAGTTAAGCAAAAGTCCCCATGTTGAGATTGTTTTGCCAGCAACAGGAGCAGATGCTTTTGTAGAGGTCAGTGTTTAATTTACTAAGACCCCATTCACTTGCTAACAGCATTGAGCTTGATCAAGACTTCCCCTGTGTAATCAGTAAAGTCACAGCTGCTCTAAGAGTCCCCAACACGTAAACAAGAAATTTCACTGAATAACACAAAACATCACTAGCTTCTTGCAACATCAGTCTTATTCTTTGGAGGGACAACAGGAGAACCTCTGAAGAAAAGGTTACTATATTTCTTCTTTATAGGTCACTGAGATATTAACATTTTTTACCTCTTTTCACTCTGTTCTCATAGAGCTATGTCATGAGACAGAAGTACAGTCACATTAACCCTATTGTAATCCTGCCATTCAGTTGAAAACATGGCCTATTAGTAATTACTCTTAGAACTGGAGGTAATAATAGTGCTCTCCACCGATAGCACTGCTCATCCTGCATTTATAACTTCTACAAGGACCCTTGACAGGGGAGAGAGAACTAGGGAAATGTGTTAGCTACTGCGAAAATGAGATAGAAGCCAGTGACTTCATAACCTGTAATTCACCAAAAGCTTTTTTTTTTTTTTCTCCATTTTTTTCTGCAGTTAAACACTTACTTTGAGAGACAAAAGGTCTATTTTTTTTTCTCCTGATGCACACATGTGAGACTCATTACTGTTAATTGGATTTATGAATGCCTGTTGAAAAGAGGAGAAGCTGTAAAGATTTCACATTTTCAGGGAAACAATCAAAGGAACAATTTCTTGTGCATCTCCCTGATGAAGAGATGAGGAAATAATAGATGAGTCACTTTACATTATGATTCAAAATTCTTAAAATAGAAGAGATGAAAACACTGATTTCTGTCCGGGTCATACTCATGTAAGGGAGTCTATCTAAGAATCCAATTTGAACCTTCAAGTGTAGTCCTGCTTCTAATTACCTAACTCCAAGAATAAATCATGGTCTCTGAATTGTAATTATACAGATTTGTTGCTGTAATTCAATTTGGCAGGTGTAAAATACAAGTATAATTTCCTCTACCCCCCTGTAGTCTTTAAAGAGACACTGAACTTGAGCCATTTGATAATTTATTCCATATTGTAGCTTTCACATTTACTATGCATCAAACTTCTGACAGATTTTTTTTTTTTTTTCAGAAGGCAATTATATATGGCTCCAGTTACTCTACTAATTGATTTGGAAATAAATCCAACATTCATTTCTAGACAACAGCATGGTCAGTATTAGTCACTACCTGGCGTGCAGCACCCAGAGCACTTCAAAGCTAGTTCAAAATTTATGCTACCTGCGATGGGGATGGAGGAGAACATACACAGTCTTCATATGCACAGCTTTGCCCTGTGGGGACTTCCCTCCAAGGTTGGTCTTCTGCTCAGTCCCATTCAACTAATTGGAAACTGTCTGTTTGTATCAAATAGCTCCCTCTTACAGAAAAGAGAGGTTCAGCCACTCATAAAGAGCTTTGGCACTACATCCCCACAGAATCATATTTGCCCCACGTAAATCATGAACTATAGGAAATGGCCCTGATGCCACATCACTATTTAAGGTACAGGTCTGAATACACCAAATAAATATTAAAAGATAATCTAAAAATATGTTATATAAGGTAATATATAAATATTATATAAATTCTGTATAGAAATACATAAACCCCAAACAAGATCAACCTATAAGCACACCATACCCGCAGTATGAAACAGATGCAAAATACCTGACCAATTTCTCAGACATATTGATACTGTGGAAGTATAAGCTGTCCATCCCATGGTGCAAGAGCTCTGTGGGCTGAAGAGGATAAGCTTTATAGCTTGTTCCTTAATTTTCCCGCTTCTCAACAAACTGCATCTCTAGTAAATACAGGAGTGTGGCATACAACGCCTTTAGAAAATGCTCAGTTTGAGTTTTCCTTGCCTCTGCACAATGCTGTTCTAATGACAACAAATCAATACTTCTATCGGTAGTGCTCCTAAGTACCTTTTAAAAGCCTTTCCAAAATTAAGATTATATACTCCAGCAATTTTTAATATGAAAGAGTAAAATCAATAAAATACTGCTGATAAGGCACATGATTTGTGGAGAGTGAGAGCTAAATACGAATTCGTTTTGGACAAGTTCCGAGTCCATCATCTTTCTTAATTACAAATTGGGTCACTGTCTATGAATTGCATGACTCAGCTCGGGAATCCCTAAAAAGAAATTGCAAGTAGATTCAATAGTTGCATTTGATTTATTTGTTACTCAGAGCCGAAACAAGCACTGTACTTTGGACCTCTGACAGACTGGGAGATCCCCAGAGAAAGTCAGTAGAGACACCACTCCTGCCAGCCATCCATCATCTGGGATGAAGTGGGCCACAAGTACCCAGTGGTCCCAAAAGGCCATGAGCAGGATGTGATAGTGATGTGCCTTGCTCCCCAAGGAACCTCATTACAGAAGATAAAATTAAAAGCCACTCTCCTATAGATGAATCACACAATTGTAACGTTGACTGAGGATGGAAAGGGCATTTAAGCCTTCACCTTGCCTAAAGCACGGCCAAGTAGATTAAGGCTGCTTGAGCAAGTTTTGAGTGTCTCCAAGGATGGAGATCCCACAGGCTCTCTAGCAACCTCTTCCAGTATTTGACCGCCCTCAGAATTTTTCTTTTTCCTAGTACCTGATTAGAATTTCTCATCTCTTAACTGGAGCTTGTTGTCTCCCATCATAAACCTCTGAGAGGAGTCTGACTGAGCAAAAATTCTCCAAGTCTATCCAGCTGGTCAATGCAAGAACCTGAACAAACCAGGCAGATACTGCCACTGCCACCACAAATACGGTGACAGCGACAGGCAAATCTTTGTCATGGTCTTTTGCAAGTTCCATCTTATCATTAATCACTGTAATTGCTTACTATCATTTAGTAACTCTTCCTTTTCTGTGTATGAAATAGCTTGATTATTTTAGTCTCCTTGGCACACCTGGCTGTGCACTGGAAAACTCCACTTTTCCTCTTTATTTCTCAGTTATTTATAAAGCAGGGCCACTCTGACCACACCTATCACCACCTGCAGTTGCCAGCATTATGCTACAGCTAACAGTTCCATACCACAAGCACTCAAAAGGTGTTTCATGAAGAAACTCTCAAGTATTTTTGACGTCCTGTTGGAAACAAACTCTTCTCTCTGCTCAACAGGCCATTAGTATTAGAACTCAAGAAAGCTTTGGAAGCAGTCCTTTAAAACTGTTTTAATCTCTTCCTAATCCTTAATTCTACCTGCTAATTCATGAGCATTAGTTTAAGAGGCATCAGATGATTTAGTGGCTCATTTGCACAGCGGAAGGACAAACAAACATTATCTTGATTTATCTCCCTCATAAAAGAGTATTTTCCTTAAAACTATCAGGAAATCAACTGTACTATTAGAAATATCAAAGCAAAGAACCTACAAAACCCAAATCTATTCAGTAGTATATTCCACTGCTAACCTCATAGTCTTCTCAAGTTTCAACTAACTCTTTCAAATATCATAAATAAGCAGCATAAAAACTATTTTGCTTTAAAAAATTGTCTGTTAACAACCCTGTTTTATTTGTCTAAACAGTTGTTTGCTGCTCATATAAAAGAATGTAATGTTATTTGTGTAATTACATTGTTTCCAAGTGTTACTTCTAAGCAAACCTAAACTTTCTATCACCATTTTTATTTTTACAATAAAGAATATTTTGTAAAAATACAATACTTAAAAAAAATGGCTGGGGACTATAGTGTTGCTTGCTATGTTGCAACTACATAAAAAGCCCAAGATCTCTGGTATAATGTTATTTATAACACTTCTTTGTCATTTTTTTTAAATTCAGAAACCAAACCAAGTGAGTGCTTAACCTCTAGATAAACATCTTCCTGCATTAGAAGCTAGTGCTATTAGAAACAGGGAGGAGGTTTTGCATTAATGGAATGGGTAAGTCATTCTTGGCGTCTCCTATGAGCTGTTTTGTCTTCCTCAGTATTAACATTCACAGGTACAGAAACAAGTTATCCAAAGACATATGAAAAATAATAACATACAATAAAGAAATAAATGGATGCCTCAATGTAAAGGTTACCTTGCTGATTAATTTAAAAGCCTTTTAATCCAGAGAACCTTATTACCATAGCCACAAACACATTTTGAAAACCCCTGCCTTTTCCAAAGGCCATAGCAGCTGATGACACACTTACTTCTTGCCCACTGGGAGCCAGAATGCCATCCCACAGCTGGTCCCCATGAGCTGCTAAGGTCGCTTCCCCATCCTCCCAGACCACAACCTCCCAGGTGCTCCTCATTGCCATCCTGCCACTACTCCTTCCCAGAACAGCCAGCAATTAACCGAGAAATTATGGAGAAGTGAACCAGACATGATATTAGAAGACAACACACTATTTTTCTCCTACCACAGAAAAACAGCATTGCAGAAAAGGGCAGAAAGCAAACCTGCCAACTGGGAACAGCCTAAGACCCAAGTGCCAAGCCTGGAACAGGCAGGTTTAGAGACAAGCGAGGTTTTAGGTGAACATCTTTGTCCATGCTATTCTCTCCTGTGATAAAGTCAACTGTTTCCAGCAGAGCAAGACCAAAAATCTTACACAATTAAACATCCTTAAGCAGACTTCCCTAAATAGCTATATGTTCTAATTATGACTAGTTTAAAAAAAAAAAAAAAAAAAAAAAAAAAAAAGGAAAAACACCAAATATTTTGCTTTACAGATTTACGCTCAGGTTGTTTCATGGACTGCTCGGCTAGACCTTATACATCCCCAAGAGTATCTCCAAGTTTTAACCCCAGATATTTTATCATAATCCATTTTACGAAGTAGCAGTTGATACACTATTCTGTAACAGGTATTGTGGTCTCTTGATAAGAAAACTTTCAGCAGCAGAAATTAAATACCTAGAAACTGTGACTATTTAAACAGATACCCTACAAAAACAATTACATTTTGCCATGTAAATCAAGCTGTAAGTGTATTTACGGGAAAAAAAAAAATCCACAAACTTTATGGACACCTACACACAGAAAAGATTCTTTTTTTTTTTTTTTTTAATTACATTCTCACAGGTCTCAGATACATTGATTTGTATCTGCCGTGGAAGTATGTTATCGGTAAGCTGGAGAGGAAGCAGTTCTCCTAGTCCAGAAACTCAGTTCTATAAGGTGAAGAGGCAAATTCTACCAGACATTTTGCACTGCAATGATTTAAAGAAAACAACCTGACCAAGACTTTGCCACTGTAAGTAACATGGCTATACGCTAGCTGTGAGAAATCTAGCAACATGAATATTTGAGTTGAGCTGGGTCCCAGAAGAGGTAGCCTGATCACTTGCTATTTGCGGAAAGGGAGGCTCTCTAAAAATAGTATTTTCACAAAAAAAAGGAAGTAATTTTACAGAAATGCAAATCAACACGGTCAGACAAAAAGCCTGACAAGTCCTAAATCATTTGGACAAAACAAGAATATCAATGAGATACTAAAAAAAAAAAAATAAATCTCTCTCCATTCCTCAAACCAAATCTCAACATTTTCCAAGATGTTTCAACTATTTTAAGTCAAAACCTTGTTCTTTATCGTATGCAACAAGGACATCAATGCCAGGCTGGAGATGGGGAGATTACTTTCCAGGCCATGTTTGAGGATTTGCTCTTAGAGCTGTGGGGGAAGATTTTGCATTTTCTCTCTTGCAATTCTATCTGTATGAGTACCGCCATTTAAAATTCCATATTGAAAATATTTGGAAATTTACTATCTGATCTAATAAAAAAAAAAAAAAAAAAAAAAAAAAAAAAAAAAAAGAGAGGTTCCACAGAAACTCATATTCACACACAACTCAGATGGTTCAGAACAAACATCCTCTGCCAAGGGAAAAACGAAACCCCAATCTGTACCCCTGCCATGGCTAGTCCTCAGAAGAAGGGAATCGTAAACATATTTTAACAAAATTAATTAATTACATTATGACTGTAAAATTCCCGTTTCCTGATGCCTTCAGGCAATTTCTTATCTGTATTGAAAAAACAAGGTTAAACATGACAAATATTGTGCCTTCTTGTGAGTAAATGTTGTTTTGTTTACTTCGGGATTTTTTTAAACAACATTAAGTCACAGCTCATCATATAACAGTCTCTCAAGAACGCTGGAGGAAAAGCATTTGTTCTCACTCTGAAGATGCGTGGAAAAATAAAAGGGTCTGACTAGTGCTTATAAGGGATTGGCCAGATACAGCTAAATTAGGAAATCACACTCCCTCTCCCATATTTACATTTGAATCGCAAGCGAGCAAACAAAAAAATCAAATCACTTTCCACCACCACCAGGCAGTGTTAAAGATTCTATGCTATAAATAAGGCTACCATCATTATTATCTGTATTAAGATACTAAATAATAAAAGAGGCTCTGGATTGATTTTGTGGGATTATTTTAGCCTACCCCTACATCTCAAGGTGCAACTATTCAATAGCTTTGATTTTTACAGAGATTAATTGTTCCTATGGCATGACTAAGTGCCATACAAAAAAGGAAATATTGTAATTGTCACCAGTTAGGGGCATCCAAGATCTTTCGGCTACTTAGTCAAGTCCTACTCAAAAACCCAATGCTAAACTAAAAGGCCCAGTGTCCTCTAGATGTGCTCCCCACAGTTAACTAGTTTTTTCGAAGGTGAATCCTGCTGATAGGAAGGTCTGAAAATCCCTACGTTCCCACAGCCCACAGGAAAGGTTACAACTTTTAGAATTGCAACCTGTATCTTGAGAAGCTTCAATAAGTATAATGCATAAAAAAATATGTGTGGTTTTGAAAATACAGAAGCCAACACATTTTCCAGTTAGCACATATGAGCAGCATGTTAAAATTAATGTTATGTATCTCCGAGCTAAAAGGTTGCTAAAGATACTTGCATCAGAAAATATTCAAGGCAATGGCTGTCCTCATACTTACTCTTTAAGACCTCGATCTGAAAAAACTAAACAAGTGTACTAATTTAACCATGGTAATAGTCTAATTACATTCAACAAAATACCAATGTGTTTGAAGTTTACCATGCACTTAATAAGCTTTTACAGCACAAAAGTCTGCCTCAGTAGTAGCTCTAGACCAGAAGCTGTTCCAGTTTAAATCTGCTGCATGCTGGACTTGTCTCCTACTCTTTTTTGGACCAGACGACACGCTCATATGGAGTCTGATGGACATGCAAGTGCTGCATCTCACCACATGAAACTTGCAACCTCTCAGAGTTGCTTCAGCAACGCACTTAAATTCTTATAGCATCCTCTTCACTCAGCTCACTGAAAGGACCCTGTTGATGATGCTTTGACTCAGTACTATTAGTGATAGCCTTATGGGGGAAAAAAAAAAAAAAAAGTTACTTGCATTCATATAAATGATCTCTAGAAATAGACACAGGTACAATTTTATTGTTACTTCCATTTTACCAGATTATTTTGTTATCTTCCAAGTAGTTGGTTTTCAATTATGATTTAAGTGACACAGATTAACTATTCAAATTAAATTAGATAGAATTTGTTTTGTTCATATTTTAATGAGCTAGGGCTGTTCAGCTTCTCACATGGAAAACGTGAACGTTTTCAAGTTCCAAACTCGGGTCATGAGCGCACTGAAATGCCAAAGACATTAGCAGATCCACAGGGGACAAACCACCGATGAAAGTAACAGGTGATTTTTCTCTCTTAACCAATATAATTCTAACCTAACAACTCTACCTTACAAATTCCACCACAATAAAGATGAAAAACAATATATAGCAATAGCTTTATTAAATTCTGTGTGTATAAGATATAATTTAAAAACTACCTTCAGCTACTGACAATATACAGTATGAGAAACAGAATTGCAGGACCTCTTTTTACCAGTATTTAAAATAAACCTATGGTAAGTACTGTTTATGTTACGTATGTATTAGCTTGAAATCAACAGACATTTCCACCTGATCATGCAGAAGTACAACAGCTTCAGTATTCTTCATCAGGAAAGCTGTGTTCCAGGTAATTTACTGCTTTCTTACTGTAGTAGGGTACAGACATTTGTAATAGAAATTCTCATAGAGTAGATTTTAATGTCCACCACAACATATTTACTTTAGTTGATCTGGAAATTCAAAAATATTCTACAAAATTTAAAAGAACTGAAGACAACAGCCTGAACAAACAGATGGCATTTGCAGAATACACTGGTGTATCAATATCTGAACTCCATGGAGGTTTTATAAAAGTAGAAGTAAGCTCTAGGACTTTTAAAATAAGTTAGAAGGATTTGCATTTACTTTTAGGTATACATATACATTCACGCAGGTATATAAATAAAAATTCAAAGCAGTTTTGTTCAATAAACCTAAGAGGCAAGATAGTATAAACAATTGGATTAATAAAATATACTCTAAATGGATATCCAACAGCTTTTTACGCAGACCTGTACCTACATTTTATTTTTAAGGTCAAACATGCACCCTGCATCCATGTCCAAGATGACTAAGAGGCATAACTGCATGGTTGCCACCTGAAGTTCATACGATCTTCCTTCTCATAAGGCTTACCACATTTTGTTCAGAGTTTAATTCCAGTTTGAGAAGATACCTGCCTGCCTTCCCTGGAGCTGCAGACTGCTATTTCAGTTCTACCCTTGAAGTCCCCTGTGAACATATTTATAACCAAAGTTTAAACCTATATATATGTAAGTGCATATATAAAGGTTAGTGTTACACACAATAATAGATTTCTGTGTTCGGAACATTTTAAACTACCGTCCTTTAACCAGCTCCTTACCAGGAAGCTTTTGATCTTACCTACTTCTTCATCAGTATCAACAAGACAATTAAAATTAGAATTAAAGTAGCAAGTTATACCATGTAAATGTCTAAACTTTTCACTGACCTTCTGGGGCAAGTAACAGGACCTTACTCATGTATTTGTCCAATTAAAATAAGTGAACAAGCCCTACACAGCAAGTTCTCCATCACTGTAAGTCTTGATGAAACAGATACAGAACCATTTACACGACTGGAATATCTAGGGGTGAGGGTGAAATAGCAGATATTCCATCACCATCCATGCGTCAGCCACTCAGAAGACCAAACAACGATCCAGTTCTCTTGCTAATCAACCAGAAATCTTATGCGTAACTAGGATAATGCCTTAAAATGGCTTGGTTTATATTCTGAAAGATATTTAAGGATTTAGCAAATCACCTGCAGTTGTTACTCCAAAGAACCCACTTCTCCCTCCAGAGAGCTATTCTTTCTTACAACTTCCAATACTTTTTAAGATTATAAGCTGCAAGACAGCAGCCATAGCAAGGAAGAATTACAAAGACCAGTGTAATTTGACATCAATAATTTAAGGCATTAAAAAAGTACACAGTAAGTCCATGAAAATTTCAGGAGATCCATGGACAAAAGGAAGAGTTCGTAGCAAACAAAATTCTATAAATTTCTACTGCTAAAAAGAACAGCCTATGGAAAAACTTCGAAGTCACCAAATATGAACCCTGACAAGAAATGCTCAAGCAATCAGGCCCATATTCATGGATTAAAACAAGGCATAAGCAATATTACATAAAAATGCAGAAAGAGCATCAGAAATTTGCAACATCATTGCGTATTACTGACCCACATGCTAAGTTATGAGTTTCTTCAAAAACCATCTGCCACACAAAGACCACACAGCAGTCAGTTCACTTGGACAGTACTCCACCAAAAAAACAGCCACATCACCCTTCCAAAGATCTGCAACAGAGCACTCTAATAGTAGATTAGCTATCATTATTAGACTGCACATATTTGAAGAATATTTCAGACAGTAGAAACTGCAGCAGGAGAGGATAAAGCCTTATCCAACGACCCAGATATTAACAATTTCTTTTAACCGACCTGCTGCATTTTCTGAAGGAACATAAAGAGTTTAGGTGTTATTCTTTCAGATGTGCTGAGCCCCTTTCCTGTCAATTCATACAAATTTGTTTTCCTGATAAGGAGCAGCAGATTACAATTGGTTAAGGAGGTCGTAATCCCACTGAGTGGTTACCCAGTGGACCTGAGGAAGCATGGATATACAAAGCTGTACCATCAGATAGCCAGAATTGTAGGTAGATACACATTCCTTCATTTCCCCGACCATCTCACTGAAGGTTCATTCACAAGCATTTTTTTCGTATGCTAATTTTAAAAAGTGGGTTTTTTCACAGGGGCCTCTTTTCTTAGTTTGCCTAAATCCACCCTTTGCTTTGTTCCCTCTTACGCCTTTCACTTCTCTCCAAGCTCAGGTTTTTCGCATACACCTTCCCTTGAGGAACAGAACTGTGGCCTTCTCTTCCTTCTGCTTGATATCTTCGTCCCTCACTCACTTCTCTCCACCTCCCAAATAAACCCATCTTAAAGCCCTGCACTTGGTAAGCATTACAGGTAGATAGGACTTCATGAAATGCCGCGCCTGGGAACTAAGGAACAGAAACACTGCTATTCCATCTTTTTACTAAAAAGTAACTCTCAGATCTTTTCCATTGAGAAAGACTTTTTTGGAAGAACAAAGCTTTGTGCTTCATATTCCCTACTAGGTGCACAGGGGTTTGTAGCTCTTTCTTCCTGTTACCTTCAGGGAGCTTTGAACCAAAACTTTGTAAAGCTTTAAATTACTTTAATTCTGTGTGAAACAGGCTGTGGGCAGAGGGTGACTACGTACAGATCACCTGCAGGGACAGTCAGGGAAAAGTGATTCTCAGTGAGCTCTCTTGGAGAGTAGGGCAAAAAAAAGATGAGTTGCAGGTGAAAACCAGGTCACTCTAGAGCAGGACAGTGGTCAAAAGCTCTAAGGACCTTCCTCCCCCTGAAACCTCACAAGCTGGAGGTTTGAAGATGTGAAATCATCTCAAAACCACAACTTTGTCAACTGACTAGGACCAGCACTTTCCTACTTGCTGTGAAATGCTACGGCAGCACATGTAGTCATCTGTCTTTCTAGGTAGAAAGCAGTAGCAGAAATCTTTTAAGAGAAGCAAAACTTAATAAAAATCATAGATTTTGCACAGAAACAATTCTGTGCTGCACAAGCAGAGGCTGTTTTCAGGATCTTCTCAGTTTACAAGGACGCAGGGATTTTAGAAAGTTTAGCGCATAGATGAAGACAGGCTGAATGCTTTGCAGCAAAATGGGAAGATATGTCTGAGTTAGAGCAGCTCCAAAATATTTCTGGTTTTTAAATTTGTAATTGCTGTTTCTCCTAGTCTTATTCTAGGATGGAAGACACCAAGGGCATACAAAAAGGCTGCATTCTTATCCTAACTTCTGAAGACATATTCTACTTTGCATTAATAAAGATTTTAATATTTTTTTAGTTTGAAAGCCTATTTATAGTGTAAGCAACTGATCCTCTGAAATGTTGTAACATTTGATTTTCCCACAGAAGCTGGCTGAAATGTACTTCAGCGCCTCCGAACTATCCACGGAGCCAACATCAAGTACCCAGTACTCCCTTTTTACCCCAGTAAAAACTTTGGCAGTTACACCGCTCATTGCCGACAACAAAAGCTTTTAAAGGTAAGATTTCTCATGGCAAATCTGTAACCAATACTATCTTTTCTCCCCTCACATCTATTCCATCTCACTGAAGAGCAGGGTTGAATTAAATTTCTATCTAGAGTAATAGCGTTTCAAAGCCTATGCAATATGTTTATTTGAATTTTAAGTTAATGACAGTCTTCCTCAACATATTTTGGTCAGTAATGTTTTTACCAGTAAATAAATCAATCAGGAATGTTGAGAATACAGGGCTGGTTTTCTGCCAAAGGAGAAAAAAATAAAAAAGGAAGCAGAAAATGCTATTGAAGCACAATCAATTATGAATTGCAAGATAATACACAGTCCCAAAAGTTACATCAGAGCATTCTCGGTCCTGCCAAATGCATCTTTACTGAAATTGTTTAGTAGAAAGGAAGGCACTGTATCATGCAATTATTTAATGTGTACCAAATATTTCTACAGTAAGTCTTGGTTTTGCAGCTGTAACAGTGAAATATTACACGCATATTGCCATCTCATGGATACTACAAATACTTGTTTAAAATTCTAAGAATGTAATCCCTAACAGGAAAAAAAAAAAGAAACAAAAAACAAAACAAAAAACCAAACCCAGAATCCACAGAAATAAAGTTGTGGTTAGATTTACAACCCTAAAGCAGGAACTTTACATTTGAAACAGTCCAAAAATCTGCCTCAGATCCTCTCATAGTAGTTACTATTTTTATGACTTGGCTCAGACTTGCTTTAATCTCTTTATTTAGGGAGAAATTGCAAGCTTGCCAACTCTAGCAAATGTTAAGTACTTTAGTAAATTCCCCGTCAATATAGGTCGTGCAATCGAGGGAACAAGAATGTGGTGACTAAGTTCTGCTCCATCTCCTCCAAAGGGGATTTCAGAATAAGACAGTGATGGGAGAGGGTGATGAACAGTGTGGCTAAGCCCCTCTTTCAGCTCTGTTCTACTCTCCAGACATCTGTTTGCACTTTGTTTTGCCGTGATTGAGATGCTACGTGATGTAGCTCATCCAGCCTGCTGTTACCCTACATTCCTTTGATCTGCACAGGCAGGAGAGCACATGTATTGCCAATACTATCACGCCATAACTCTTCCATTAAAGTTTATTCATAGTAGCAAAGGGAGTCCAATCAAGTCAGCAAAAACCACTGGAAACCAAATAAATTTAAAGATATATGGCATACGTGTAAGAAACAGTTGTTAATAGTCCATGCAGACATTCTGGAGTATCTAGTCAAATTATCTAAACCCATCAATTCCTTTCAAAGCCAGAGTTTTGCTTTTAAAAAACTTAGCAACCAACAAACAAAAGCGTACATCGTTCCCGAAGCTATTCTCGACCAAACGAATCTCTCTACCCAAATAGCTCAGACCTCAAGTACACAAGTTTCGGGTCCTTTCTTCACTTTATCAAGCAGGACCTCCACCTAACCCCGGCACTTGGGGTGATGGGAGTCACCCGGTGACCAAGACGGATCCCTCCTCTCCGAAGGATGCCCCCCAACGCCTCTGCTGGACCCTCTCCTCTCCTCTCCCCGACCTCACCCCGGACTGAGGGCGATAGAGCCCCCGCCCTGCTGCTCCCCGCTGAGAAGGGGCTCGGGGCTTCCCTTTCACAGCCTCTCCGCAGCCAGCCGCCGCATCAGCACCACAAAAAGGACATGCAAGCACCTACCCCACCGCTGCACCGGCTGCCCCAGGGAATACGGGGAGCCGGGGAGAGCCCCCCGGCAGGGAGAGGAGCCCGGCGGGCGGGAGCTGAGGGCACCGTATCCCCACGGCGGCAAAGGCACTATCGACCGCGCAAAAAGCCGGGCAGCACCCCGGCTGCCTGCATCGCTGGCAGTGCACACGCAGCGGCTCCCAGTTAGCCGGGGATGCCGCTGTGAAAAGGAGGGAAGGAAGGAAAGAAAGGANGCCACTGGGCTGATACCGAGAGCTGTCAGAGGAGGACATCTGTCACACGCCGCCTTCACCGCCACCCACAGCCCCCACGCCTCGCTGCCCCCGCCGCGGACGGGCCGACACCCCCTGCCGGGGCGGCGCCGGGACGGGTGGGGCGGCAGGTAAAGGGGAAGGGGCGGGGGGCAGCGCNGGCACCGTATCCCCACGGCGGCAAAGGCACTATCGACCGCGCAAAAAGCCGGGCAGCACCCCGGCTGCCTGCATCGCTGGCAGTGCACACGCAGCGGCTCCCAGTTAGCCGGGGATGCCGCTGTGAAAAGGAGGGAAGGAAGGAAAGAAAGGAGCGGGGGGAAGGCAAGAGAAGAAGCCATTACCAGAGTTTTGTTCCCGTTCTTGCTGAGGGGGCCTCGGAAAACTCCCTTGATGTTGCGAAAGTGCCCGTTGCTGAGATGCGCGGAGCTAATGACAATGTAGTAGCACTCCATGGGGCCGGGGCCGCCACCCGGCCAGCGGCGGGGCGCTCAGGCCGGCCTGGGCTCGG